>JAVKPL010008498.1:0-331244 GCA_032173675.1 Gastrolobium villosum | reverse complement strand
CTCATAACCATTCATCAAGGAACGAGGAAAAGAAGAAAAAAAAACAAAAATAATTACCTTTTCTCCAGCCATTTCAATCAAAATTGGGATTTTATGCAGAAATTTGATCCTTAATCCAAGTGAACGGTGGAGAAGAAAAACTATGGTGGAGATGATGGCGGTGCGGCGGTGGATAGTGGCGGTGAACAGTGACGGTGCGGTGGTGGTAGGGTGAAGGAGAAGTGGCGGTGTGTGGTGGTGTGGTGGTGGTGGGGTGAAGGAGAGAAAAAGGAGAAGAGAAGAAAGAAAATAGAGAGAGTAGAGGCAGAGGAAAGGGAAAAGATCGTAAGGGAGAAATGGGGAATAGGTGGGGGGGGAAAGAAAGAAAATAAAAGAAAAGGGGGGAGGGGATGGGACGCGGCGCTTGGGAATTAGGGTTGCACGTTTAAAACCCTGTCCACGCTTGAATCGTGGGGTTCCACGCTTCAAGCGTGGACCTACTGCCCGTGTCGATCCAAATTCCTTGTCTACGCTGCAAGCGTGGAGTTCCGTGTTTCCCAACTAGCGCGTGTTTAACGTCGAGCCTGACGGTTACCTCATTTAAGTTGCAATGGAATGAAGGCGAAAAGCCACAACTTGTTTCATTACGGGTCCTCCATGGAAGAACTTCAACCTAGAGCCATTGACCTTGAAGGGTCTGTCGTCCTCCTTGGAAGATATCTCAACAGTACCATATGGAAAGACTTTTTTAATCACAAAAGGTCCTGTCCACCTGGATTTCAACTTCCCTGGAAAAAGTTTCAATCGGGAATTGTACAACAATACCTGTTGACCAGGCTCAAACTCCTTGTGTTTAAGTTTGCTATCATGATACTTCTTAGCTTTTTCTTTATAAATTCTAGAGCTTTCAAAGGCTGAATTCCTAAACTCATCAAGCTCTAACAGTTGAAACTTTCGTTTCTCAAGAGCTGCTGTGGCATCAAAGTTTAAGAATTTAATAGCCCAAAAGGCTCTATGTTCAAGCTCCACTGGTAAATGACAAGCTTTCCCGTACACAAGCTGATAGGGAGACATTCCTATCGGAGTTTTGTATGCAGTTCGGTATGCCCACAGTGCATCATCCAGTCTTTTTTGACCAATCCTTTAGAGAAATACTGACAGTCTTCTCCAGGATTCGCTTCAATTCCCTATTGGAAACTTCCACTTGGCCACTTGTCTGTGGATGATAGGGTGTAGCGACCTTATGCCTGACACCATACTTTGTTAACAGATTTTCAAACTGCTTATTGCAAAAATGAGAGCCTCCATCACTTATGATTGCTCTTGGCACTCCAAATCTGGTAAAGATATTCTTTCTTAGGAAGTTTACAACCACCTTCCCATCATTAGTAGGAAGAGCTGCTGCCTCAACCCACTTAGAAACGTAGTCCACAGCTACCAGAATGTACTGGTTGGAATAGGAAGATGGAAATGGTCCCATGAAATCAATCCCCCATAAATCAAATAATTCCACCTCCATAATAGTGTTTAGAGGCATTTCATTTTTCCGGGAAATGTTCCCTGTCTTTTGGCATCTTTCACATTTTTCCACATACTCTCTGGCATCTTTAAAAAGAGTAGGCCAGTAATACCCACTTTGCAATACCTTTTGGGCAGTTCTGTTTCCACCAAAATGGCCACCATAATCAGAATTGTGACAATGCCATAAAATCTCCTTGATTTCCAATTCTGATACGCATCTTCTCAATATTCCATCAGCACATTGGAAATACAGGAATGGATCATCCCATACATACCTCCTAGCATCATGTAAGAACTTTTTTACTTGTTGCTTTGTGAGATCAGGAGGTACTTTCTTGATTACCTTAAAATTCACAAAATCAGCAAACCATGGTTCCATATGCAGTGCAAAAATTGGTTCTTCAGATAATTTCACAGATATTGCAAGGACTTGTTCATCCGGAAAATAATCGTTGATCTCTAAAGCAGGATCATCTTGTAGGGTCTTTTCTCGGATTCTGGATAAGTGATCTGCAACTTTATTTTCCATTCCTGACTTGTCTTTGATCTCTAAATCAAACTCTTGAAATAACAACATCCACCTTAACAGCCGTGGTTTTGCATTTTGTTTAGACATCAAATACTTTATTGCTGCGTGATCAGTAAAAATGATGGTCTTGGCACCAAGGAGATATGGTCTAAATTTATCAAGTGCATAGACCACAGCGAGCATCTCCTTTTCTGTTGTTGCATAGTTTACCTGTGCTTCATTCAGGACTTTGCTAGCATAGTAAATTACGTGCAACAGTTTGTTTCTTCGTTGGCCAAGAACAGCACCAATAGCTAGATCACTAGCATCGCACATCAACTCAAATGGCATACTCCAATCCGGTGAAACCAAGACAGGAGCAGTAGTGAGTTTTTCCTTTAATAAATTAAAGGCTTTAAGACAAGCATCATCAAAAACGAACTCATTGTCTTTCATGAGAAGTTGACTTAGAGGCTTGGCAATTTTAGAGAAGTCTTTGATGAATCTTCTATAAAAGCCAGCATGACCAAGGAAACTCCTCACTCCATTAACATTAATTGGAGGAGGTAGTTTTTCAATGAGCATTAATTTTGCTCTATCAACTTCTATACCTTCCTTAGAAATTTTGTGTCCAAGCACAATGCCTTCTTGGACCATGAAGTGACATTTTTCCCAGTTAAGGACCAGGTTTGTCTCCTGACATCTTTTCAGTACTTTAGATAAGTTGCCTAAGCAATCATCAAAGCAAGAGCCAAATACCGAAAAGTCATCCATGAATACTTCTAAGAACTTTTCTACCATATCTGAGAAGATTGATAACATGCACCTTTGAAAAGTAGCAGGTGCATTGCACAATCCAAACGGCATTCTCCTATAGGCAAAAACGCCAAAAGGACAAGTGAATGCTGTCTTTTCTTGATCTTCTGGAGTCACTGCAATTTGATTATAACCACTGTACCCATCAAGGAAACAATAATAAGAATGACCTGCTAACCTTTCCAGCATTTGATCCACAAAAGGGAGGGGAAAATGATCCTTCCTAGTTGCTTCATTAAGCCGTCTGTAGTCAACACACATTCTCCATCCAGTAATTGTCCTGGTAGAGATTAATTCATCTTTATCGTTCTTTACCACAGTGACACCTCCTTTCTTTGGCACAGTTTGTACAGGACTTACCCATGCAGTATCTGATATTGAATAAATCATTCCAGCATCAAGAAGTTTGACTACTTCTTTTCTCACCACTTCTTTCATCATGGGGTTCAATCTCCTTTGAGGCTGCCTTACAGGTTTGATATCATTCTCCATGAGAATTTTATGCGTACAGAAAGAAGGGCTTATACCCTTAAGATCAGCCATGGACCATCCTAGAGCAGTCTTATGCTTTAAAAGAATTTCTTTCAGTTTCTTCTCATCAATAGCAGATAACCTGTTATTTATGATCACTGGATATGTTTCATTGTCACCCAGGAACATATACTTTAGGGCTGGAGGTAACTCCTTAAGATCAACTTTAGGAGCACCTATTTCCTTATCAGAAGTCTTCTGTTCAAGCAACTCATTAGCAACTTTAATGTCTTCCTCAAAAGGGATATGATCTCTTTCTTGTAATTCAACAGTAAATTCTTGCAAGGGAGTTTCATCTTCATGCATCACTTCCTCTAAGACATTAATTTCAAAACAATCACTATCATCATATGGTCTTTTTATTGCATCAAAGACATTGACAGTGATTGTGTCTTCATTCATCCTTAGCACCAGCTTTCCCTGTTCTACATCAATCATTGCACGGGCTGTGGCCAGGAAAGGTCTACCCAATATGAGAGGCATTTCATTCTCAACCTCCATATCAAGCACAATAAAATCAGCCGGAAAGATGAACTTGTCAATTTTTACAAGAACATCTTCGACTATTCCACTTGGCTTCCTCAAGGATCTATCAGCTAGCTGAAGAGAAACCAGAGTAGGTTTTAATTCAGTGATCCCTAAGGCTTTACAAACAGATAAGGGCATCAGATTAATACTTGCCCCTAAATCACACAAAGCTTTGCCAATTTTTGTGTCTCCTATTTCAATTTCAATATTAAAGCTTCCAGGATCACGAAGTTTGGGAGGAAACTTCCTAGTGATAATAGCACTGCACTTCTCATTAAGTGCAACTGTTTGGCATTCCTGTAGCTTTTGCTTCCTGGAAAGGAGATCTTTCATGAATTTGGCATAGTTTGGCATATTAGCCAATGCTTCAGCGAACGGAATGTTCACATGCAATTTCTTGAAAAGATCAAGAAATCTGTCATAACTCTTGGCTTTTAATTCTGGCTTCAACCTTCCAGGATAAGGTGCCATTTTCATCAGATACTCTTCACTGAGTTCAAATTTTTCTTTTGGAAGAGTAGCTGTCTCCTTCTCATCATCAGTTGGTTCCAATACTTCAGGAGATTTTTCTTTTTCTTTTTCAGGTTTCTCCTCTTGTTCGATCTTCTTTTCCTTCTCAATAGGTTTTGGTGGTGATGATACCACTTTCCCACTTCTAGTTGTAACTGCCAGACAATCTTCCTTGGGGTTAGTAGTAGTGTTACCAGGAAAGGTACCTGGAGCTCTATCAGATAATTGTTGGGCTAATTGACCAATCTGATATTCCAGGTTCTTGATTGAAGCTTTTGTATTTCTGGAATCAGCTCTGCTCTCCTCAATGAAAGCATTGGTACTTCTTTGATTAGCCTTACTTTCCTCCATGAAAGCGTTAGTACTTTGTGCTAATGTTCCGACTAAACGCTCCAGGTCAGAAGGCTCTTTTTTTGGAATAGGTGGTGGTTTTAGATAGTTGTCTGATGTCATATCTAAACCAGTACCTTGGTAACTTTTCCTCTGGTAATTATTACCACCAGCAGCATTATTTTGATTTCTTGAGAAATTTTGATTAGGGCGCTGATCATACCAAATACCATTTACCTGAAATTGTTGAGTAGAATCTGAGGACATCAATGTAGGACAAGTATTGGTATCATGATCTTCATGACAATATTCACAATCAAGGACAACTGCACTTGCTTGAACTTTGGAAAGTTGCATCCTTTCAAACTTCGCATGCAGATTGGACATTTGTTGGGACAACAACTTTTGTTCTGCCAGCATTGCACTATTATCATTGATCGGCACCGCTTCCCTTTTCCCGGTCCTTATAGATGTTTCATTCTCGTTCTTAGCTAACTTGTCAATAAGATGATATGACTCAGAAGCTAGTTTATCACCCAAAGAACCGCCTGCTGCAGTATTAATCACCAATTTTGTTTCTGGTAAACAACCATTGAAGAAGATTCTCACTTGGTCCCCTTGAGATAGGTTATAATGAGGAACCTTTCTCATGAGGGCCTTGAATCTATTCCAAGAAGCGCAGATGGTCTCTCCAAATTGTTGTTTGAAGGAGGTGATATCATTCACCATGTTGTTGTATTTCTCCATGGGGAAGAATTCTGCAAAGAATTTTTCAGACAAGTTTTCCCAAGAAATGATGCTATCAGCAGGTTGTCTTTCCATCCAATCAAGAGCTTTTCCCTTAACAGAAAAAGGAAAAAGTCTTAATCGTATTGCATCATCAGAAACATGTGGAGGCTTTGTAGAGTCACAGATTCGTAAAAATCTGTCAATGAATCTGTGAGGATCTTCATTGTCCTCTCCTCCATACTTTTCTCTCTCGGCCAACTGAATGATGTTGGACTTGAGCTCCCATTGATTGTTCCCAAGTTCTGGTGGAACAATTCCAGCATTGGGCCTGTTGAAGATAGGCGTGAGGATGGTGTTCATCCTAGGATCAGCATTCTGATTAAAGGCAGCCATCTCTAGGGTTTCGGCTACTGGAATGGGAATTGTCTGTGCCCTTTTTCTTTCCTTCTCTTTTTGAGCAATTCGTTCGCTTCTCCTTAGAAAAGCACTGCTTTGCATACAACTTCAGAGAAAAGATTAGTAGCACAGATTCAAAACAAAAATAAAATAAAATAAAGTAAAAACAATTTAATCTTTAAAATCAAAATTAATTGATTTAAAAAAACACTCCCCGGCAACGGCGCCAAAAACTTGACGTGAATCGGCAAGTGTACCGAATCGCGCAAGTAATACAATGATAAGTCAAAGTTCGTATCCACAGAGAGTGTGTTTAAATCAATTAAACTCTTCCTTTTTAAGATTAAATATTTCAAAAGGTTTTTGACACGAATGTCAGGATTGTGTGGGAAATTGATTTGTAAAATTGAAAGACTTGTTTTTGGTTCTTTTTGAAAAAGAAATGAAATAAGGGTTTAAATATGTGAGAAAAGCGCTGCAGTTAGAGAACACTCACCAATGATCCCCACCTTTTACTCTGGATTAAGTTAAATATTAATATATAAATCGTGAAATCAGATAATTATCAGATAAAGGTATCAATAGTTAATTCTCAATCCCTTGAGGAATTAACCCTTTAATCTCATATAGAACCCTAATTCCTTGAGGTGCCCTATATGAGATCAAGCATAAAGATCGATAATTGAAACATCTACAATATGAATCATGTCTATGTCTAGATCATGTTCATACCGTCGTTCTATCCCCTTTCTGAATTAAAGACCTCAGATCCCTCTTGTTGGCCCTAATCCTCAGATTTATTATTACTTACTAGATTGATCGGATCTAATAATAACAATAACAATACGATCAGAATAGAACGAAATTCAAAAGATAAATATATCAATAAAACTCAATCCATTGTATCAGGGGTTCACAAGGGTTCGTGACCCTAACTACAGCAAAGAGGTTCTAGCCAACCATTATCATGGCTAGAATCCAAAATTCAAATGAAATTATAAACTAAAAGAACTACAGAAAGGTAGAAGAAGAGATTTCTCTCCAGAGCTTTCGCCTCCGAATGGCCTCAGTTGTTCCGAATATGAAAAGTGTCCTTCTAGGGTTGCCTTATGCCCTTTTTATAACCTGAAAATCCTCCTTTTCTCGCAACTGACAGCTGTCTCTCTCAATCCCACGCTTGGAGCGCAGGATCCACGCTCCAAGCGTGGAGCTTCTGCCATTTTTGTTTTCTCCACGCTCCAAGCGTGGAGTTCCACGCTTGAGGCGTGGACTCACTGTTCTGAAGTCTTTTCCCACGCTTCAAGCGTGGGTTCCTACGCTTGGAGCGTGGGGCTTCTGTCTGATTCTTCTTCTTACTCCTTTATTTGTTATTTTCCTCCTGTAAATATGAAGAATTTGAGTGAGAGAGTGTCTGACAATTTTATTCAATAATTTCACCACATATACACTTTTATACACAGTTTTAGATCTGATTTCCTGCTGTTTTTGATCTATAAAAGTATATATGCTGGGAGCATATCAATATAACACAAGGAACCACAAAATTGTAAGGTACAAGGAATGGTGTTTAAGAGTTTTGTGACAGAAACCAAATTGACCTTGAAAGTTGGCACATAAAGAACATTGTATAAAACAAGTTTTGGAGTCAAACGAATATTTCCACAGTAGGTTGCAAAGACACAATCACCATTAGGTAAGTGAATTTTAACAGGATCAATTTTCTGTAATTGAGACAAATGAAACTGTATATATGTTACATGATCAGTTGCACCTGTGTCCAATATCCAATTTATGGTCGAAATACCTGGCTGCTGCATATTATCAGAGTGCTGCATATTATCAGAGTGCTGCACATTATTGGTACTCATATTCGATACTTGTGTAAAGTTTGTGGCATGTTGCATTGAACCAGAAATGCTTGTATTCTTCTCCAAGAGATTGACAAGTTGTTGATATTGATCATTGGAAAAGGAAACTCCAGATTGTTCACTGCGTGTATCCTGAATTATGTTATTGGTGCTAGCACCAACATCATTTCGAGTTTTGAATCCAGGTGGAAAACCATGAACATGGAAGCATGTGTCTACTGTATGATTGGATCTCCCACAGTGTGTGCACAATTTATTTGTTGTACCTCGTCCACCATAAAAATTGGATGATGAACCACGGCCATTGTGAACACCATTTGAATATCGACCTCTTCCTCTAAAACCAGAAAAAGAACCACGTCCACTGGAGAATTTCTTATTGCATTCATCAAAAACAGCAAAAGCTTGAGCATTTGGAGGATTTGCTAAACGAATTTCACCTTGAAATTGTCGCTCTTGTTGAACGATCATAGCAAAAACACGATTAACATCAGGCAGTGGATCAATTAACATAATTTGAGATCTTACCTGTGAATATTGATCATTCAATCCTTTCAAAAAACGAATCATGTAATCACGTTCTCTATATTCTTTCATCTGTACATATCCTCCACATGAGCACCGAATGTTACACTTGCATACTGGAAGTGGTTTGAGATTATCGAGTTCATCACATAATGTTTTCAATTCTGTGAAAAATTCAGTGACATTCTTTTCTCCCTGATGAATTTTGTAAATTTCTTCTTGTAGATCAGAAACACGAAAAACATCAGATCTGGAGAACCTACGTTGCAAATCTTGCCATACATCATAAGCATTCTCTATCCAGATGACTGATTGAACAATAGATTGTGATGTTGACTTGTGAATCCAAGCAACAACCATGTTATTGCATCTCTGCCATGCAAAATAGTTCGGATCTGTCTCAACCGATGGAATTATAGAACCATTGATGAAACCGATTTTGTTTTTAGAAATCAAAGCTACTGTCATTGCTCTTGCCCATGTATGATAATTACTCGCGTTCAGTAACGGAGAAACCAACACCACCGATGGAGATTCATTTGGATGCAAGAAAAACGGATTAGAAGGATTTACATGAAAATCAGGCAATTGATTAAGATGAGAACCAGAAACCTGTGATGTTGATTGCTGATTAACTTCAGAAGTTGCTCCTTGCATGTGTTCTGGATTTGGAATTTGTTCTTCCATTTCAAAGATAAAGAAAAGAAAGGAAAGAAAGAAAAGAAAATTTAGTGTCTCTCTTGTGATACCAGAGCTCTGATACCATGAAGAAATGCCTCGTATATTTCATGGGTGATATGAAAGTGAAAAGTTACGTAACCACTATGCCTACCTCTCTATTTATACAAGAGATGAAGAAGGGAAACTAAACAATCTGATAGCTAACAAACTATGGAGCTGATAGCTGCTAACAAACTATGAAGTTGATAGCTAACAAACCAAACTAACAGCAAACAAATTTACTAACCGTATCATAACAAATTATCATAACAAACTAACAAACTATCCTACTGATCTTGCTGACTCATCTCATTCCTTTTGTCATTATCCAATAAATGCGTTCAGCGGATGATCGCCAAGGTAGAGTCTACAGTCGGTAAGGATGCTATATACTACATTGGTAGCGATATATGCGATGATGAAGATGTGAAATGTGTCATAGATGCAATTGTTGACTGAAAATTTCAAAATTTTATTAAGATATATGTTGAATAGATTGTGATCAGTCTTCATATGCACCTATGCATGAAAGAAGTCATATTCAAGAAGACATAGTGATTTACTAAAAACCTGAATCCATATTTCCTTATCAATTATTTTGGGTTAACCGTGTGATTTAATTTTTCATATAAGTTGACGAAAATATATTCTTTTTGAAATTTCGTATTTTATTGACTGCCAAATCCATATTCAATTTCAAACATCTTAATCTTATAATTAAACAATTAAAAAATTCAATGTGTCAAACTTTCTCAATCCCCTTAATAGAAAAGCATGTGAAGGAGAGAGTGTAGAGAGAAGAAGAGAAGAAGAGATCCATTGAGATGGTTTGAAGAAATATGATTCTGTTATGTTTGAGAAGGTACAAGAAGAGATATTATATAAAGAGAAAAAAAGAAGCTATGGGTCAGGCCCAATACAAAAGAACAAGGCCCATTACAATAGATCCAAAAGTAAATGCACTAATACATGTGCAAAACAACAGTAAGCAAAACCATATATCAGTATGCGTTAACATGCCCCTGCAAACTCAGCAGTTTTGGAGATGAAGAGCATCCATAACTCTGAGTTTGGTCCTTAGTTCAGCAAAACGAGGTGCAAACAGCGGCTTTGTTAGAGTATCAGCAATCTGATCCGATGCAGGCACATGAGAGACAATCAGATCTTTGGAGAGTACTCTTTCCCTAACAAAAAATATATCCAACTCCATATGTTTTGTCCTGGAATGTAAAACAGGATTGTGAGTAAGAGCCACTGTGCTTAAGTTGTCACAGAACACTTGAGGAGTGGTGAACGGTACATGAAGTTCACAGAGTAATGACTGGATCCACAAAATTTCTGCACATGTAACGGCTAAGCTCCTATACTCTGCTTCTGTGCTAGATCTGGCCACAAGAGTTTGCTTTTTGGACCACCAAGATACCAAGTTTGGACCAAGAAAAAGGCAAGCACCTGAAGTAGATCGGCGATCATCAGGATCACTACCCCAGTCAGCATCACAAAAGGCTTGGAGAGACAAAGAGCAATGAGCAGAAGCAGGCTGCAACAAAAGCCCATACGATGCAGCCCCTTGGAGATACCGGAGAATGCGTTTGACAGCAGCCCAATGATCAAGAAGAGGCTGAGACATGAACTGACAAACCTTGTTCACAGCAAAACAAATCTCTGGATGAGTAATTGTAGCATATTGTAAGGCTCCTACAATAGATCTGTAGAGGAAGGGATTCTCAAAATAATTGGACCCATGCTTAGTCAACTTGCAACTAGTGGCCATAGGTGATGCTATACTCTTAGCCTCAGACATATTTGCTCTAGCCAGGAGATCACGAATATACTTAGATTGAGATAGAATAATACAACCAGTGCTGAGCTTCTTGACTTCAATACCCAAGAAATAGTTCAAGGATCCAAGATCTTTAAGAGCAAACTGTGAATTCAAGTTTTTAATCAGATTGTTGATGAAAGAGGAGTCAGTACCTGTCACAACAATATCATCCACATACACAAGAATGTAGATGCATCTGCAATCTTGACGAAGAATGAAGAGAGATGGATCACAGCTGCTGGACTTGAACCCAATCAACAATAAAGCTTGTTTTAGCTTGTCAAACCAAGCTCTAGGAGCTTGTTTAAGACCATAGAGAGCTTTATTTAACTTGCAAACCAGAGGAAAAGGTATTGTTGACATCAAGTTGTCTTAAAGGCCAACCAAAGGTAAGAGCAAGAGTGAGCATAATCCGAACAGTTACTGGTCTTACAACAGGGGAAAAGGTTTCAGTGTAATCAAACCCTTCTTGTTGATGAAATCCTTTAGCAACAAGTCTAGCCTTATACCTGTTTATAGTACCGTCAGGATTCTCCTTCACTTTGAACACCCATTTGCAACCTATAGCTTTCCTATTTGAAGGAAGAGGAACAAGCGTCCATGTATGATTTTCCTGTAAAGCAGTAAACTCAGCATGCATTGCAGTCAGCCATTGAGGACTAGCCAGTGCTTGTTTGACAGAAGTTGGTTCCATGTGTGTGAGAAGAACAAGAGATCTAGCAAGTGATTTAGACCGAGTGGTGACAGAATGAGTAGAAGAAGGAGGACTCAGACTAACAGATGGTTGATACTCAGAGGGAGAAGACGGCAAGGATGAAGAAGAAGAAAATAACATAGAGGATGAATGAGTACTGTGAAGAGGAGAAAGATCTTGAATAGCTCTAACTGTACTAAGAGGAGTTGATACTAGAGATGGAACAAGTTGGGAATCACCATTAAGAGTAATGGAAGTGGGAGCTATGACAGGATGATCACTATGAACAGGCTGCTGTGGTGATGAGCTTGGTGAAGTGGGAGCTATGACAGGATGACCACTATGAACGGGCTGCTGTGGTGATAAGTTTGGTGCAGTAGCAGGCTTAAAGACATCAGAAGAATGATGATTAAAGTTAGGCAAAACAGCAAGGGATGGAGAGAGAGGAAAGGAGGATGATGCTGAGGAAGTAGACACTGGATGCCACAAAGGATAGGGAAACCAGTTTTCATTGAATAGAACATCCTTTGAGATGTAAATGCGACCATCAGAACTT
The DNA here is from genome assembly GCA_032173675.1 of Gastrolobium villosum. Classification (NCBI taxonomy): domain Eukaryota; kingdom Viridiplantae; phylum Streptophyta; class Magnoliopsida; order Fabales; family Fabaceae; genus Gastrolobium; species Gastrolobium villosum. Next base: position 319,208 of record JAVKPL010008498.1, on the reverse strand, counting down.
TGACAAATGCATCCTTTGTGATGAGTAGCATAGCCCAGAAATAAACATTCTTGGGACCTAAATTCCAACTTATGATGATTATAAGGTCGAAGATATGGGAAACAGGCACAACCAAAAATTCGAAGAAATTTATAGTCTGGCATAGTGTTAAAAAGCTTGGTGTGAGGAACTTGAAATCCCAAAGAAGCTGTTGGCAACATATTGATAAGGTGAACAGCAGATAGAAAAGCATAATCCCAATAGTGCATAGGCAAAGAAGCGGAAGAAAGCATGGTTAAACCAGTCTCCACAATATGTCTATGTTTGCGTTCAACAACCCCATTTTGATGATGAGTGTGTGGGCAAGCAACACGATGATTAATCCCATGAGAAAGAAGGTATTGAGTGAAAACTCTGAACTCCCCTCCCCAGTCTGTGTGTATGGATTTGATTGGCAACTGAAACTGAGTGGTAATAAAGGTGTGAAAATTTTTAAAGATTTGTAGTGCATCAGATTTCTGTTTTAGGGTATATATCCAAGTAAACCGAGTATGAGCTTCAACAAATGAGATGTAATAGAGATATCCCATAACAGATTTTATTGGTGCAGGTCCCCATAAATCACTATATATCAACTCAAAAGGTTTGTTGTAAACAGTAGGTGAAGATGATGAAGGTAAACGATGAGCTTTGCCAATACAACAAGAGGAACAAAAAGTGTCAGCTGATTTATTATTGAAGGGAATATTACAAGTTTGAAGAACAGATTTGACAACATCTTTATGTGCATGTCCTAAACGACAATGCCACATTGAATATATTGAATTTCCTATATCATATGACTGATCACTGTTTACTGAAACAGGATCACTACATACAGCTTGACACACAACAGGAACATCACTGGAGTTGAGAGACGAGCATGACACATTCTGTGGAACATGTGTTGAAGATTGATGAAGATTGATTCCATCAAATTTGTAGAGACCACTAGAGTCAAGAGTCCCCTCAAGTAAAACTTTGTGTGACCCCTGCGATTTGACAAGACAAACAGTGGGATGAAATTCAAAGTATACTGAATTGTCTTTGGCAAACTGACTTACACTAACAAGATTTTTCATAATTGATGGAACAAGAAGAAGATTTTTAAGATGTAAAGGTGTGTGAGGATCAAGAGGTGCGGTAAAAATGGAGGAACCAATAGCTTTAACTGTCAAACCTTGACCATTTCCAATCAATATCTGATCTGCACCAGTAAGTTGCTGACTTTGAATTAAGTTCAACGGATTGGAAGTTACATGATGTGTTGCACCAGAATCCGGATACCAATCCAATGCAGGAGTAGGAGTAGGTAGCAGTCCTGATTGTGCAGCAACCATAGCTTGTGGAGCAGCTTGACCAGCCTGTCGAACATACTGAAAGGATCGACTGTGTTGCTGTGAACTCTGAGGAAAAAACTGAGGCAGGAAGTGTGTGTTAGAAGCATTATTAGGTGCAGGTAGTGTTGGAACAAAACTTTCATCATATCTGTGCCAACACGTATGAATGTCATGGCCAAACTTGTAACAAAGTTGGCAACACACATTAGACCTTCCTCCACGTGCTCTTCCTCTATTATTGCGACCTCCATAGCGACCTCGTCCTCTATTGAATTGAAAGGAACGACTCGAACCACGAAATCCAATGTTCTGTTCAGAATCATGTGAAACCGAATCAAAAGAGGTGTTATTGTTGTTACTGTTATTAGCTATAACCTGTTTTGCTGCATCTGGTCCTTGCTGAGTCAGATTCACCATTGCTGAATCATTGATTAAGGATTCTGCTTGTTTTGAAAGGATCTGTTCATGTGTAATCAACTGAATATTTAGATCCTCAATTGAATAGGCATTCTCACGTCCATGTACAGTTGTAATAAAAGCAAGATATTCAGCAGGTAAACCTCCAAGAACAATATCAGTTCGTTCCTCAATGCTTACTAGACTTCCTATTGCTTTTAACGAGTCACAGATAGCTTTGATTCGTGAGAGATACTCTTTCACAGACTTTGATCCCTTCTTAATTGAGTGCAACTCAGATCTCAGTAGTCTTGCCTTTGATTTCATCATTCCTTGGAACAATTTGTGTATTTTATCCCATGCTTCATATGAATGCTTCACTCCTAGTATCTCATTCACTACAGACTCTGATATAGTTGAGAGAAGCCACGAGAGAAGCATTGAATCTTGTGTTATCCATTCAACATATGCAGGATTTTGAATTCCAATAATTCGATCTTCTTCTGACAGAAATTGAAGCGGTATCTTTGGATTTACAAGAAAATGATGCATCTGATGCGATGTGATAATCGGATCTATGATCTGATTCCATAACAAGTAGTTATTCTCTGTCAATTTTACAGTTATCTGCTGATTGAACAGCTGTGGCGCTCTGCTTTCCACTGCGCGATTCTCCATGGTTGTTCCTCGATTTCCTTGTGATGATTCGTGATCTTTCGCTTGTGAATCTGATGCATGTAGGTTTGATTGAGAAGATGCGGAAGTCATGATGTAGCCTAGTATGGATCAGGCCTTCAGATCGAAGGCTCTGATACCATAATAGAAAAGCATGTGAAAGAGAGAGTGTAGAGAGAAGAAGAGAAGAAGAGATCCATTGAGATGGTTTGAAGAAATATGATTCTGTTATGTTTGAGAAGGTACAAGAAGAGATATTATATAAGGAGAAAGAAAAGAAGCTATGGGTCAGGCCCAATACAAAAGGACAAGGCCCATTACAATAGATCCAAAAGTAAATGCACTAATACATGTGCAAAACAACAGTAAGCAAAACCATATATCAGTATGCGTTAACACCCCTTTTTTCAAAAATGAATAATCTCTTAAAACTGTAAGACAAAAGAAACTGAGAAAATGGAAAAATAAAAAATAAAAAATAATACAACTGCAATATATTTAGTCACGCGCATTTACATCCAATTTGATAAAATGATGGTTGCACTTCTAAAAGTCTGTTCAATTCCTAGATAAAACACCTATATCATGAATACAGAAATATGTTACATGTGAACTACTTTTTTTTTTTTTTTATGAAAGATAAATTGGAGAGGGATTTATTTACATTGATGGAGAAAGGGTTTGAATTTTCTTTTTCCTAATAATGTATTTGTATATAGACTATGACTATGAGTGTGATTACAATTTGTGCTGTTGAAGGCCAATCCCATCATACGGTTCATGAAGATGGCTGGAACTGGGAACTTCTTGAGACCATTGGATTGAACTCAACGTCAGCGGTGGAAAGCAACACTCACAATCTTCTTGACATGGTTGTGGCATTGCTAACCCTTGGTGGTCCTCGTTACTTGCTGGAGTAGCTTGCCTACCCTTTTCCTGGGACCCACCTGAAGGTGCCGATGCGTCCTTCAGTGGACCCCAACATTCTGCCTTGTTGAATTCTGGAATGTTTGAGTGAAAATACACCCAAACTAAAGATTCCAGCAATTCTGGATAGTTGTTTAATAAATTGCCATCCCCGTAAACAAAAGCCTTCAACACCTAAAACACACACACACACACAATAACAACGTAAGACATCTCTTTCTTTAAGAGATTGATTATTAATGATTACAAAACTTGCTTACCACTGGTAGCTCTTTACAGAATATGAAGTATCTTAGCCTAGCGCATATATCTAACAGAAAATGACCTCCACTAATGTGGCAGTGAACATGTAGAGACATCTTTCCCTTCACCTTCTTCCACTCTGCCACAACTTCATCCCTTTGCAATCTATTGTACCACCCCTGCAACTGCAATTCAATTCCCATCCTTATTACTAAAACAATGTTTTTTTTTCACATCAAACCCTGTTTTCCTCTGTTTCATTACTTGATCAACAATCGATCTTTTTTTTGTGTGTACTATTTATAGCTAATAATGATGAATTTTATAATTCTCATTCAACATGAAAATTACAATTTTCCTACACACCCTTCGATTTCCGTGCTGATATGGATTGTACATATAATTTTTTCTAACACATGGTCCGATGAGAATTATAAGACCCAATAATGATTTCGAATGATTGCGAGAATCAAATCAATTATTTAAGATAAGAAATACCTGAGAGTTATTAATGGTTTGAGAGATTGCCAAAGTGAGCTTAGAGGTTATATCACTGTGGGTGAACGTATAAGTCCTTGGAAGATTTCCTGGGTGTTTATTTTCGTCCACTCCTAAGAACAAAACCTTTAGCTTTGAAGCTTCAAAGATTGCAGGCCCGAACAACCTAGCAACCTGATCCAACCAACCCCATAAGAAAAACCCAAAAAAAATTACAAATTTTTATTTTAAAAATGAGAAAGAGAAACACGTACAGGCACAATAGCTTGGTTCTTCTTCCTGAGCCGTCTTTTGTGGGGGAAAAGAGAGATTTGCTGTGAATACTTAAGCTTAGAAGAGAGCAGAGGAGCAGTAGTTAGAGTACCCATGTCTCTTCGGCTCCAATTTTTGAGGAATCCAAAGAAGTTTTGATGTGGGTTTGTTCAAAGATCAAACACTAGTTTGATGACCCTAAGGAGGCTTTATTAACGCTTTGTTCTTCTTGCTTGAGAATCTGCTTTCGCTTTTGCTTGTCGGGTTGAGCCTTGAAATTTGAAGACGGTTAAGGTCGGAGTGTTTAGATGCGTGTAGCAATGTGTCTTTGCCCAACGATTGCGGTTGCTTTAAGTCGTAGCCTTAGTGTCTTGATTGCTACAGTTTTTGGCTATTTTCAAGGGTAATGGTGTCTCTACCCTTTTGTAACACGTTTCTCTGCTATCAGCCTCCACGTGTTGTAGTTGCTCCAATTCGTATCCTACTCAATGGCAGCACTAGCACGCCATTTTTTTATTTTTATTTTTGGGTATGACAGACTTTAGAAACCTATTTGCCTGTCATAAAGTGGATAAAAGTCTTTGTAATGCAGTTTGGCAACTTAAAATAATGATAAATTAGATTTCCTTTTCTCATCCGTCTAGTTTATGAAAATCGTCGAATATGATATGAGACCGAAAAAAATAAAATATGATATGGGATTAATAAGTTTATATTATGTGATGTGTTTGATAAGCACTTTATTAACAATATGATAAAATAATTATGTAGAAAGAGAAAGGAGGAAGAAAAATAAAATATAATACAATAATTACAAATATATTAGGTGGCCTTGGAATATTTTGAGTAGCGTGGGATATATTTGGTATCCAATATTGGTATCGTTGAATCCTAACCGAGCTCCCCCCATAGATTAAGAAATCATGTATTGGATAGGATAAAATGAGATAATAAAATAAATTAATCATAAACGAGAGATAAAAATAAGATATGATAAATTATCATATCCTACCTTACTTATCAGGTGCTACAAACAAGCCTAATGATTTTAAAAATGGCAGTTACAAAATTTTTTTTTTCTATTTTTTTAACCTTGCTCGAATTAAATCCTTTCAATTTCTCTATCAGAAGTATGCGTACCAGTTTGTCAATTGTTAGTAGTGAGATAGACGTATTCTCTCTTAAAGAAGCATATATTCGTTTACAAAGTAATATTCATAGATACTACTGTATTTAGGATGAAGTTTTTCTTCAGGGGAAAAAACATATATCGGCGCCTTTGTTGTATATTATGCCATTCATGGATATTATAATAATTATGGTGATGAAAATACTAATTTTTCCTAAGCCGTTGACATATGGTTGAAAATCATAAGTCTGCTCTGACCAAATAGCAATTCCCATGGTTTTAGGCGTATTCTAAATCACAGTTTGACGGTGGAAGTGCTGAGTGTGAGATATTTAAAATATGAATGCATCTTGATTCTTGAAGCGCGTTTGAACGATGAGAATCCCTTGATCCTAATACGAAGTTTGTAACGTTATTTTCAGTGATTCCTCATATATGAGCTTGAGCCCAATCTCCCTACGCTAAAAGAAAAGGTTTATTTATTAATCAGCACATTACTGAAAAGTAAAACTCACGGGAGTTTTCTCATTGGTTCAGGGACTGCTTGTGTTAAAAAATAAAATCATCTGTTTTAATATTGTAGGTCATTTAGATTTTTTATATAAAATCCATGGCTAGCAAAAGTCACGGATCCAAATACTTGAAGTTGATAGTACATCCGCTAAAAGCAACTCCCATTCACATTAACTTTCAGAGAGAGAGAGAGAGAGAGAGTTGAGTGGTGGAGGGACCCGCTTTACATAATTACTAAAGCTCTTTATTCGTGTTATGGACCCGCCTTATAATGAGGTTAATATCCCATTTGTTCTCATCACGTAACCATTAACCAGTTATTTCGCCGTTCTCCATACCCACCATAAAAGGTTGCAAAGAAAATACTACTACTTTCCCATATGCAAACTTCGTAATCTAGAGTAGCATGCAATATGGGGTGTTTGGTAGGGAGAATGTGATAGAAACGTGGGTGTGAAATTGTTATATATAATCTTATATTGGTTGTCTATGTTGCTGATGTGGCCTTTATAAGATCTTGGATACTCCCACTTATTTGAGCTACCTTTTGGGGTGGTATATCCCAAGGTTCTTTACATGGTATCAGAGCCTCGTCGTCCCCCACTTTAAAGGAATTAAAACAAAAAACACAAAAGGTAAACCAAAAATTGAGCTTGTGCAATATCCACGCTTCACGCCCAATGGGCTCTCTCATGTGAGGGGCATGTTGAGATATATAGTCTCACATTAGTTGTGTGTGCAACTAATGTGGCCTTTATAAGGTCTGGGGCACTCCCACCCTTTGAGCTAGCTTTTGGGGTGGTGTATCACAAGGTTTTTTACAGAAATTTTTGTTTATTATGTTTGGTACGGAGAATGTGATAGAAATGTGGGTGTGAAATGTAAAATTATTTGTCTCATGTGTTATATTATGTGTCAGTTGGTTTAATTAATGAAAAGGGCATTATGGTAATTTTGATTGTTAAGGGAAGTTATTTAAAATGTAACTGCTGATAGGTGTAGTTATGTTAAGGGGAAATGGTCAGTTTTCTATTTATTGGAGTCTGACAAAAAACAAACGTCCATCTGGGTCTGCCTGTGAGAGTTGTATCCAATCCCTATCATAGAAGATACAAGAACAGTGAAGGGTTAAGACTCAGAGAAAGGATTCTACCATCAAAGTTCTTCCGCAATTATGGACAAAGGTATGTTTATGTGAAACTCATAAATTCTAAAGATCCTTTCATGTTCTTGAATGATTATTGTTGAACATGAATTAATGATTAAATGCTTACATGTGGTATCAGAGCATGTGTTTAAGAATTTATGTTTTCCATAGATAATTATGAATAATTCTTGATTCATGAAAAGTTAGGGTTTTTTGAAAATAAAAATATCAAAGGTATTTATCGATTTTACAACCGAGATAAAGCATTCTTGAAAGTTAGATTTTTGTATGGATGATAAAGCTTTGAAATCAATTGAGCGTGAATTGAAAAGCATATTACGAAGCAAATTCTGAAACAAAAATTTTTGCATTGACTTTGTAATACACTAAAGGACAAAAACGAATGCATATTAACGCTACTTGTATGAATAGTTAATGGAGAATTGGTTGAATGAAAGATCACAAAAGGACGAAATGAATGCATATTAACGCTACTTGTATGAATAGTTACTGGATAAATGTCCCTTTTATGTTAATGGACAATAATTAGCCTTTGACAATTCTCGATCAACATTAAAGGTTTATGCACATATCACTATTTCATGTTGATTTGGATGTGACTTTTCGGTAATCGTGCGTTATTGTTGATTCATAATATTCTTGAATCAATTAATTGTGCATCATGATTACTTTACTTCTTGGTTTCACGTTTTGAATGTACAGTGGGCACAATTTACAGTTTATATGTGATGTGGTTGGATTAAAAAATTAAATGTGAAAATTTAATCCTATTATTGTTTATGAAATTAAAGTTTTGAAATTAATTATGATAGATTTGTTAGTCACCAAAGTGGCCAAATCTTTAAGAGTTATTTTAATTTCAAATATTATGATTTTATTTCAATTACCATGACTGTGATGTTATGAATAGTATGAAATAATTTTCTGGTTGTGGAATATTGAAGTTCATTATTATAGAACAGTTGGGGATCAACCCAAAGGTTGATTATTTGTTTTATAAAATGAACATGGATGTTGGTATTGTTGGCATATTTCCTCACATTTGGACATCCAAAGATAACAAATATTTATGATAGGGGTATGCATCATTGCCAAATTATGTGAAATTTTTATAGCATCATTATAGTTAATGTTGTATGTTAATGGATCCCCAAAGGTGAACATTGATATGCATTTAAGTTAGTATATTTGAATCTGTGAAGTATGTTTGTAACACCCCAAATCTAACAATTTATAATAGCATAAATAAATTCAATAATTTTTATAAATAACAGCGGAAGTTCAAAATAATCAAATTTGGGAAATGTTACCGCCGCGCTTGTACTGTTATCAAGCGCAAGGCTAACTTTATTACATTAAAACAAAACTAAAACTAAAGTTTAAATAAAGGAAATATGTATTATGCATTTATTTAAATCTCGTAAACTAGCCAGAAAAGTCTACTTTGTGATCCTCACTGCCCACAGCTAGCCCCATCCTTTGCAATCCGCTTCACTGAAAATCTGCTCCCCCGCATCCCAGCAGGATCATTGCAGTCAAACAAACACAAAAGTCAGCAAAGCTGGTAATCCCAATCAAAATACAATTAATGTAATTAATAACAAATTAAATCAAATATATATAATCAAATTGTGATAAATCAATTCCACATTAATTAAATCAAATATCAATATAATATTTATCATATATATTCTTAATCATAATCACATCAAATTATCAGCTTCAACATATATTCACATCGAATCAAATTTCATTCATAATCTTTATTAAGTTTATTTAGTGGAGTAGTGGGAAGAGAACCATGGTAGACCCGGGAAACCCTGTCAGTCTACCCTGTGACCCGGGAAACCCTGCCAGTCACAAACAAATCACATTGGCCATAATCAATTCACATCTTCCTAGTGTCCCGGATATCCTGCCAGACACCTCTTCCCAAAGTTGCTACTAGTATCCCGGGAAACCCTGCCAGATTCCACTTTGAGAAGAACGGATATTCTCTGTTCACATCGTATAAATATATCGGAGGCATAAAGCCCAAGGTTGTATTCATCACTTTGGGAGGTACCATCCCAAAGCTATCTTCCCACTATTATTTATTACAATCACACACAATCAATTCAATCTTATCACAAATAGTTTTCATGATTTCACATCAATTCAATCAAGAGTGTAATTTCTAAATTCAACCTTTCGATAATATCATAATTTCCAAGTTCAATCTTTCAATAATATCATAATTTTAATATTCAACATCTATCATAGAAAAACCCAAATTCAATCATCATATCAAGAGTTTCCAAAGAAAAATTCAAATATTCACATCTAATAAATTTAATAGGAAATATAACTATAGTGCCCTAAGCATCGAGATTACATCAAAAATTCATATAAAGCTAACCCTTGACTCTATAGGGATTAGGATTACACCTACCAAATTTCACATAAAATATAATCTAAAAATACCTAGGGATTAGGATTACACATACCAAATTTCATGATATGCGATCAGCATATAAGGAATTGTAAGATAAAAAGAGGAATAATGTTACTTAATCTGATGCAAGAAAAGGGCAAAATCACTGTTAATTTGTCAAATATCTTAATCTGAAGTTATATACTGATTTTATGTTGATTTCATAGGAGAAATGCACAAATTAGAGCTGAAAAGGACAAAGTGGAACTAAAGGCTCACGCTACGAGCGTGGGAATGGCACTTGCAGCAAATTCAGATTTTAAATTCGAAATTTGAATTCAAATTTATTTTAATTAAATCTTTCCGTTAAACGTTTCTGTGATAAATTCATACTTTAATATTTCCGTTATAACGTTTATGTAATAAATTGTAAGGTTTCCGTTATACGGGCAATATTGGAATTTCACGCTCACAGCGCGGGAATGACGCTCAGAGCGTGGGAAGAAGAAAATTGGCAGAAGGTCCCGCGCTGAGAGCGCGGGAGTGGCGCTGTCAGCGTGGGAGGCGCGAAAGGATGGAAATTCAAATTTCACATTTTAGGTCAAAGTCTCTTATAAAAGGAGACTCAACCTTTGAAGAAGAATATCGCAGAACACACATCACAAGACTTAGAGGAGGCGTTCTTCGTGTTCATCACTCTGTTCTTGTACTCTTCTTTATTTTCTTTTTCCAGTTTATGTTGAAATCAGATCAGCGATCATGATGTTGATTGGCTAGATCTATTTCTGTAGTCAGGGGCATGATCCCTTTGTAAACAATTGTTACAAGGATTGAATCATTCTATGTATTGAATTAATATATTTCATCTTTTATCTTGAGCGTATTGATATTATTTCTATTAGATCTGATCAACCTAATAGGAAATGATATTCTGGGGATCAGGATTCACAATAGGGATATTGGAATACTGATCCTGAAAGGAGATAAAGATGACTCTCCATGCATGTTCTAGGGATAGACTTGTATGGATTGCAGTCGTGGGATTTATCTACATAATGCTTATTTTCAGGCGGAATTACTAAGGGATTAGGGTTCCAATTGAAGTAAAGGGTTAGATCGCCAAGGGATTGGGATCTAACTAATTTCTAAAAGATGATAATTTGTCTGAGTTGTTAATTTCAATAGGTTTTATGAATCAATCCGAAGTAAAATTGGGAAACAATTGGTGAATGTACCCTGGCTACAGTCTTTCTCATCACTTTTTCTACAAAAACATTTCTTCATCTATTTTAAGTCTTTTTCAGAAAAATACAAAAACAAAGCTTTCACTTTTATTGTTATTTAGTTTAAATTACAATTATTTGTCAACAACCAATCGATTTATCTAACTTAAGAGGACTGGTTATAGTAGTAATTGTTCATCAATCCCTGTGGAGACGATACTTACTTATCACTTTATTACTTGGAACGATCGGTGCACTTGCCGAGATCGCAACAAGTTTTTGGCGCCGTTGCCGGGGATTGTGTTTACAATATTACAAATAACCTTAGATTCTTGAGATTAGATTCTTATTTTATTATTCTTTTATCTTGATTGTGTTGTGCAGGTGTTACTAATAATTTTCTCTGATTTTTATGCGAGGTAGACTTCCACCTAAAGACTTTGTAATAGATTCTGAAATTACAAAGACAGAAAAGCAACTAAGGAAGGCTGCTAGACAGATCATTTGGGAAGATTTGAAGCACACATCTTTACAACCAATTCAAGAAATGGCCGAAAACAACAATGTTGGTCATGGGCGAGGAGGAAATGCCAACAATCAACCTCCAAGACTGTTGAATACAATTTTGACTCCAGTATTCAACAGGGCCAATTCAAGCATAGTCAGGCCAAATGTGGAGGCTAATAATTTTGAACTCAAGCCATCATTAATTTCTTTGGTGGAAAGGGTTCAATTTTCTGGAGCTGATGATGAAGATCCACATGAGTTTATAGACCGATTTTTGATGGTCTGTGATACCACCAAACACAATGGGGTATCTACAGATGCTATCAGGCTTCGGTTGTTCCCTTTTGCTGTTAAGGGAAAAGCATTGAGGTGGATCGAAAGACAACCAGCAAACAGCATTCTGACATGGGAAGATCTATCCAGTAAATTCTTTGATCATTTCTTTTCCATGGAGAAATATAATCAGCTGGTGAATGAAATAACAAACTTTCGCCAGTTGGAAGGAGAATCACTATGTGCAACTTGGAACAGATTCCAAGAATTAAACAGAAAATGTGCACATTATGAAGGAGATGATGATAGAAAAGTGGTGATATTTTTCAACGGAATCACCCCCGAAACCAGGATGATAATAAATAGTGCCGCTGGAGGCTCTATTCGGGAAAGCACATCTGAGCAGGCTATTGAGTTGATCAAAAAGCTTGCAAGAAATGAAAATGAAAGTGTGCTAGTTCCCACACAAAGAGCAGTAATAAAACCAGCAGATAGTGATGTAATATCATTATCTAAAAAGTTTGACAGCTTAAGTGAAAAATTTGACAAGTTTCTAGTGTCAAAGGTTCAAACAACTCCACTGATTTGTGACCAATGCCAAGAAAGTCATGAATCCAGTGAGTGTCCAAATCCATCATCCGAAGATTCACTTCAACAATTACAGGTGAATGGGATCTGGTATGATCAGCGTCCTCAACAACAAAATTTCCAGCGAAATCAAAATTTCCCTGGTAGTAACAACAATTTTCAACGGAGGACTCAAGGATCAGGTATGGATTTTAAAGCTAACAATAATTATGCTCAATCTTCACAGAATCAACAAAGTGAGCCTGCTGAGTGGGAAAAAGCTTTTGCTCAGATGGCTAAGGCTTCTAATGAGATGGCTCAACACACTAATGCTTTTATGGAGGAGACTCGAGCCAACAACAAGAACACAAATGCTTCTATTAGGAACCTGGAGAATCAGATAGGCCAGCTGGCAAAGCAATTTTCAGAAAGAATTCCAGGTACATTTCCAAGTAATACAATTATCAATCCAAAAGAGGATTGCATGTATATTACAACTAGAAGCGGGAAAGTAGTGGCAACCCCAGAAAAGCCGAACACAAAGATGGAAGCTAAGAAGAAGCTTAAGGAGGTTAAGGAGCCAGAAAATGAAATTGAAAAACCCGTGGAAGAAGAAAAGCCAGTTGAGAAGAAGAAGTTTGAGCTGAGCCATGAATATGTGATGTCTCAAGCACCTTATCCAGCAAGGTTCAAGAAAGAGATTTATAACAAGCATTATGACAGGTTTTTAGACATATTCAAGAAGCTACACATAAACATACCTTTTGCTGAAGCTTTGTCTAGCATGCCAAATTATGCAAAGTTTATGAAGGACTTGTTGTCAAGGAAGCACAAACTGCAGGAATGTCAAACGGTGACACTCACTGAGGAGTGTAGTGCTATTATTACCAAGAAGGTCCCGCCTAAGCGTAATGATCCAGGGAGCTTCAATATCCCTATTGAAATTGGGAACAGAAAAATCAGCCAGGCATTGTGTGATCTTGGGGCTAGCATTAATCTAATGCCCCTTTCTGTTTGCAATTCCTTGGGGATTACCGAGTTAAAGCCTACTCAAACATCTTTACAACTTGCTGATAAGTCCTCAAGGAAGCCAAGCGGAATAATAGAAGATGTTCTTGTGAAGGTGGGCAAGTTCATCTTCCCTGCTGACTTTGTGGTGTTGGATATGGAAGGAGGAGCTGCAATGCCTCTTTTGTTGGGTAGACCTTTCTTAGCTACATCCCGTGCATTGATTGATGTTGAAAACGGGAAGCTTGAGCTAAGGATGAATGATGAGACCGTTACCATCAATGTCTTTAATTCTTTAAAACAGTCTTCTCACAAAGATGATTGTTTTAAAATTTCAAAGGAAAAACAAAGTGTGGCGGTTAAGGTTCCTAAAAAAACAAATGATGCCAAGAAAGATGGTGTCATGAAGGTGGAATCGAAGGAGTCTCCTAAAACTCTAAAAGAAATCTTCTTTTGTAACAAGGTAGTGACTGAAGTATTAAAGGAACAAGAGACTGATTCAAAAGATAAAGATCCATCTTCCCATACCAACAAAATTCTTAATGAGAAGGATGACAAACATGAGAAGAAACCCCAAGGGCGGAGTCATCCTACAATGAAGAAGGTACTGAGAAAGGAGGTGATCAAACTCTTTGATAAGAGTTGGAAGAGACACCGGAAACTAAAGTTTGACAAGAGACATAGAGATTCTATCTCTAAGAAGAATCAAAGCTTCAAAGAGTTTCTAACATGGCTCCATGGTTTGGGCCAAATCTGGGAATGGTGGCTCCAAACACCAAGGCAGCCAATACCACCAGATCCTCCATTTGCTGAGTCATCCCACGCTGCTGAGTGGGATGACATGGAGGTTTGACTTTTTCTCCTTGCTGACGGAGATTTTGTACATTAGTTTATTTTTCTATTTTGTATTTTAGTTAGTATATTTTTCTCTGATGTTTTAATGTGCGCATTATAGTCTCTTCTATATGCCACTGCTTGTTCCATTGTGCAGGTTTTCCTTCTTGTGGTTTAATTATTGCTGAGGACAGCAATGCTCTAAATCTGGGAATGGTGGGCTTGCGCCTTAGAACTGCAATTCTTCTATCAGGGGAGATATCCTAACTCTTTTCATTTTCTTAGTTATTTTTTTTAGTTATTTGGTGTGCCATTAAAAAAAAAAAAAAATAAAAAAAAAAAAAAAAAAAAATGTGTGTTTTTGAACAAATCCCAGGTTTAAATGTGCTCATCTTGTTAATGTACATGATTAAATTCTTTGAATATATTGTATGACTTTCTGACATAACATTGCATAGGCATAATTAGATTGCATGATTGCTCGTTTGTCTGAATTAATATTGTGAAATTCTGATAATGTCTGAGGTCAATTTTCTTGAGTCTGCATTGATACCATAGCTGTGAGGTTTTGAGCCTAAACACTGAAATTTTTGTTGAGAGGTCTCACTGTTGTAATACTCTAGAACTTGATTTGTTTCTCTATTATGCATGCATTGATTGATATGATAAAGGCATTTTGTTCTTAATTGCTATTGGCCAAAATAACTCACCTGTATGAAATTTTCCCTTGCTAGCCCCTTTGAGCTTGAACTTATTTGTTGATAAATGACCTATGGCCTAATTGATGGCTTAGCCTATATCCATGTGACTTACCTTGATTGAGATTGAATCACTAAATGTGTTGAAAATAAAATAAAGAAATTGAGGTAAGCTCCACAAAGGTCAAATGATTAAGGGATAAAGAAAAAAAAAAAAATCATCTATGCCCTTATAAAAAAAGAAAAAAAGCAAGAAAAAGGAAAAGAGTAAAAGGTGGCTGGAAGGAATTAATTCCCGAAATTCTGTGGGAATGCTAGTGGAGCAAAAATCATTGAATTGAATGTGTTAAAGTGAAATAATATCATTTTTTTTCAATCTCATTGTTGTTTGAGCTACTATCCATATATTCCTACTCTGTTACCCCGGCCAAGTTACAACCTGTGAAGTCCTTTTGATCAATTAATGCATGTGTGTGATTCTTCATTTTTTAAGAATTTTTGAGAATATGATCAAGCCTATGGTAGTGTTATAGCTTTGAGTGATTGAGTGCTCATTATACCCTTAAACACTGAGTGTTGAGTGAATATTATTTATCTGTGTGAGGGATAACCAATGTAGACTTGTATCTCTAAGAAGCTGATGACATTATTGGGAGTTTATGATGTTGAGTCAGGCATGCATGGAATATTGTGTCTGAGAGTGTCTCTGAAATGTTATGTTGGATTAATTGATTATTTCCTAGATTGAGTCTTGTACATTGCTGGGGACAGCAACGTTTAAATCTGGGAATTATTTGATATGCGATCAGCATATAAGGAATTCTAAGATAAAAAGAGGAAGAATGTTACTTAATCTGATGCAAGAAAAGGGCAAAATCAATGTTAATTTGTCAAATATCTTAATCTGAGGTTATGTACTGATTTTATGTTGATTTCATAGGAGAAATGCACAAATTGGAGCTGAAAAGGACAAAGTGAAACTAAAGGCTCACGCTACGAGCGTGGGAATGGCGCTTGCAGCAAATTCAGATTTTAAATTCGAAATTTGAATTCAAATTTATTTTAATTAAATCTTTCCGTTAAACGTTTCTGTAATAAATTCATACTTTAATATTTCCGTTATAACGTTTATGTAATAAATTGTAAGGTTTCCGTTATACGGGTAATATTGGAATTTCGCGCTCACAGCGCGGGAATGGCGCTCAGAGCGTGGGAAGAAGAAAATTGGCAGAAGGTCCCGCGCTGAGAGCGCGGGAGTGGCGCTGTCAGCGTGGGAGGCGCGAAAGGATGGAAATTCAAATTTCACATTTTAGGTCAAAGTCTCTTATAAAAAGAGACTCAACCTTTGAAGGAAAGGACATCTCTGAATACACATCACAAGACCTAGAGGAGGCGTTCTTCGTGTTCATCACTCCGTTCTTGTATTCTTCTTTATTTTCTTTTCAGTTCACGTTGAAATCAGATCAGCGATCATGATGTTGATTGGCTAGATCTATTTCTGTAGTCAGGGGCATGATCCTTTTGTAAACAATTGCTACAAGGATTGAATCATTTTATGTATTGAATTAATATATTTCATCTTTTATCTTGAGCGTATTGATATTATTTCTGTTAGACCTGATCAACCTAATAGGGAATAATATTCTGGGGATCAGGATTCACAATAGGGATGTTGGAATACTGATCCTGAAAGGAGATAAAGATGACTCTCCATGCATGTTCTAGGGATAGACTTGTATGGATTGCAGTCGTGGGATTTATCTACATAATGCTTATTTTCAGGCGGAACTACTAAGGGATTAGGGTTCCAATTGAAGTAAAGGGTTAGATCGCCAAGGGATTGGGATCTAACTAATTATTTCTAAAAGATGATAATTTGTCTGAGTTGTTAATTTCAATAGGTTTTATGAATCAATCCGAAGTAAAATTGGGAACAATTGGTGAATGTACCCTGGCTACAGTCTTCTTCATCACCTTTTCTACAAAAACATTTCTTCATCTATTTTAAGTCTTTTCCAGAAAAATACAAAAACAATTCTTTTACTTTTATTGTCATTTAAATTAAATTACAATTATTTGTCAACAATCAATCGAATTATCTAACTTAAGAGGACTGGTTATAGTAGTAATTGTTTATCAATCCCTGTGGAGACGATACTTACTTATCACTTTATTACTTGGAACGATCGGTGCACTTGCCGAGATCGCAACATGTGTAGTGTTGGCAGTAATAATAAATAGGTCAAAAGTGTGTATTATTTATAAAGATTACCTTAATAGGCTTGAGCCTTTGAGATCTCCTAGTTGATATGAAATCTGTCTTGATTGATCGGGATAGGATCTTATCTCTTTATCCTCTCTAGATTATATGGTTGTGATATCCCTATCCTATCTTGTTAGTAATAGGATTGTAAAGATATAGATCCAATCTATAACGGTTGGTAAATTTAAAGAGTAACCATATTAAAATAGACCAGGTTCATTGTTCAAATGAAGGTTTGAGAATGTTAACTTTGGATTTTTCAAGAAATTAGCAATTAAATTCCTAGAATTTTGCTTGTGTAACAAGTATGAATCTTGATTATATGTATCAATTGATAATGATCATTCCCAAAAGGAACAGTGTACTTTGTTTCTTTATTTAAGGGTTTAATGAGTATAATGTTACATGATAGAAGAACATTTTCCTACTCTCACAATAAAGAAGAGAAAGAAAATGGAATGATGAAAGAGAAAAAGAAATATGTGGACCCCACCTCTTAATTGTGTGTGTAGGAAAGTTTTCTTGTGTCATGTAACATGATACTAATAAAATCCTTTATTTAATTATATATAAGTTTCTTGAAACCAAACTATTCAATCAATTTAGTCAACTACAATCAAATTCAGTATTCATCATGTAAAAGTAACTCTAGTCACATTCACTACAATTAACAATGGGGTTGCATTTTCTCATGCAACTTGAAAGGAGCTTTTCTCCTACACACACAATCAAGTGGGCCCACTAGTTTAAATAAAAAAGAAAAATGAAAGAAAATATTAACACAGAAATCGAACTCTCACTAACATGAGATGATTATTCCTACGACATGAGATTTATTTATCCCATTAACGATTGAATTCAACCTTCGAATACAAGATATTTTTTAATTGAAAATCAAGAACTTCACAAGTAATTCTAATTAATGGGTTTTCACCAAATCATCCAAATTCTAGAAAAAAGACTTAGATTTTCATCATTGCAGAAACTTCAAAAAATAAACTCAGAATCTGAAAATACATTGACATTGCATAATACAAATTCGAATGCAGAAGAGTTAAAGAGTACAGAACAGGTATTCAAATACAAGTGCTCAGAATTCCTCTAATAACTCTTTCTCACGTGTTGCATAATACTTTGGATGTGTGTTATTTGTATGAAATTATCATATATTTTTCATTATGTATAGTGTTTTTGGTCATTGATGATAGTTTGGATGTATATTAAAATCCATGTTTTTCAGGTACACTAGTATGTATTTGTTGAATTAAAATCCATATGAAATTACTATTTTTTAAAAAATTAAAAATATTAATTTTGGTGGAATTTAAACTATTAAGAATTTCAATGGAATTTCATTCCGTTGAAATTTTTGACAGAATTATACATAAATTAAAATTCAAACTTCAACAGAATTTTTTGATAGAATTATTTTCTCTTGAAATTATAAACCGAATTATAGATAAATTTCGTTGCAAACTGCAACAGATTTTTTTATGGAGATATTTTCCGTTGCAAACTATGACAGAATTTTTTAACGGAAATTAATTCCGTCAAAATTTTCAACAAAATTGTTGTTAGATTCCGTTGCAAGATGAGACTTTATTTACATACGGAAAAGTAAGGTTGCGGACGGAAAAATTCTGTTGAATTTTTCAACGGAAAAAACAATTTTCGTTGCCTTTTACGAAGAGAATTCAGTCGAAAATTTTGTGAAAAAATGATTTTTCAACAGAATTCTCATAATTTACAACGGAAAAATTCGGTCAAAAATATAGACATTTCTATAATGGTGATCAAACTGGTCGAGATATTGGGTCAGTGGGTCACTAGTTTAACCGCTTAAATCAGATAAATATATATAAATTTAAAATTTATATTTTATATTTCAAAAAATTTAAGTTATGAGATAAAATAAATATTTATGACATCAAAATAAAAATAAAAAACACAAATGCAGTACCCATTATAATAAAGAAAGTAAAAATAATAGAAATAAAAAAATTAAAAAAGAAGGAGAAGATATAGATAAGAAATGAGTGGCTCAAATGAAACTAGAAACAAAAAAAGTAAAATCAGCCCATGGTTTTGTGATTTTATTGGGCAAGTCTCTCTCTCTCTCGTTTTCTCTTTCTCCTGCTTATGGTTTTGAAATTTCAGTTTTTTATTCCTATTTCTTCTCTTCAATTTCCTCTAAATAAATACCCAAACCCTTCTCTATTTCTTACCAAGCAAACAATCAAAAATGTTACTTCAAACATTAGCTATCCCTATTGCACTCCTTGTGATATTCACATTCATTCTTCATCAAAAACAACGTCAAGATTATGTGAAACATGCACCAGGTCCAAAAGCCTTGCCAATTATTGGTAACCTCCACATGTTAGGGAAACTACCACACCGCAACCTTCAATCCCTTGCCTTAAAATATGGACCCATAATGTCCTTGAAACTAGAACAAGTCCCAGCCATTGTGGTTTCTTCCTCTGAAACTGCAGAGCTATTCGTCAAGACTCATGACACTGTTTTTGTAGGCAGGCCTAAACTTCAAGCAACGGAATCTCTTGTTCATGCAAGCAAGGGCTTTGCGTTTTGTGATTATGGTGCCTATTGGCGCCAAGTTAGGAAAGTGTGTATTATACAACTTCTGAGTGCATCAAGAGTTGAAATGTTTGCTCCTCTGAGGAGGGAGCAATTGGGACTATTGGTGAAGTCACTTGAAAATGCTGCAGCATCACGTGAGGTTGTGGACCTTAGTGAGTTGGTGGGGGAGCTTATAGAGAATATCGTGTATAAAATGTTATTGGGCTATAGTAAGGATGATAGATTCAACTTGAAGGAACTTGTTGCTGAAGTAGCTAATTTGATTGGAGCTTTCAATCTAGCAGATTATGTGCCCTGGCTAGGTGTGTTTGATCTTCAGGTATGATATTCAACTACATGTGCTTCACACTTAGCATCTCATCTCATATTTTAAGGTGATCATATCATGTGAAAATTTTCAATAATTTATTTATAAATCAACTAAAATGATCATTTCTTTTTACTTGTTATATGAATTTCGTCATTAATTAAAATTATGACCGTTGATTTGTGGTTGATATTTCTCACGTTACATGCGGATATTTAAACAAAACAAAAAATGATACACCATGATTTGGCTTTTTCTTATTCAATGGAAATAAAGTTCTCCACTTGTAAGGGTTGGGATAAAACTCAATTGCCTTACTTTGCATTTTTTTAAAGAGGCTATTTACCTAACTCGAACATGTAATCTTCTAGTTGCAAGGAATAACCTTAACACTTTTCCGAACATCGCCCTCTTGATGTTTGGAAAAGAAATAATATAAAATCATTAATTGGTCTTTACATATATGCTTTTGATGGTTGTTTGACATGGTATCAAAACCTCCATGATCACAGTATCACAAGTTCAATCCTCAACATCTCCTACTTTCTAGTAAAAATAAGGTGGAACCGAAAACATGAGCTTGTGAAATATCCAAGCTTCAGTCTCAAAGGACTCTTACCAACGAATAAATCTTTGGTGCTACTATTGCACCAAAATTCAGTGCATTCCATCAATTGGAGCATTACACATCATAGGAGAGAGAGAAAATTTTGCAGAGAAAAGAAAACTTTAGCTAACATGTAATATTTTTATTGATGGGATGCACTAAATCTTTGGTGCAACAGTAGCACCAAAGATTTATTCCTTACCAACGGCGAAGCCATACATAGGCCAGCAGGTGCCTTGGCACCGGCTTGTTTTTTGTTTTTTTTACTTATTATATATATATTACATAATTAATTATAATTAATCAAGATTCAAATTATATATAATTTAGCACCACCTAAATAGAAAATCAAATTCTCAATATAAAGTAACAACAAATTATCTAAATGCAAACAAATGATAAAGAACGTGACAGTATGTTATTTTTGTGTTTCACCTTCTTTTATTTTTTATCTTGTATATTTTTTTTCATTTTTATTCTAATTAGTTATGTTATTTATTCTTATTCCTATTATTTAAAAAAAGAAAGATTTCTAAACTTAATCACAAAAATAATTAGTTGACCTATTTCAAAATTTGGGTTCAACTATACCAAACAAACCCCTTAAAAGTATGGAAAATGATTTGCCCTTTTAAAGGACAGAACTTTGTGTCCTTTTGGTTTTTACACTATATCTTACTAGTAAGACATAGTTATAATATAAAAAATTACTTTTTTTTCTCTTTCTTCAGTCACTTTAGCTGACGTGTAGAGAGAGAACAAATAACTTTTCATGAAAATAGATTTTTATGTTATAACTGTGTCTTACCGGTAATACATAATGTCAAAAATAAAAGACACAATTTGTGTCTTTTAAAAGGATACACACTTAACCCTTGAAAATAACAATCATGAAATCAAATGAATAACAAGTCTATAGTTACGAAATATGAAGGTCTATTAAACTATTGTATTTTGGGTTATTGGAAAGACAAAGAATAGTCAAAAACTTAATTTCCAAATGTAAGTACTTTCCTTCGTGCTTATGGTTGTTACAAACAATGGCGATGTTCTCTAACGAGAGATATTGAAAATTTAAGGAAAAGAGAAAATGAAAGAGGAGATGAAGGACAATGCTTATTATACATATAATTATTATATTTGTGCGTTTTCATATTCTTAGGACAATGTTTGGTTCATTACTATTATGTTATGGGAGAAAAGTAAAATTATTATGTTTGAAATGCTTACCGAAAAGGTTAGTGCATTTTTATATTTTTTATTTGATATATAATCAATGATAATTGTTCATTTGAATTTTCGATGTTATGTCATTTTTTTTAGTACATAATTTAGATCACTATACTAGAATTCATATTAAAAAAAAATCCAGATAAATTTATGTATGATAAATATTTTAATAATTTAATATGACAAATTTTTGGCACCACCTAAATTGTTGGGCCGGCTCCGCCTATGCAGCACGGACACGGACACGGGACACGACACGACACGCCGACACGTTCATTCTAAAAAATGTCATATTTGGACACGTTGGGACACGTTTTGATATTAAATAAAATTTTTAATATATATAATATAATTTATATTTAATATATATAAGAGTCCATTATAAGTCATATATCCAATCAAATATTAAAATTTCATAACATAAATATAAATATAAATAGTTTTTCGTACTTTGTTAATTTTTTATGTCAAATTTCATAACAGAAAAAAATTAATTTATAAATTATTTCTTTTATATTTAGTTAAAAAAATAAAATTAATATTAAAAAAAAAATCGTGTCCGAGCGTGTCCTAGCGTTGACCGCGTATCCGAAAAATTTGACCGTGTGTCCGAAGAACGTGTCGGAGAGTTGACCGCGTGTTCCCAAATGTTGACTGCGTATCCGAGCATGTCTGTGTCGGACACGTGTCTGACACACAAAAATTTTAAATTCACGTATCGGTGCTTCGGTGGGCTCTGCCACTGACTCTTACATGAGCGGGCGTAGGAAAGATAAAATATAAAACCGTTGCGTGAGACGCTGTTTCTTATTGATTGCATGATTTATTATTATTCTAACCATAAAGTAATGAAATACTATATATGCAACCATGGCCATTTCAGGGACTAAGACGACGATTAAGTAAAGCAAGTAAGGCTTTTGACCAAGTCTTGGAGCTGATTATCAAAGAAAAGGAGCATTCATATCATAACAAACAGAAAGACACTCACAAGAAGGACTTTGTGGATATATTGCTATCACTTATGCACCAACCCATGGATCCCCAGGACGAACAGAAAGTCATTGACAGAACAAGTATCAGGGCAATTATACCAGATATATTTTTAGCAGCATTTGAGTCATCTAGTAGTGTTGTTGTGTGGGCTATGTCAGAACTCTTGAGGCATCCAAGGGTGATGAAGAGACTTCAAGATGAGTTAGCAAATGTAGTAGGGATGAATAGACAAGTGGAGGAGACTGATTTAGAAAAGTTACCTTACCTGAAAATGGTGGTGAAGGAGACCCTAAGATTATATCCAATTGGACCTTTACTACTGCCTAGGGAGTCCAGAGAAGAAGTTATTATTGATGGTTATTACATAAAGAAAAACACAAGAATCATAATAAATGCATGGGCAATTGGGAGAGATCCTAAAGTTTGGTCACAGAATGCTGATGTGTTTTATCCAGAGAGATTTGTCAATAACAGGGTAGACTTCAAGGGAAATGACTTTAGACTTATACCATTTGGTTCTGGTCGCAGAAGGTGCCCTGGGATTCATTTCGGTCTAATTACTTCTGAGATTGTTCTAGGTCAATTGGTGCATTGTTTCAATTGGGAGCTTCCATTAGGCATGTCTCCTCATGACTTGGACTTGACTGAGAGTTTTGGGCTCTCAATGCCAAGAAATGAGCACTTGCTAGTTGTGCCAACTTATCGGTTAGTTGGTGTTCGGTCCTATTGAACCGTATGAGGATACCTCAAGGATATGTGCTCAGAGATATCTAAGAGATGGATATCCGATTGGCTTATAGCCAATACTCCAATCACTATGCACTATTAACGAGCGTGTAACCGAGACGTAGGTGTGTGTGCAGTGTTGGCAGTAATAATAAATAGGTCAAAAGTTTGTATTATTTATAAAGATTACCTTAATAGGCTTGAGCCTTTGAGATCTCCTAGTTCATATGAAATCTGCCTTGATTGATCGAGATAAGGATCTTATCTCTTTATCCTCTCTAGATTATATGGTTGTGATATCCCTATCCTATCTTGCTAGTAATAGGATTGTAAAGATATGGATCCAATCTATAATGGTTGGTAAATTTAAAGAGGAACCATATTAAAATAGACCAGGTTCATTGTTAAAATAAAGGTTTGAAACTGTTAACTTTGGATTTTTCAAGAAATTAGCTATTAAATTCCTAGAATTTTGCTTGTGTAACAAGTATGAATCTTGATTATATGTATCAATTGATAATGATCATTCCCAAAAGGAACAGTGTACTTCGTTTCTTTATTTAATTATATATAAGTTTCTTGAAACCAAACTATTCAATCAATTTAGTCAACTACAATCAAATTCAGTATTCATCATGTAAAAGTAACTCTAGTCACATTCACTACAATTAACAATTGAATTCAAACTCTAAATCCTGGAATTATTGGTTTGCGCCACTTTTATATTGCATTCCTGCATTTTAACTTGCTGCAGCACTTTTCCTGATGATATATGAGTGCTATAGTGCTTTCCCGGATTTTTCAAATCCATAATCAATCAGATCGTAAATCTTTTCTTGACTTCAAATTATTCATAATTCTAAGCATCCAATTAACAAAACAATGCATCTTCATTTTCCAATAAAGATTATGTAAACACAATTCCAAGATAATGCCAATCACCTTCGAATACAAGATATTTGTTAATTGAAAATCAAGAACTTCACAAGTAATTCTAATTAATGGGTTTTCACCAAATCATCCAAATTCTAGAAAAAAGACTTAGATTTTCATCATTGCAGAAACTTCAAAAAATAAACTCAGAATCTGAAAATACATTGACATTGCATAATACCAAATTCGAATGCAGAAGAGTTAAAGAGTACAGAACAGGTATTCAAATACAAGTGCTCAGAATTCCTCTAATAACTCTTTCTCACGTGTTGCATAATACTTTGGATGTGTGTTATTTGTATGAAATTATCATATATTCATATTTTTCATTATGTATAGTGTTTTTGGTCATTGATGATAGTTTGGATGTATATTAAAATCCATGTTCTTCAGGTACACTAGCTAGTATGTATTTGTTGAATTAAAATCCATATGAAATTACTATTTTTTTTTAAAATAAAAATATTAATTTTGGTGGAATTTAAACTATTAAGAATTTCAATGGAATTTCATTCCGTTGAAATTTTCGACAGAATTATACATAAATTAAATTGCAAACTTCAACGGAATTTTTCGATAGAATTATTTTCCCTTGAAATTATCAACCGAATTATAGATAAATTTCGTTGCAAACTGCAACAAATTTTTTTATGGAGATATTTTCCGTTGCAAACTGTGACAGAATTTTTCAACGGAAATTAATTCCGTCAAAATTTTCAACAAAATTGTTGTTAAATTCCGTTGCAAGATGAGACTTTATTTACAGACGGAAAAGTAAGGTTGCTAACGGAAAAATTCTGTTGAATTTTTCAACGGAAAAAACAATTTTCGTTGCCTTTTCGACGAAGTGTTATCCAAAGGAAGAATTCAGTCGAAAATTTTGTGAAAAAAAGATTTTTCAACAGAATTCTCATAATTTACAACGGAAAAATTCTGTCAAAAATATAGACATTTCTATAATGGTGATCAGACTGTTCGAGATATTGGGTCAGTAGGTCACTAGTTTAACCGTTTAAATCAGATAAATATATATAAATTTAAAATTTATATTTTATATTTCAAATTTTTTAAGTTATGACATAAAATAAATATTTATGGCATCAAAATAAAAAATCACAAATGCAGTACCCATTATAATAAAGAAAGTAAAAATAATAGAAATAATAAAAAATTAAAAAAGAAGAAGAAGATATAGATAAGAAATGAGTGGCCAAATGAAACTAGAAAGCAAAAAGTAAAATCAGCCCATGGTTTTGTGATTTTATTGTGCAAGTCTCTCCCTCTCTCTCTCTCTCGTTTTCTCTTTCTCCATTTTCTTTCTATTTCTTCTCTTCAATTTCCTCTAAATAAATACCCAAACCCTTCTCTATTTCTTATCAAGCAAACCATAAAAAATGTTACTTCAAACATTTGCTATCCCTGTTGCACTCTCTGTGATATTCATATTCATTCTGCATAAAAAAAAACGTCAAGATTATGTGAAACATGCACCAGGTCCAAAAGCCTTGCCAATTATTGGTAACCTCCACATGTTAGGGACACTACCACACCGCAACCTTCAATCCCTTGCCTTAAAATATGGACCCATAATGTCCTTGAAACTAGGACATGTCCCAGCCATTGTTGTTTCTTCCTCTGAAACTGCAGAGCTATTCCTCAAGACTCATGACACTGTTTTTGTAGGCAGGCCTAAACTTCAAGCGACGGAATCTCTTGTTCATGCAAGCAAGGGCTTTGCGTTTTGTGATTATGGTGCCTATTGGCGCCAAGTTAGGAAAGTGTGTATTATACAACTTCTGAGTGCATCAAGAGTTGAAATGTTTGCTCCTCTGAGGAGGGAGCAATTGGGACTATTGGTGAAGTCACTTGAAAATGCAGCAGCATCACGTGAGGTTGTGGACCTTAGTGAGTTGGTGGGGGAACTTATAGAGAATATCGTGTATAAAATGTTATTGGGCTATAGTAAGGATGACAGATTCAAACGAGAATAGAGAAGAAGCATTGTGTATACACGCAGTGAGGTTATCTTCTTTACACGAAAGAAAATGAACGTCCTACTCCCTAGTCTTTGGCCTGAACCCTCAACGGAAAAGGTAAGACCGGATCCTGAGAAAGAAGAAGAAGATCTCTTGGAAAGGAGTACCAAGAAAGCTAAGGAAAGTTCATTCGAAGACCTCCCCATGGACGACGTAATGGGGGAAAAAGGCAACAACCATTCTTTAACCCATGAGCTTAAGGTAAATCCAAGCCAGGGGAAGCCAGGGGGACCGAGAGGAAACTAGTCTCTTACAAGGACATAGTCCTTCAGCTTAATGGAGAAGAGGACGCCTCTTTTAGTGACGATGAGGAAGACCTTATGACTACTCTCAGAAGAGAGGAAAAGGAAGCAGAGGAAACTGATGACGAAACTCCGCAGGAACAAGCCAATCTGCTGTGCCCAGTGTACCACATCTCAAAGAGGCAACACAGAGAAGACTGCAAGAAATGGAGGAAAGCCCTAATTATTAAACTTATGGGTAAGAAGATCAGTAATCGTCTCCTCATCACTAGGCTCTTGAGGATATGGAACCTTGTGGGAAGCTTCGATTCAATCGACCTTGACAATGGGTACATCCTTTTCAAATTCCATGACGACAAAGACTACTATCACGTTCTGCATGAGGGACCCTGGATAGTGTTTGAACACTATGTGATTGTTCAAAGGTGGAGGCCCATGTTTGATCCTTATGATGAACAAGTGAAGAAATTGGCTGTGTGGGTTCGCATTCCTGGCCTCCCAATGGAGCTGTACACCCAACAACACCTTTGGAGAATAGGAAATCTGCTAGGGAAGACCTTAAAAGTGGACCAGAACTCTCTGAGGAAGTCTGAAGGAGGGGTAGGGGAATATACTGAAAAAGCGAAATATGCAAGGTTATGCATCGAAGTTGACCTCCGGAAGAGCTTCATTCCTTCTTTCGAAGCTTTAGAAAAGACCTTCCAGGTGGCTTACGAGGGCTTACATCTCATTTGTTTTAGATGTGGTCGGTACGGTCATAGGCAAGAAGTGTGCAATGGAGGTTTGGACCTCCCCAAACCTGAAGCTTTACGACATCACAGGGAGTTAGGAGATAATGGAAAGTCGGTTATTCATCCATCTGTAGCATCCGAACCAGCAGAAGCATTTGGCTCTTGGATGGTGGTCCAAAAATTCCATAGAGGAAGGAAGATGAAAGGTACAGCTGGCTCGAGCGTAGAAGGAAGAATTTCAGCCAAGCAGAACCCATTCATCGGAAATCCCCCTAGGGAGAAAGGTACCGCCGGTGGTGGCACCGCAGCCCAAAATTCCCGTTTTGCAGTTCTGTCAGATTCAGAGATGCAGGTCGAATTCGCAGAGCAGGCGTCAGAGGAGCAGCCAGGTAATGGTCCCAAGGAGTTGACTTGCAACCCTGATGCTAAAAGTGCTCTTGGTACGTTTCGAGATTCGGGATCAACATCCCATGCTACTCCTTTGGGAGTCTTGGTTAATAACAAGCCCAAAGCCCTTATAGGCAAGAAAGCCTTGGCCAAGCAGCAGAAATTGGGTCCCAAGGGGCCCATTATCAAACATAAGAAAAACCAAGGCCCATTGGTTTCGTCTAAAGAGCCCAGTAGAAAAGAAGAACCCAAATTACTTTTTCTGCCCAATATTTCCCCTGATCCAGCTTTGTTGAAGGTCGAGGATATTAGGAAGAAAGAGGAAGACATTCTCACCCAAATGAGAATGACGACTAAGGAGCAGGAAGCTTCGATTCTTAACGAAGTCATTTCGGCTATGAATATCTCGAAGCAAACTCCTCCTCATGCTCCGAATCGTAACGAGGGGAAGGAAAACAAAGATAAGGTTGTCCATAAGGATAGGGGTCTCCCTCTCCCAGGGGATCCTCCAAAGCCGCAGAAGAACAAATTGGCTGATGTTGGAATTATTATCACCTCCTCCCAGTGTGAGGCAAAGAATGGGTCGGGTGGAAGCCTCTCTTCCCACCAAAACACCACTGGTATTTAATGAATCTGTTAATTTGGAATTGTCGTGGTGCCGCAAAGGTTAAGCTGAAAGGCATCTTGAAGACTCTTACCAGAAATCACAAAGTGGAGGTTGTGATCCTCCTTGAGCCTAGAGTGAGTGGGGCTCGTGCCAAAAGTGTTATTCGAAGTTTAGGTTTCCAGAACTCGATTATTGAAGAAGCGGTTGGCTATGCTGGGGGCATTTGGATCCTCTGGAACCGCATCCACTTCTCCTTGGAGGTAGTGGAAAAAACCGCCCAAGCCATTCTTCTTAGAATCAATATCCCTGATCATCCTCATTTCCTCTTCTCAGCTGTCTATGCCAACCCTCGGCTTGAGAAAAGGAAGGAACTTTGGGATATCCTGCGTGGCTGGCATGTGCTGCATGATGAGCCGTGGCTTCTGGCTGGGGATTTCAATGAGATCCTATCGGTTGATGAGAAAAAAGGTGGTGCTCCGTGTGACATTAATAGATGCATTGAATTTGCTGATGTCCTCAATGACTGCAATTTGATGGACCTTGGTAGTTCTGGGCCTTTCTTCACTTGGAAAGGGCCGAAGTTTGCTCACCTGGACCGTGTTTTCAAAAGGTTAGATCGAGCGGTTGCTAATGTTGACTGGAGGAATAGTTTTGATGAAGCTGTGATCAAAACGCTCCCTAGAACTTGCTCTGACCACAATCCTCTGCTTATTAGCCTTGTCCCTGCTATTTCTGATTGGGAGGATCGTCCCTTCAAATTCTTCCCTCCCTGGCTGGACCATCCTTCCTTTAGCCAGCTCCTGAGAGATAACTGGAAGGACTCAGTGGATACCATCTCGAATCTTAGAGACTTTGCTCCCACCCTCAAATTCTGGAATGAGCACACGTTTGGTATCATTCACAGAAGGAAAGCCTCCCTCCTTCGAAGATTAGCTGGTATCCAAAAGTGTTTGGAAACTGGAGCTAATCAGTATCTTGATTATCTTGAAGGGGAGCTGAGCCAGGAGCTGGACGAGATGATTAAACTTGAGGAACAGCTCTGGTACCAGAAGTCTAGAGCTGTTTGGATCAAGGATGGGGACCGTAATACTAAATTCTACCATACTGTGGCCATCTCCCGTAGACGCAGAAACAAAATCTTGGCCTTAAAGAATGACATGGGCATTTGGATCAGTAATGAGGACTCCCTCAAAGCTATGGTTTCTAGCTACTACACTCTTCTTTTTTCTGAGCAGCAAGTGAGTAGAAGTTGGATCAGTTCTGGTGACGAGTGGCCCCAGCTGAACAGCTCTGAGAGGCAGATGTTATGTAAACCCTTATCCAAGGAGGAGATTAAGTTAGCTTTCTTCCAAATGGGCCCCCATAAAGCCCCTGGAGCTAATGGCTTCCCTGCTGCGTTTTATCAAAGAAAATGGGACTTTCTTGGTGACAAAGTGTGTAGTGATATTGAGGACTGCTTCTCCAACCCAGGTAAGATCAACAAGGTTAATGAGACGCTTCTAGTGCTCATCCCCAAAGTTGACAAACCAGATAGAGTGGACCAATTTAGACCAATCGCTTTATGCAACGTGTTCTACAAGGCGATCTCCAAGATTGTGGTCAACAGACTGAAGACAGTTATGGATAAACTAGTTTCTCCCTTTCAAACGAGTTTTGTGCCTGGTAGAGTCATTCATGATAATGTCATTATTGCTCAAGAGATGACCCATGCTATGAATAGGCTATCGGGGAAGAATGCTTATATGTCTATTAAAATTGATTTGGCCAAGGCCTATGACAGACTGAACTGGGATTTCATCTATAAAGTCCTCCTGGAAGCTGGGATTCCCCCTGATTTGGCAGATATCATCAAAGCCTGCTACTCCTCATCTAGGTTCCAAGTCCTTTGGAATAATTCCAAATCTGACACGTTCTCTCCTTCAAGGGGAATCCGTCAAGGAGACCCCATATCCCCTTATCTTTTTGTGCTGTGCATGGACAAGCTCTCTCACATCATCGCTGATGCTGTCAAGTCCAAGAGATGGAATCCTATGAGAGCTGGGAGGAAAGGTCCTTTAATCTCTCATCTCATGTTTGCTGACGACTTAGTCTTGTTTGGTGAAGCCAGCCTTAGTCAGCTGGATGTGATGCTTGGAAGCCTTAAGAGCTTTTGTGAGATGTCCGGTCAAGTGGTGAGTATCGAGAAAACCAACATCTATTTCTCGAGGAATACTAATCCTACTGTCAAGGCAGATATTGCTCAGGCTAGCGGCTTCAAGATGGCAGATTCCTTGGGGAAATACCTTGGATCCATGCTCTATCATGGTAAAGGTAGAAAACGCAATTTTGCTTCAGTCATTCATAGGGTTAAAGCCAGGCTTGCTGGTTGGAAAAGTAACTTGTTATCCTTTGCTGGAAGAGCTACTCTTGCTAAATCTGTCATTAGCTCTATCCCTACATACCACATGCAGCATGGCTCGATCCCCCTTACGGTCTGCAGTGAAATAGAAAAAATCCAAAGATCTTTCATTTGGGGAGATAGCATTGATAAAAGAAGAGTCCATCTTATAGCTTGGGAAACCTTGTGTAAGCCCAAATCTGCTGGGGGCTTGGGTATACAGAACCTTAAAATTCATAATGAAGCTTTCCTGGTCAAAGTGGCCTGGCAAATCCTTGTCAACCCCAAGGATCTCTGGGTGCAAGTTCTTCTAGGTAAATATGGGAGGAATGAGGACCTTAGACGCCAGATTTCCACCAAAAGGGATGACTCCTGTCTCTGGAAAAGCTTATGTCGGATCTGGCCTAATTTGCTTAACTGTCTTCATTGGAAAATTGGTAACGGAAAGGACATCAAGTTCTGGAAAGATCGCTGGATTCATCATGGTTCCCCCTTGATAGATCTCGCGTCTCCCTGTGACGGCCACATCAATGCTGAAGCCCTTGTTGCTGACCTTGTCGACTTGGAGTCAGGGGAATGGAATCTCGGGAGTCTCCATCATCTTCTTCCAGAAGAGATCATCCAACAGGTCAGATCCTTTATGCCTCCCTCCGGAGCGAATGAATCTGATCGCCTGGTGTGGGGATCTAACATTAATCATAAAGGTATTGTGAAGTTTGCTTACAATAATTTAATGGGCTTTGATAGCCTATCTCACGACCATATCTGGAACACTATTTGGAGGTGGCCTGGACCTCAAAGGATTAGGCAATTCTTGTGGTTGGTTCTTCATGGAAGGATTTTAACTAGAGATTACACTTCCAAGTGGGGGGGCTCTTCTCTTTGCCACTTCTAGGGCTGTCAATACGGGCCAGCCCGCCCCGACCCGCCCCGGCCCGCCACTGGCCCGTCTAAAATGGGCTGGCCCGCCCCGGCCCGTTTTGACAAAATGGGTTGAATTGAGCAACCCGGCCCGTTTTATGAGTGGGTTGGCGGGCTACGGGTCAGCCCGCCTAAAATAAAAAAATATATAAAAATATAAAAATAAAATACAAAAAATTAAATTCTGCATAAAAACACATATTTTTTTTTTTGCATAAAACCATATAAAAATCTGCATAAAATCCTAATGTGCTTATGAAACCAAGAATATCAGTGTTTAATAATCTACATATAAATATGCATCTTTCAATCCAGGAATAATAATAAAAATTAAAATCATATCAAGGTAAAACAGAATAACAAAACAAGTAACAAAGTGTTGTATGAGCAGTCCTCAACAATGCGAAAAAGTCACTTGCATGCAGAGAAATCTAGGGCACGAAGTTACATAATAATTGGGTAACCTAAAAAAAAGGGGGCTTGGCGGGCTAGCCCGCCCCGTGGCGGGCCGAGCCCGACGGGCTGGTGGGTTTGGCGGGGCGGGTTTGGCGGGCTGGTGGGTTGAAAAACTCAACCCAACCCGCCCTGTTTGGTGGGCGGGGCGGGCCAGCCCGACGGGCTCAGCCCATTTTGCCAGCCCTAGCCACTTCTGCTTGGATAAAATTGAAACTATTACCCATGTGTTTAGAGATTGTAAAAAGGTCTTACCTATTTGGAGCTACTGGTTTGCAGATGCTATTCCTGATGACTTCTTCTCTTCTAATCAGGAGGAGTGGATTAGGAAGAACCTTGGTAAGTACTGGCCCCATCCCCATCATCTAAACTGGCATGATATTTTCATTGTCTCTATCTGGTGTATTTGGAACTGGAGGAACAAAGACATTCATGGTCCTAATCCCAGCAGACCTCCTAACCAGGCTTTGTTCATCGAGAATTACATCTATGATATCAAGAATTCTAGGGTGAAGCAGCCTTCCCCTTCGGTTAGCCCTATTGCCCGCCCTCTGGTTTTTTGGAAAGCTCCGCCGGTTGGGTGGTTGAAGATGAACGTGGATGCTGCCACTAAAACCAACCCGAGCTTGGCGTCGTGTGGTGGCATCCTTAGGAATGCTCAAGGCAGTTGGGTAGCTGGATTCACCTACCTGATAGGCTGCTGTGATCCACTAACAGCGGAGCTTTGGGCTATTTTAAAAGGCCTACACACAGCGTGGGATCTAAATGTCCAGAATCTGATAGTTGAAAGTGACTCTCTTCAAGCTCTCCAAGCTCTGTCTGTGAAGAATGGTGATAATTCGTCCGCTGCTATAGTTGAAGCCATCCAAAACTGGTTAAAGGAAGACTGGCAGATTGTGTTTCAGCACATCCGTAGAGAAGGGAACGCCTGCGCTGACTGGATGGCTAAGGAAGCTTTCCATTACCAGCCATACTATGTGTTTGTATCCTCTGCTCCGTCTGGTCTGGGGCGTCTGTTGCATAAAGATGCCTCAGACATGTAGCTTTTTTGCTTTTTCTTGGGCATAGGCCCCTTCTTGTTACTAAAAAAAAAAAAAAAAAAGGATGACAGATTCAACTTGAAGGACCTTGTTGCTGAAGTAGTGAACTTGATTGGAGCTTTCAATATAGCAGATTATGTGCCTTGGCTAGGTGTGTTTGATCTTCAGGTATGATATTCACCTACATGTGCTTCACACTTAGTATCTCATGCCTTATTTTAACCTCATCATATCATGTGAAAATTTTCTATTATTTATTTATAGATCAACGATCAATAATTAAAATAATCATTTATTTCTACTTTTTTTTTTTCAAAATTTGTCAGTAAAATTATGACCGTTAGTTTGTGGTTGATATTTTTCACATAACATGTGAATATTTAAAATACACTCTTGATGCGGCCTTTTCTTCAACATCAACATTATCTTTATCACAAATTAATTGGGATCGATGGTAGATGAACCCACATGAAAGATAAAAAATTATTAAAAAAATAAATAATAAATAATAATAATAATAATAATAATAAAAATAAAAATATATATATATATAAATAAATAAAAGTAAAAAAGAAAGGGACAAGAAGAAGTGGGGGAAATGAAAGGGAAAAAGAGTAAAAAGGGACCATCTGGAACATAGGAATAACAACGGGTCTAACCCTCCACCGTACTTATAGCTTTTCTCCATTCCGTTCTAAGACATATTGGCCGTCAATCTATAGGACCTTTTCTTATTCACTATAATTTCTGGTATGCAAGTTCTCCACTTGCAAGGATAAGGATAAAAGTCGATTGTCCGTCGTAACCTTATCTTATATTTTCACAAAGAGACTGTTTACCAAACTCGAACTCATAACCTTTCGTTCACAAGGAATAACCTTAGCACTATTCCAAATCTCACCCTCTTTTGGGCTACGTTGGAAAGATATAAACCTTCATATAATAGTTTGAGCTTTTTAATATGGTATAAGAGCTTTCGTAATCACGAGTCATGAGTTCGAACAATACTGGCTCCACCTTACAGTGGAATTAAGTCAACATGAGGTAAAACTGAAAAAACGGATTTGTATAATATTCACGCATTACGTGAGAGACTATTTCTTATTCATTGCATGATTTCGTATTATTCTACACATGAAGTAATGAAATGTTATATATGCAACCATGGCCATTTCAGGGACTAAAAAGACGATTAAATAAAGCAAGTAAGGCTTTTGACCAAGCCTTGGAGCTGATTATCAAAGAAAAAGAGCATTCATCTCATGACAAACAGAAAGACCCTCACAAGAAGGATTTTGTGGATATATTGTTATCACTTATGCACCAACCCATGGATCCCCAGGACGAACAGAGAGTAATTGACAGAACAAGTATCAAGGCAATTCTATCAGATATACTTGAAGCAGCAAATGAGTCATCTAGTAGTGTTATTGTGTGGGCTATGTCAGAACTCTTGAGGCATCCAAGGGTGATGAAGAGACTTCAAGATGAGTTAGCAAATGTAGTGGGGATGAATAGACAAGTGGAGGAGACTGATTTAGAAAAGTTACCTTACCTGAATATGGTGGTGAAGGAAAACCTTAAGATTATATCCACTTGTACCTTTACTACTGCCTAGGGAGTCTAGAGAAGATGTTGTTATTGATGGTTATTACATAAAGAAAAAGACAAGAATCATAATAAATGCATGGGCAATTGGGAGAGATCCTAAAGTTTGGTCATAGAATGCTGATGTGTTTTATCCGGAGAGATTTGTCAATAACAGTGTAGACTTCAAGGGAAATGACTTTAGACTTATACCATTTGGTTCTGGTCGCAGAAGGTGCCCTGGGATTCGTTTGGGTCTAGTTACTTCTGAGATTGTTCTAGCTCAATTGGTGCATTGCTTCAACTGGGAACTTCCATTAGACATGTCTCCTCATGATATTGACATGACTGAGAGATTTGGCCTCACAATGCCAAGAAGTAAGATCTTGCTAGCTATGCCAATTTATCGACTAGTTGGTGAAG
Source organism: Gastrolobium villosum (assembly GCA_032173675.1). Classification (NCBI taxonomy): domain Eukaryota; kingdom Viridiplantae; phylum Streptophyta; class Magnoliopsida; order Fabales; family Fabaceae; genus Gastrolobium; species Gastrolobium villosum. Next base: position 284,059 of record JAVKPL010008498.1, on the reverse strand, counting down.
TTAGAAAGGAATCAAATTAAAATAGATTGGTTTAATAATAGCCCAATGCAGCAATTGGATTGGAGTTGCGGAAATTAAGTGTGCAAATATTAAGATATAATTAATAATAGTTATATTTATAGGATGAGGGTTAATGTTTTTTTTTTCTTTTTTTTTTCTTGTTTTGTTTTTATAATTAATTTTACTTACTGTGTGCTTGAATTTATCTTCAATAAAATTTTATAGTCAAAATATTTCCGTTAACTAAAATTATGTTTTTTGTGTAATAGATGTACGCATCCAAACATAAACAAGAATTTGACTTGAAATCTATCATTCCCTGTTTGCTTCTCTATAAACGTGACAAAAATGCATTATTTCAAACACTATAACAATTAACATACTTCTCAAGCAAAATATTGGGGTTAAGTTCTTATCTTTCTCTAATTCCAAGCCATAGCTCCGGCCTGTAAGCTCTGCAGTACAATTTGTAATTCTCTTTAGGACTCTGGACACAAAAATTTCTTTACTCCAAGTACTAAGACTCAGTCTATGATTGATGTTATATGAATCTCAATTATTTGTACTTATAGTAAAAGAGTATGTACTACACGTTATTAAAGATTTATGCCGGCCACGCTTCCACATCATCGCGAAATAATGTCAGACTCTTAATGATGCAGTTTGTCCAAACTTGCAAGTTGATTACAATGGCTTATGGTTCATAATTCAATCTTGAAAGCTATATGACTAATAGTCCAATAGGCACATTTGTTGGAATATTCATTCCTTTTAACGTTAGGTGATAACCATCACCTACAAGCCAAAATTCATCATATCAACTAATAAAAAATTGTCTCCATAATGGTGGAATAATTTCGATCTTTTTTTTTAGGGTATGCGATCTTTCTTTGATTAAATAGTCTAAATCTTTATTCTTTATTATGATCTTCTCATTTTAGGTATACGATCTTCCTCAGTCAAATAGCCATAATCCTTATTCTTTAGTGTGCTATCTCTCTCTTGATCTTTAGGTATGATATTCAACTACATGTGCTAAACACTAGCATCTCATCTCCTATTTTAAGGTGATCGTACCATGAGAAAATTTTCAATAATTTATTTATGGAACAGGATCCATTTACAAATTTTTTGGAATTTTTTTACAAATTATACTATATTTTCCCGGGAGAACATAGTGTAGTTTGCAAAAGTTTGTATTCTCCCGGGAGAATATAGTGTAATTTGTAAGAGTTTGTAAACAAAAAAGTTTGTAAATATAACCTGCCCCTTTTATTTATAAATCAACTAAATGATCAATTCTTTTTGGGTTTATCATCTCTCATTTAACATGACCTTATGAAATTTCCTACACACACAACATCTTGTGGGGCCCGCAGCAAAAAAAAAAAAAAAAAACTCCGGCACGTAAAACGAATCTCTATAACATAACACAATCACTTTTCCTATAACATAACTCTTATAAAACCCATTCTTTTTACTTGTTTTATGAATTTCATCATTAATTAAAATTATGACTGCTGATTTGTGGTTAATATTTTTCACGTGACATGTGAATATTTAAACAAAACAAAAACTGATAAACTTGATTTGGCTTTTTCTTATTCAATGGAAATCTAAGTTTTCCACTTGTAAGGATCGGGATAAAATTCAGTTGTACGGCACCCTTACTTTGCATTTTTTTAAATAGATTGTTTATCTAACTCGAACCCATAATCTTCCGGTTACAAGGAATAATTTTATCATTTTTCAAACATCGCCCTTTTTTAGGCTACATTGAAAAGATATGATATAAAATCATTAATGGGCCTTCACATAATTGCTTGAGATGCTTGTTTGACATGGTATTAAAACCTCCATGATCACAATATCAGAGCACCTCTTAGTTTCTAGTAAAAATAAGGTAGAACTGAATGGATAAAAGACTCTTACATAAAGAGATGTAGGAAAGATAAAATATAAAAACATTGCCTGAGAGGCTGTTTCTTATTCAGTGCATGATTTATTATTATTCTAACCATGAAGTAATGAAATACTATATATGCAACCATGGCCATTTCAGGGACTAAGACGACGATTAAGTAAAGCAAGTAAGGCGTTTGACCAAGTCTTGGAGCTAGGGGTGTGCATGGGTCTAATCAAACTGGTTTTTTTTGAAAAATCAAACCGAATTGGTTTAAATGGTTCGGTTCTGTTCAAAATTGATTCTGCTCGGAAGTTGTTCGGTTCGGTTGGAAACGGTTCGGTTCGTAACCGGTTCAGGTCGACCTTCTTTTGAAAAGAAACAAAGTAAAAAATTCAAAAAATAAAATTACAAAAATCTATTTGGTTCGGTTTGAAAATGGTTCGGTTCGGTTCAAAATGGTTCGGTTCTTAACTGGTTCTAAAAACCGGTTCGGCTCATAAACTCGTTCTTTAAAATTCGGTTCACGAACTGATTTTTAAAAACCGATTATTTTAAAGGGTGATTCGGTTTCAGTTCGGTTCTGTAAGAACCCGCACCGTTAATTAAGGTAATTAGTGAATTAATTATGATAATTAGGAAATAATTCCATAATTGACTCTAATAATTATTAATGGGCTTAGATAATTATATTGAGTGAGTAAAAATGCTGAAAGTCGCTTTTCGGAAGAAAAGCGCAGATACCGGTTCTGCTACTCGGTATAAATGCGTACCGGAAAAGTATCCCGGAAAATTATAACGAATGCATGATAATTACTAGAATATTATGTAGGACTTGTAAAACAAGTTTCAATTCAAAACGACGTAATCTGATGCCAGAACTGATACTGGCTATGGAAAAGCGCGTACCGGAAAGGTGCTCCGAAAAATAAAATAAAAATATGACAAATCTTAGAAAAATGCGTAGGTCTAGAATCCGAAGTTTGGGATCAATATCTTTTACTTTGCGATTAAGGCTAATACTGTGCGATTAGTGGCTTGTGCCTATAAATAGACACATTATGGCACTAAACCCTAGGCCATACACATTCATACGTGAGTTTTCTCTGCAGCTTTGAGGCATCCCCCTTGTTCCTCCATTTCTTCCCCCCTTTCTCACCAAAGTCACCTCCTTTGATCATTGCTTCCCTTCTTGATCAAGTAAACACTTGAGTGTGGGCATTGGAGAGTGCTTGTGTGCATATTGTGTGTGGTGAGCCTTGTTTTTCTGAGTTGAGGGGTAGTTAGTGAGCATGAGTTTGGAGCTTTAGTGATGGCTACCTTGTGGAAGTCATTGTGAGCTTCAAAGTGCCACCTTGTGGTGCAAGAACCCACCTTGGTGTGCCATTTTCGTGCTCCTACTTAGGCTGAGTTTGAAGTGTCTTGGGAGAGCTCCAAGAGCACACCTTGCTTTGTTTTGAGCTTTGGTAAGTTCCCTCACCTTTGATCTTAAGTTTCAATGCTTAAAGTTGATGTCTTGGCCATGTTTAATGAGTAAACAAGAGGGTATCAGGTATATGAACCTAAAATGAACTAAAGATGCATGCTTTAACGTGTACATGTATTAAAAGTTGGACCTTTGGGATGGATACTCACGAAATGCAGAAACTGCATTCTGTCGTGAGATATCCGGATATTTGTCGAACAGATATCCGGATATCAGTATCCGGATATGGTATCCGGATATTGATATCCGGATATGGGATCTGGGTATCCGGATATGACATATCCGGATATGTCCAGTGTGATATCCGGATATGACATATCCGGATATGCCCCTTCTGATATCCGGATATCCTGGGTTCTGCGCAGACAGTAGCTGTACTGTATGAACAGTAAGCTATTGGATGTGTGTGGACCCTAGTTTAAGGAAGTTGAACTTCTGTAATAAATGGACTAAGTCAGAATCACATGATTAAGGGCTTATGGCTTGTTGGAAGCCTTAAGACGTAAAACGTAAAGGAAAGGCGTAGTCTTTAAGATTGTATGCTTGTGATGCATTTATATTGACTTGTTATGGTCCATATCAGATTGTGATACTGCTGTTTGTGGACTAGTGAGTGGTTGGACTCTTGGCTTGGGTAGCTAGCTTGCAAGGTAAGCTTTCGTGTCCTCGGTTTAGCCATTTTGATGTTCCACCATGTCCCATGGGGATAGGTTTATGCATGCTGTGTTACATGCTTTGATTATTTTGGAAATGCTGTTGAGCTGTTTATATGTAATGAGCATTATGATATGCATGTGGTGTCCACCTAGACGGCAATCCTGAGTATGTAGTACATACAAGATGGAGAAGCATGTGGGTGAGGTGCAGGTAGTATCCATGTACTCATGTAGGCATAGACGTATTCCTACATTTCTCTGGCCAGTAGATTTGAAAGCACACATGACATGATTAATTGCTGCATCGCATGATTTTAGAACTTATACTGTAATACTGTTTTTGAGGGGTAGTTAGTGAGCATGAGTTTGGAGCTTTAGTGATGGCTACCTTGTGGTAGTCATTGTGAGCTTCAAAGTGCCACCTTGTGGTGCAAGAACCCACCTTGGTGTGCCATTTTCGTGCTCCTACTTAGGCTGAGTTTGAAGTGTCTTGGGAGAGCTCCAAGAGCACACCTTGCTCTGTTTTGAGCTTTGGTAAGTTCCCTCACCTTTGATCTTAAGTTTCAATGCTTAAAGTTGATGTCTTGGCCATGTTTAATGAGTAAACAAGAGGGTATCAGGTATATGAACCTAAAATGAACTAAAGATGCATGCTTTAACGTGTACATGTATTAAAAGTTGGACCTTTGGGATGGATACTCACGAAATGCAGAAACTGCATTCTGTCGTGAGATATCCGGATATTTGTCGAACAGATATCCGGATATCAGTATCCGGATATGGTATCCGGATATTGATATCCGGATATGGGATCTGGGTATCCGGATATGACATATCCGGATATGTCCAGTGTGATATCCGGATATGACATATCCGGATATGCCCCTTCTGATATCCGGATATCCTGGGTTCTGCGCAGACAGTAGCTGTACTGTATGAACAGTAAGCTATTGGGTGTGTGTGGACCCTAGTTTAAGGAAGTTGAACTTCTGTAATAAATGGACTAAGTCAGAATCACATGATTAAGGGCTTATGGCTTGTTGGAAGCCTTAAGACGTAAAACGTAAAGGAAAGGCGTAGTCTTTAAGATTGTATGCTTGTGATGCATTTATATTGACTTGTTATGGTCCATATCAGATTGTGATACTGCTGTTTGTGGACTAGTGAGTGGTTGGACTCTTGGCTTGGGTAGCTAGCTTGCAAGGTAAGCTTTCGTGTCCTCGGTTTAGCCATTTTGATGTTCCACCATGTCCCATGGGGATAGGTTTATGCATGCTGTGTTACATGCTTTGATTATTTTGGAAATGCTGTTGAGCTGTTTATATGTAATGAGCATTATGATATGCATGTGGTGTCCACCTAGACGGCAATCCTGAGTATGTAGTACATACAAGATGGAGAAGCATGTGGGTGAGGTGCAGGTAGTATCCATGTACTCATGTAGGCATAGACGTATTCCTACATTTCTCTGGCCAGTAGATTTGAAAGCACACATGACATGATTAATTGCTGCATCGCATGATTTTAGAACTTATACTGTAATACTGTTTTTGAACTTATATTACACATGTAAGTGAGCTTGGGGTGGAGACTCCTTGAGGACCCCTTGTCTTACTGAGATTTCTTGTTAGAGATCTCACCCCACGTTTGGGGACGCTTATTTCAGGATCAGGTAATGTTGAGGGCTCAGGTGGCAGGAGGCCAGAGCTGAGTTGATATTGATATGCTGTTCTGCTGGATTGACTGCTGTTATGTTATGTTCCTGTTTTATTTATATTATTATGTTGAGACTGTTGTTTGGACATTGTTGCCTTATTTGGTGAGCATGGGGTTTGTCCATGCCACGTGATTGTATTGTCTTTTAATTCGCTGTTGTAATTAATGTATCAGGATTTTGACCCAGGCTGCATGTTGTAGTCCTGCGGTTCTAGATACTCACATTATATTTATGTACGAGGTATTCAGTTAGTTGTCTTGCAATTTACATACAGGCAGTATTTTTATGAAAATGATTAAGTAATCAAGTTGGTTAAGTTAATGACGTCATAATTGAATTAAAGAAAAAGTTATTCCGCATTTTAATTAAGCGTGGCTTAATACGATAGTGTGTTAACAGACCGGGTTAACACGGGCTGTTACATTTTATGGTATCAGAGCACTTTCTAGGGAAAAGCCTGTATGTATTGCAATAACTAGGGATGAGTCGTTGCGTGTCTACTTTGCGTTCTCTCTGACTGGCGTGTGTTATGATGATGCATATGTGACCACATGGCGTGGGCCTGATCAACTCATTCTTTGGGTAACTTGTGCAGAGTCATGGTACCACCGAGGAGGAACACGAGTACAAGCGAGGATCAATCGGATCCTGTCCTGGCTGCATTAGCTGAGATGCAGGCGGCCCGACTAGCCGACCAGGAAGCCACGAGGCTGGCAAACCGGGCAATGCTGGACGCAATTAGAGATGCGAACCGGCAAACCACGGCAGAGGTTCTGGAGGAGAACCGGATGGCCAACATGACGATGATGAGGGTCATGTTGGAGGAGCTGAGGGCTGGTCCTGCTGCGGGCCAGGGTCCTCCACCACCTCCACCGCCGCCACCGCCTCCACCTCCGCCTAGTCAACAGGAGGACACCCAGAGCCAGATGGGCGAGGGTAGTCATTTGACGGGGGCTATGCAGACCATTCCCGTCTTAGCTGAGGATCGTGACGAGATCGATCGCCGGCTGAATGCTTTCCGCAAGCATAAGCCACCTACCTTCGACGGATCGTATGATCCCATTGCTGCTGCCAGATGGCTACAGGCGCTGGACAAGATTTTCCGGATCATGCAGTGCACCGATCCGCAGAAGCTGCTGTTCGCCACGTACATGCTGGAGGGCGAGGCCCATGAGTGGTGGACCAACCTATCTCAGGTCTACGAGATGCAGGGTCATGTGATGACGTGGCCATTCTTCGAGGAGAGCTTCTTGGGCCAGTACTTTCCTTATGACTCACAGGAGAGGAAGCAGGGGGAGTTTGACCGATTGGTACAGGGCTCGTTGTCTGTCGACGAGTACCTGGCCAAGTTTAATGAGCTAGTCAAGTTCTCTCATTTCCGCATGGCGAGACCGACTCCCGTTTTTCTTGCGGCCAAGTTCCGGAGGGGACTTAATGAGGATATTGCTGGACATCTCGCCGGTTCTGCTTCGAGAGACTTCGGAGCGTTGGTGCAGCAGTGCCGCGACATCGAGGACTACTGCCGGGCGAGTCAGGCCAAGAGGGCCAAGGTTGAGGTGCCGCAGAGCGCTGGTGGTTCTACTCCCTGGAAGAACAAGAATTTTGCCAACAAGGGCAAGGGCAAACCGTTGGCGGCTAAGCAAGCGCCAAATCAGTTCAGAAAGACTGCCACTCCGGGAAACACAGTTAGACCTCCTGCTCCCAGATGTTCTGGATGCGGGAAGTCACATTTTGGGCCGTGCTCTACCGGTCAGCTGATTTGCTTCCAGTGTGGCAAGGAGGGCCATTACTCTAGAGATTGCCCGTCGGCGAGAGTTGCTGCAGTGCAGGCTGTGCCTTTGCAGATGGTTCCTACTGGGGCACCAGCCGTGCCACCTACTACCGGACGAGTCTACACACTTGATCGTCAGCAGTCGGACAGAGCTCCGAACCTGGTCAGAGGTACTGTTACCATTGGTGGATCAGCTATTGATGTTTTATTTGATTCCGGGGCAACACACTCTTTTGTTGCTACCCCTATTGCTGTGGGGCTTGAGTTGCCCAGTGATGTGCTTTCTCCACCGATGCGGGTGACCACCGCCACCGGAGAAAAATGTTTGACCTCCACTGTTCATCGCGATGTAGCGTTTCAGTGGGATGGCCGTGACTTCTCGGTAGATCTGATAGGATTACCGATGGCCAACCTTCAAATTATTCTGGGCATGGATTGGTTGTCCAGAAACTGTGCAATGATTGACTGTTGTGCCAAGAAAGTGGTGATGTCTCCGGGTGGGTCCACAGCCAGTTCCTCACCGTTCATTTCAGTCCTGCAGGCGAGGAGGGCCTTGAGAGCAGGGGCATTTGGCTATGTCATGTTGGGAGGTTTGGTGAGTGGGACACAGGAGGATCTCACTGGCATTCCTGTGGTGAGGGAATTCCTCGAGGTGTTTCCTGAGGAGATTCCTGAGTTTCCACCGCAGAGGGAGATAGAGTTCTTCATAGATTTATTGCCTGGTGTGGGGCCTATCTCGTTGGCTCCATACCGGATGTCGCCACCAGAGTTGGCGGAGCTGAAGAAGCATATCGAGGAGCTGTCAGCGAAAGATTTTATTCGGCCGAGTGTGTCTCCCTGGGGAGCACCGGTCATTTTTGTGAAAAAGAAAGATGGGACCATGCGGTTGTGCACCGACTACAGACAGTTGAACAAGGTGACAATCAAGAACAAGTATCCTCTTCCACGCATTGATGATTTGCTGGATCAGCTCAGGGGTGCTTGTGTGTATTCCAAGATTGATCTCCGGTCCGGTTATCATCAGATACGGGTAAAGCCGGAGGATGTCCCAAAGACAGCATTTCGCTCGAGGTACGGGCACTACGAGTACTTGGTGATCCTGTTTGGACTCACCAATGCACCCGCAATATTCATGGATTACATGAACAGGATTTTCCAGCCGTACCTGGATCAGTTTGTGATCGTCTTCATTGACGACATCTTGATTTACTCCAAGACGGAGGAGGAGCATACTGAGCACTTGAAGATTGTGTTGCAAGTGCTGAAAGAGAAAAAGCTATATGCTAAGCCGTCGAAATGCGAGTTTTGGCTCAAGGCGGTGAAATTTCTGGGTCATGTAATTTTTGCTAATGGAGTTGCAGTTGATCCTAACAAGATCGAGGCCGTGATGGATTGGGAGAGGCCCAAGACGGTTACAGAAGTAAGAAGCTTCCTGGGTTTGGCAGGTTACTATCGGAGGTTCATAGAAGGATTCTCCAAGATGGTGCTACCGATGACTCGCCTTACCCGGAAGGAGACTCCATTCGTGTGGACACATGAGTGTGAGGAGTGTTTCCAGGAGTTGAAGGAGAGACTGACTACTGCTCCTGTGTTAGTCCTTCCTGATCCTGCGGAACAGTTTGAGTTATACTGCGATGCCTCTGGTAAAGGACTTGGCTGTGTGCTGATGCAGAAAGGGAAAGCGGTTGCTTACGCTTCAAGACAGTTGAAACCTCATGAGGAGAACTACCCGACTCACGACTTGGAGTTGGCAGCCATCATTTTTGCTTTCAAGATTTGGAGGCATTACTTGTTTGGCATGAAGTTTGCTGTATTCAGTGATCACAAGAGCCTGAAGTACCTGTTTGACCAGAAGGAGTTGAACATGAGACAGCGTAGATGGACGGAGTTCTTGAAGGACTACGACTTTGAGTTGAGGTATCATCCTGGCAAGGCCAATGTGGTAGCCGATGCTTTGAGTCGGAAATCCGTGAGCTTATCCAGCTTAATGATGAACGACTACGAGGTGATCGAGAAGTTCAGAGACTTGAGAGTGAACTCCTTGTTTGGGGGTGCACTGCTTGAGTTAGAAACAACAGAAGTGATTAATGAACTGATGGAAAAGATCAAAGAGGCGCAAGTGCAAAGAGAGTGCCTTGATTATGTAAAGAACCAGGACGGTGTGTCTTGGAACGAGGATGGATTGCTGCTGTTCCAGAAGAGGATTGTTATTCCTCGAGGGCCATTGACCGAAGAGGTTATGGCAGAGGCTCATAAGGGCCGGTTTACTATTCACCCTGGTGCCACAAAAATGTACCAGGACCTAAAGAGGAATTTTTGGTGGCCGGGCATGAAGAAGGACATAGCGGTCTACGTGTCCAAGTGCCTTATTTGTCAGAAAGTAAAGATCGAGCACCAGAAACCGTCTGGTAAACTTCAACCTCTGGAGATTCCACAGTGGAAGTGGGAGAGTATTTCCATGGACTTCGTGGTGGGATTGCCTAAAACTCAGGCTGGTTGTGACTCTATCTGGGTCATAGTGGACAGATTGACCAAGTCTGCCCATTTTCTTCCAGTGAAGGTGAGCTTCACTACAGAGCAGTTGGCCAAACTATATGTCCGTGAGATCGTGAGGCTTCACGGGGTGCCCGAGAGTATCATCAGTGATAGGGACCCGAAGTTCACATCTCGGTTCTGGGAGGCGCTGCAGGAGGCTTTTGGTACGCAGTTGAGATTGAGTACCGCCTATCACCCTCAGACTGACGGACAGACTGAGCGGACCATCCAGACATTGGAGGACATGTTGAGAGCTTGCACGTTGGAGCAGGGTTCTGCATGGGATAGGTACCTTCCGTTGGTTGAATTCTCGTACAACAACAGTTTTCATGCTAGTCTGGGCATGGCACCCTACGAGGCGCTGTGCGGTAGGAGGTGTCGGACTCCTACCTGCTGGTCTGAGGTTGGAGATAAAGAGCTTTTCGGCTTGGACTTTGTCCAAGATACTACCCTTCAGATCCAGATGATCAGGGAAAAGTTGAAGCAGGCGTAGAATCGTCAGAAGAGCTACTACGATGTCAAGCATCGACCACTGGAGTTCAGTGAGGGTGAGCACGTGTTTGTGAAACTTTCACCTGTCACCGGTGTTGGACGGGCACTCGGCGTGAGGAAGTTGAGCCCGCGATTCATAGGGCCCTACCAGATCCTTGGTAGAGTAGGACCAGTTGCCTATCGACTCGCCTTACCTCCGAACCTAGCCAACATCCACGACGTGTTTCACGTGTCTCAGCTTCGAAAATACATAGCAGACCCTTCGCACGTGGTGCAGCCGGATGACGTGGAGGTTCGGGAGAACCTAAAGACTCCCGTCGGACCACTCAAGATTCTCGATCGAGGCGAGAAACAGCTTAGGAGCAAGATCATTCCGATGGTCAAGGTGCAGTGGACTGGGCGTAGTCCCGAGGAGTGTACCTGGGAGCGAGAGGATGAGCTTCTCCGACAGTATCTCGACTTTCGAGACAGGTATGTTCCTGATTTTGAGGACAAAATCCCTAAAAAGGTGGGGTGAATGTAAGAACCCGCACCGTTAATTAAGGTAATTAGTGAATTAATTATGATAATTAGGAAATAATTCCATAATTGACTCTAATAATTATTAATGGGCTTAGATAATTATATTGAGTGAGTAAAAATGCTGAAAGTCGCTTTTCGGAAGAAAAGCGCAGATACCGGTTTTGCTACTCGGTATAAATGCGTACCGGAAAAGTATCCCGGAAAATTATAACGAATGCATGATAATTACTAGAATATTATGTAGGACTTGTAAAACAAGTTTCAAGTCAAAACGACGTAATCTGATGCCATAACTGATACTGGCTATGGAAAAGCGCGTACCGGAAAGGTGCTCCGAAAAATAAAATAAAAATATGACAAATCTTAGAAAAATGCGTAGGTCTAGAATCCGAAGTTTGGGATCAATATCTTTTACTTTGCGATTAAGGCTAATACTGTGAGATTAGTGGCTTGTGCCTATAAATAGACACATTATGGCACTAAACCCTAGGCCATACACATTCATACGTGAGTTTTCTCTGCAGCTTTGAGGCAGCCCCCTTGTTCCTCCATTTCTTCCCCCCTTTCTCACCAAAGTCACCTCCTTTGATCATTGCTTCCCTTCTTGATCAAGTAAACACTTAAGTGTGGGCATTGGAGAGTGCTTGTGTGCATATTGTGTGTGGTGAGCCTTGTTTTTCTGAGTTGAGGGGTAGTTAGTGAGCATGAGTTTGGAGCTTTAGTGATGGCTACCTTGTGGTAGTCATTGTGAGCTTCAAAGTGCCACCTTGTGGTGCAAGAACCCACCTTGGTGTGCCATTTTCGTGCTCCTACTTAGGCTGAGTTTGAAGTGTCTTGGGAGAGCTCCAAGAGCACACCTTGCTCTGTTTTGAGCTTTGGTAAGTTCCCTCACCTTTGATCTTAAGTTTCAATGCTTAAAGTTGATGTCTTGGCCATGTTTAATGAGTAAACAAGAGGGTATCAGGTATATGAACCTAAAATGAACTAAAGATGCATGCTTTAACGTGTACATGTATTAAAAGTTGGACCTTTGGGATGGATACTCACGAAATGCAGAAACTGCATTCTGTCGTGAGATATCCGGATATTTGTCGAACAGATATCCGGATATCAGTATCCGGATATGGTATCCGGATATTGATATCCGGATATGGGATCTGGGTATCCGGATATGACATATCCGGATATGTCCAGTGTGATATCCGGATATGACATATCCGGATATGCCCCTTCTGATATCCGGATATCCTGGGTTCTGCGCAGACAGTAGCTGTACTGTATGAACAGTAAGCTATTGGGTGTGTGTGGACCCTAGTTTAAGGAAGTTGAACTTCTGTAATAAATGGACTAAGTCAGAATCACATGATTAAGGGCTTATGGCTTGTTGGAAGCCTTAAGACGTAAAACGTAAAGGAAAGGCGTAGTCTTTAAGTTGTATGCTTGTGATGCATTTATATTGACTTGTTATGGTCCATATCAGATTATGATACTGCTGTTTGTGGACTAGTGAGTGGTTGGACTCTTGGCTTGGGTAGCTAGCTTGCAAGGTAAGCTTTCGTGTCCTCGGTTTAGCCATTTTGATGTTCCACCATGTCCCATGGGGATAGGTTTATGCATGCTGTGTTACATGCTTTGATTATTTTGGAAATGCTGTTGAGCTGTTTATATGTAATGAGCATTATGATATGCATGTGGTGTCCACCTAGACGGCAATCCTGAGTATGTAGTACATACAAGATGGAGAAGCATGTGGGTGAGGTGCAGGTAGTATCCATGTACTCATGTAGGCATAGACGTATTCCTACATTTCTCTGGCCAGTAGATTTGAAAGCACACATGACATGATTAATTGCTGCATCGCATGATTTTAGAACTTATACTGTAATACTGTTTTTGAACTTATATTACACATGTAAGTGAGCTTGGGGTGGAGACTCCTTGAGGACCCCTTGTCTTACTGAGATTTCTTGTTAGAGATCTCACCCCACGTTTGGGGACGCTTATTTCAGGATCAGGTAATGTTGAGGGCTCAGGTGGCAGGAGGCCAGAGCTGAGTTGATATTGATATGCTGTTCTGCTGGATTGACTGCTGTTATGTTATGTTCCTGTTTTATTTATATTATTATGTTGAGACTGTTGTTTGGGCATTGTTGCCTTATTTGGTGAGCATGGGGTTTGTCCATGCCACGTGATTGTATTGTCTTTTAATTCGCTGTTGTAATTAATGTATCAGGATTTTGACCCAGGCTGCATGTTGTAGTCCTGCGGTTCTAGATACTCACATTATATTTATGTATGAGGTATTCAGTTAGTTGTCTTGCAATTTACATACAGGCAGTATTTTTATGAAAATGATTAAGTAATCAAGTTGGTTAAGTTAATGACGTCATAATTGAATTAAAGAAAAAGTTATTCCGCATTTTAATTAAGCGTGGCTTAATACGATAGTGTGTTAACAGACCGGGTTAACACGGGCTGTTACAGGTTCGTGGTTATTTTGCACACCCCTACTTGGAGCTGATTATCAAAGAAAAAGAACATTCATCTCATAACGAACAGAAAGACACTCACAAGAAGGACTTTGTGGATATATTGCTATCACTTATGCACAAACCCATGGATCCCCAAGACGAACAGAAAGTCATTGATATAACAAGTAGAGGTATACATGGGTCAGGTCGGGTCATGTTTATGTGCCGACTCGACCAAACTTGATTTTTATAGGTCAGGTATTTTGACCCGACCCGCTTTAATTTGATACAAGTCAGATCTGAATTCGTTTGGATTTTTTAGAACTAGTTCAGAACCGGATCGGATCTGACCTAGAAATTGCATTCTTATTTCGTTTGTATTGTAATTTACCTTAACGGCTGCAACAGAAGAAAATAGTGCATTATTTCCTAATCTCCATCTTAACTATGATGACTCTGCATTTGGTACCCTATACTTGATGCATTAAGTTTTTAACTTTTAGTTTATCAAAAAAAAAAAAAAAAAAACTTTTTAACATAATTGTATACTATGAAGCACTGATACTTCAAAATTCCTGACAAGTCGTGTCCGACACTCTCGGACACTCTCGGACACTCCGACACTCCCCCGACACTTCAACATGCGTTATAGAAATTCAAAAAATTGTTCAAAGGTTGCGTTGCATTGAGATTTTAGTTCCAACTATTAGATTCGTTGGATTACAATTATCATTTTATTGAGTTTAATATAAATATTTGGGATATCTTATGTTTTTTGCAAAATTTATGAATATTATAAGTTTAGATTCGTTTTTTTGTTAAATTATTGAATATTAAATATAATATACACTACATAAATTAAAAATATTATTTAATATCAAAACATGTCCTAACGTGTCGAAATCTAATATTTTTTAGAATTGACGTGTCGGAGTCCCGTGTAGTATCATTTCACGTGTCCTGTATCGATATCGGTGCTACATAAATTGTATACCTATTATTCTAATTCAAAATTACTGATTAAGTTGGAACAATCTCATCGAGTTGATCCTTAGTGATTAGTAAGAAAAACTTATGAAACATGATTAAATGTAAAAACACATGATTAATTTCAAATTAAAATTTTGATGTTGAAGAAATGAAGTTAACCATGATGTTACTGCGTATAATTAAAAAAAAAAAAAACAGAAGGTGAGATTCAATTGACGTCACAAGATTTTCCAAAAAGATAAATGTCGGGAAAACACGGCCCCTTAATACACTCATTGATCACACGGAAATAATTGGAAATTAACTGCTCATTCAGATTAAAAATTTTAAGTGCTATCTTATCACACTCTTAATTGCAAACCACCGTCCTTTTTTTTGTTACTATATTAAATCTGTGCTGCCACGTGAATCATATCTAGAATTTTTTATTTTCATATCATATAACGTTCCTCTAAATAAATACCCAAACCCTTCTCTAATTCTTATCAAGCAAACTATAAAAAAATGTTACTTCAAACATTAGCTATCCCTATTGCACTCCTTGTGATATTCACATTCATTGTGCATCAAAAACAACGTCAAGATTATACGAAACATGCACCAGGTCCAAAGGCCTTGCCAATTATTGGTAACCTCCACATGTTAGGGAAACTACCACACCGCAACCTTCAATCCCTTGCCTTAAAATATGGACCCATAATGTCCTTAAAGCTAGGACAAGTCCCAGCCATTGTGGTTTCTTCCACTGAAGCTGCTGAGCTATTCCTTAAGACTCATGACACTGTGTTTGCAAACAGGCCTAAACTCCAAGCTCATGCAAGCAAGGGCTTTGCGTTTTGTGAGTATGGTGCCTATTGGCGCAATGTTAGAAAAGTGTGTACTATACAACTTCTGAGTGCATCAAGAGTTGAGATGTTTGCTCCTCTGAGGAGGGAGCAATTGGGACTATTGGTGAAGTCACTTGAAAATGCCGCAGCATCACTTGAGGTTGTGGACCTTAGTGAGTTGGTAGGGGAGTTTATAGAGAATATCGTGTATAAAATGTTATTGGGCTCTAGTAAGGATGATAGATTCAACTTAAAGGACCTTGTTGCTGAAGTAGCTAACTTGATTGGAGCTTTCAATCTAGCAGATTATGTGCCTTGGCTAGGTGTGTTTGATCTTCAGGTATGATATTCAACTACATGTGCTAAATACTTAGCACTTCATGTCTTATTTTAAGGTGATGTGAAAATGTTTAATAATTTATTTATAGATCAACGATTAGTACTTAAAATGATCATTTCTTCTTACTTGTTTTATGAATTTCGTCGGTTCATTTGTGGCTGATATTTTTCACGTGACATATGAATATTTAAATGGGTAAAGTTCACCGATGCTCATGTGGTTTATTCCAGAATCACTTATGCCCTTGTGGTTCTTTTCTTATCACATATGTCCCCGGGATTTTTTATTTTTTACAAAGCACATGTATATATGTGATAGAAAAAAAATCACAGGGATATAGATGATTTTGAACCAAACCATATTGGTGAACTTTTCCCTATTTAAATAAAACATTAAATGATACACTCTTGATCTGGCTTTTTTTTATTTACTGCAAATCCCGGTATATGAGTTATAAACTTAAAGGGTAGGAATAAAAGTCGATTCTTTGGCAGCTTTACCTTGCATATTTACATAAAGGTTATTCACCAAATTTGAACTTGTAACCTTTCGATTACAAGGAAAAACATTATCACTGTTTCAAACCTGCCCTCTTTTAGGCCATGTTAGAAAGATATGATATAAAAGTCTTTCATTAACAACTTGATTTTTTAGGTGAGATTGTTATTTAACATAGTATTAGAGTTTTCACAGTTACAGGTCACAAGTTTGATCCTCACCGCCCCACTTTCCAATGGAATTAAAATAACAAAATGTAACAACGAAAAAATAGGCGTGTATAATGTCCACGCTTCAAGAACAAAAGACTCTTATACGAGGGGATATGTTGTTGCAATTTTATAATATAAAACCATTGTGTGAGAGGCTATTTCTTATTCACTGCATCATTTATTATTATTCTAAACATGAAGTAACGAAATACTATATATGCAACCATGGCCATTTCAGGGACTAAGAAGACGAGTAAAAAAAGCAATTAAGGCGTTTGACCAAGTCGTGGAGCTAATTATCAAAGAAAAAGAGCATTCATCTCATGACAAACAGAAAGACCCTCACAGGAAGGACTTTGTGGATATATTGCTATCACTTATGCATCAACCCATGGATCCCCAAGATGAACACAGAGTCATTGACAGAGCAAGTATCGGGGCAATTATATTTGATATATTTTTAGCAGGATTTGAGTCATCTAGTAGTGTTGTTTTGTGGGGTATGTCAGAACTCTTGAGGCATCCAAGGGTGATGAAGAAACTTCAAGATGAGCTAGCAAATGTAGTGGGGATGAATAGACAAGTGGAGGAGACTGATTTAGAAAAGTTACCTTACCTGAATATGGTGGTGAAGGAAACCTTAAGATTATATCCAATTGGACCTTTACTACTGCCTCGGGAGTCTAGAGAAGATGTTACTATTGATGGTTATTACATAAAGAAAAAGACAAGAATCATAGTAAATGCATGGGCAATTGGGAGAGATCCTAAAGTTTGGTCACAAAATGCTGATGTGTTTTATCCAGAGAGATTTGTCAATGACAATGTAGACTTGAAGGGAAATGATTTTAGACTTATACCATTTGGTTCTGGTCGTAGAGTTTGCCCTGCGATTCATTTGGGTCTAATTACTTTTAAGACTGTTCTAGCTCAATTGGTGCATTGCTTTAATTGGGAACTTCCATTAGGCATGTCTCCTCATGACTGAGACATCTGGGCTCTCAATGCCAAGAAATGAGCACTTGCTAGTTGTGCCAACTTATCGGTTAGTTGGTAAGTTTAAAGAGGAATCATATTAATATAGATCAGGTTCATTGCTAAAATAAAGGTTTGAAACTGTTAGCTTTAGATTTTCCAAGAAATTAGCAATTTAATTATTAGAATTTTGCTTGTGTAACGAGTATGAATCTTGAGTATATGTATTAATTGATAGTGATCGTTCCCGCAAGGAACAGTGTACTTTGTTTCTTTTTTTAATTATATATAAGTTTCTTGAAACCAAAGTAATCAAACTATTCAATCAATTTAGTTCACTACAATCTAATTCAGTATTCATCTTGTAAAAGTAACTAGTCACATTCACTGCAATTAATAATTGAATTCAAACTCTAAATCCTGGAATTATTGGTTTGCCCCTTTTATATTGCATTCTTGCATTTTATGATAGATGAGTGCTACAGCGCTTTCCCTGATTTTTCAAAACCATAATCAATCAGATTGTAAATCTTTCCTTCACTTCAAATTATTCCTAATTCTAAGCATCCAATTAACAAAACAATGCATCTTCATTTTCCAATAAAGATTCATGTAAAGACAATTCCAAGATAAGGCCAATCACCTTCGAATACAAGATATTTGTTAATTGAAAATCAAGAACTTAACAAGTAATTGTTATCATTTTGTTAACAAGTAAAGGCAATTCCAAGTTAATGCCAATCACCTTACAAAGACTTGACAGAAAACTAAATATAATATATAAAAATGGACAAAATCCACATATATTATTTTCTTCCTTCTCTAAACTTAAGTTCTTAATCTTCTCACATCCTGCATTCTTTATATTGTTAGGCTGTGCTGACTCTGTTTAGTTCAAATATCTTACCCACTCTTTTACCAAAAAAAAAAAAAAGTATCTTACCCACTCGGTAGCAAGTGATTCTGATTGTTTCTTGATGTTGATACAAATTTGTAAGAAAATTCGAAACTAAAATATTTTGCTTTTATTTCTCATTTTGTAACCCTTTGATTAAACTGATGGAAGCGACATAGCTACTGCATTAATACTAGTGTTATTTAAATAGGCTGAAAACGAGCCAACCCACGAGCAAATTTTCAAGCCAACTCGCAAGCTATTTTTTCAAACCAACCCACGAGCCATATTTTTGAGCCAACCCTAACCCGACTCGGGTCGGATTTTCTGGCTTGTTTTTTTTTTCGAATCAACCCTAATCCGACTCTTTTTTGTTTCAAGTTGAATGCGGGTCGGGTCGGGTTACCCCGTTTGCGAACCCTGGCATCAAACCCAACGCGCAACTACTACTACAAAAGTGTGTAAGTATTAAGATGTAAGAGGAGGGATATTCTTACTACCAAAATCTTCTAATGGTGTAAATATTACGCTACAAAAGTGTGTAAATATTAAGATGTAACTAATAAGAGGTAAATCTTTTGTGTACTCGTTTAACATATTTTCTATTCGTCAACTGTATTTTCTTTTGCAAAAGCAACCTAAAATGAAAACAAAAATAATGACAACTGAATAGATTGAGGTGAAAAAATGGAACTGGTAATCAACCAAAGTGGAAAAGCTCTTTATACGTTGATAAGCATAGTGAGTAATTATACAATTATCCATTATATCCATGGTTCTCTTCTTAATTAGTTCCACTCACTTATCTTGGAATAATTAGGGTGTGCATGACAACATTTTTGGAATTTTTTGATTTAATTTCTGTTCTCGAGAATAGAAATGAATAGAAAATTCGTTTGGTAAAACGGGTTTATTTTTTTGTTTCTGGGATGAATCGTTTTAATTTTTGTGCCAGGGAACAAAAAAAAGAATCTAAACATTTCTGTTTTTTTGTTCTCGGCACAAAATGAGAAACATTTATCTCTCAATCACCATTACCACCACTACCATCATTCCGACGCAACCACTGCCACCATTGTCGCCACCGTCGTAGCACCGATGTCATCGTCACCACCACAACCACCGTCACCAACATCCACTACCATCGCTGCAACCACTGTCATCACCATCACGATGCCACCATCGTCGCCACCACCACCACCATCAACGTCGCAACCACTACCCTCACCACCATCACCATGCCATTACCACCATCACCACCACCACCGCCACCACCATCACCACCACCACCGCCGCCGCAGCCATCACCATCGCCGCCTCCACCATGCCATAACCACCACCACCACCACCATCATCGTTGTCACTACCATGCCACCATCATGTCACCACTACTACCACCACGACCGCCATAATCAACGTAGCCACCACCACCTCCACCACCACCATGCCATAACTACCACCACCACTATCATCACTGTCGCCTCCACCACCACCATTACAACCACCATGCCACCGTCGCCGCCGGTGCCACCACCACCACCACCACACCATTTGGAAAGGAAAGTGATGATTCAATTTTATTTTTTTTATGTTTAGTAGGAATTATTTTTTATTATATTATTTGTTGTGTTATCAAACGCAATTCTCATTTTCGGAATAAAAATAGAATATGTTATCAAATATTTTTTTCTCAGAAACTATTCCAAGGCATTGAAATAGAAAAGAATTGTTTCTTTTCAAAAGCAGTGTCAGGGAACATAATGGTTGTCATGCACACCCTTATACTAAAGACTCCTATAAAAAAAGATAGATTTTTGGCCCTAAAAAGAAGGGGGGGGGGGGGGGGGGGGGGGGGGGGGGGGGGGGGTAAAAAAAATACCCTCAAGAGCTTTTTATATTCACAAAACTGATCCATTAGGATATTACTAGATTGTCCATACTAACAGACAGTGTCCTTACCTAGCCTCAACATATGCTGGTATTTAGACAGTTATAACAAGTCTAATGTGCCTTGTGCTGGAGTTTTTGTCCTTGGCATAGTTTTGCTGGAATCAAAGTCATTTCATTAAGTTAATCTTAAAAGAATAACAATTAGGATACAAAGATCAGTATGAATTATTCCACCTAATGTTTTGCAGTCAGTAAACTTCTATTTTCCGCTTCCACTTTCATGGAAGTGTTATTCAGCAAATAGTTGAACTCTTCATATAAATAATCCAAGAAAGAGTTCTTTTTCCAAATTTATAAGGAAACAAACCAGTTCCCTTATTCCTACCAGTACCTTTTATAATGACCCTAACCTATAAATTATGAAATTATGAATTGATTAAGGAATTAATAAGGATTAATTAGATGAGAGGTCAATTAAAATCACTTTTGAGAAAAGTATGAATAGTGATAGTTTCTCAGTAAGGCAAAAATGTCCGAAACTTATACCACAAACATCAAAGAAACAACAAGACAACACATCAACATCTCCTCCAAAATTCCTATTTTCGGATCACTATTCATTGGTGACCTAAGATTCATGAACATTCATGGAAATGTGTGTAAAAGGGTGGAAATTTACCATGAATGACCTTAGAATGTAAGAGAAAACAAATCTCAATATCCAAAATACTCAAAAACTACCAAAACTCCAAATTCATTCAAATTTCGAAAGAGGGGGAATGAGGTATCTCTGAATCTAGTGATTTCCAACTGAAACTTAGCTATAGGTTTTGTAAAGGATTAAATTTGACACACTTTTAGTTTTGGAACCAAGTGGTTTGGGGGTCTCTAGATCTCTTTATGATTTTTAGAAAATTTCCAAGTTTCTTGCAATGGAGGAGGGGCTGCCGTCTGGTGTGGAAGAGAGAAGTGAGAAGAGTTGAAATGGTTTAGGGTACTTTAAGTGAGTTGTACTCACCAAGTGGGTACACACTTATCTATTCCTCTCACTTAACTCTCATTCCAACTTTACACATTAGTCCAAAATATTTTTGTGGTAATATTTATAATTTTACTTTCACATTTTGGGTAACTTTGTTTACCCGTATTTTTACCGCAACACTATCATTTTTACTCTTTTACATCAAAGGTGACTTTAATTCATTTAATTATAGGGTAGGGTAATTATACCATGCCTCTTCTTGCACCAGCAATCACTCTCTGCCTTTGCCAGCCCTTGGGATGTTACATCCCCACTAGCTACCGCTTAGTTTGTGCTCGAACAAAATCGTACTGGGAGAGAGACCCTACTCTGATACCATTTGTAACGCCCAGCAACTTGCAAGGATCAATGATTGTCTCCCCAAACTAACACGAGATTTTTCAAAGTACTTTGTCCTCACTCGCACACTTCCTAAAAAAACTTCCCATAAGGTCACTCATCATAGGATTGCTCCAAGTCAAACATGCTTAACTATGGAGTTCTTCCGTTTCTAGCTACCAAAAAGTATATGCATCTTATTAGTATAGGTAGTACCAATTAATTCTTATAAGTTAGCCCCACCTATACCGTCCCACACTAGCACAGTCATTAGAATCTCTCTCTTTCGGGCATTGATTCGATTTATTCATATACCCCTACCTACAAGATTTGGCATGAGCCGCTCATTGTATATGCCTCTTCTTGCACCGGTGATCACTCCATGCCCTTGTCAGCCGTTAGGATGTTGCACATACCATAATACTAGTCTATGTCCACATGTTATATCATGTCTCTACCCTAGTCTCTTTCCATACGATGCCTCAGCACCATCAGTCTATGAACCTGAAATATGTCCCCACACGGAGTTAAATAATCATCTCAGTAAACTAGGGGTCCTTGGAAGGCTCCTCCACCCCTAAGTTTACTTCAAGTGTAATCACAATATATAAAACAATATATGCATCATAATATGTATATCATGCAAGTGTGCGATAATGAATCCTACTACACCATTTATGCATTATGCAAGGAAACTCGTCTTGCAACATACTAGTATAAGGAAACTCGTCTTGTACTACGCATAAGGAAATATGTCTTATGCTTCACACACAAGAAAACTCATCTTGTGTGGCACACAAACATACGTACATATACATACCTCATAATATCAAATCTATCTCACAATATACCATATATTAAAGAACCATTCTCCCTCGGAGTCTGGTTGAACAAATGGGGGATTATCCCCAAGGACCGAAAGCTTACCTCTTGAAGCTAGGTGCTATAGCATTTTCCTTGCCTATATAATCAATCGACTAACCCTCAACCAATATCACTTATTTAAAGGATACAATCCCATCATCAATTTCTGCACAATCATACAAGCATATTAATAAGCTAACACTTCTAATTCTAACAAGGTTTAGGTTGAAGACTTACCAATTTCTTGAAAACTCAAGAACCTAAGCTCGTTCACTTGGTGGCACTAATGAAAGTTCCTCCATCATCACTTCACTTGCCTCACCACTACTAATTCAAACAAGCATAAACATCACCAATAACATTCCTTTCTTATATTATACATACAAGACACCTACAATTAGGGGTGTAAATGGGCCAGGCTGGGCTGAGCCTGGCCTAGCCCAGCCTACAGTGAAACGTAGAGTTGGCTCAGGCTTATAAGAAAGCCTTTTTAACAAATAGGTCGTAGGCCAATTTTGTCAAGCCTAGCCTAAAGCCTTGTAGGCTAACCTATTTAATTTTTAAAAATAAAATAAAGGGCCGACCCAGCTCAAATACCCACTTCGTGAGTGTCTGGGGAAGGGAATACTTTTTGCTTTTTGCAAAGAAAACCCGCGACCTGACACACCACGGCAAGCAAGCTTACCGCTGAGCCAAGCCGGCCCTTCAATTTTTAAAAATAAAATATTTATTTTAGGTGGCAATTAGTACCAACCCTTGTCTTGATGGTTGTTTAAAGATATTTCAATGAATGATATTCTCTTGTAGACTTTATTTCAATTTTGGTTGACTTAGTAATTATTTTTTTTCCCCCGTTTCTTTGACTCTATTCCTCTCTGATATACATCATAGAGCTGGGGTATTATGTTGACTCTTTCTTGTTTGTCATTTTTTATTTCTTATGAGAAGTACTAGTGCATGCATGAATGGAACTTTGCTCAGTATATTTTTTTAATTATTTTTTTAATATTGTAAAAATTTTAATGCTCACTAGTGGAATTTATATCCTGTGGAAAAAAATGCAGCAATTTATGAATACGTTAATGACTTGTAATGTCAAGCGAATATTTTTAAAATCGTTAAAAATATTTTTTAAATTTTTTTAAAATATATCACGAGGGAGGCCTACAAAGCCTATAGGCCATATCAGGCTCTCTAATTTTTAAAAAATAGGCCAGGTCTGGCCTATAAATAAAGTCTTTAGTAGGCCAGATAGGCTGAATATTTTTTTACGTAGGCTTAGGCCAGGCAGGTCAAAGCCCAGCCCTGCCCAGCCCATTTACACCCCTACCTACAATTGATTTTTAGTCAACTTTTGGAAAATGGGACATGTTATGGTTTCAATGTTTTTTCATTGCTTTTTTTTTTTTTTTTTGGAAACAATGTTTTTTCATTGCTACTACAACATTCCTAGCATATTTTGTGAAGACCCAAAGGTTTATTCACTTCCCAACATAATCAACCATGTTAACCCTCTTTGAACCTACACCAATTCAAGGCCAGCATTTTGAGATTCTAAAGTAAGTACCTCATGATTTTTCCTACAATAATCCATATCATGTTAGGACTATATCATCCATTAGTCATTAGAGTCTCATTTACATTTGTGCCATTACTTGAATTACAAGAAATCCGCACTTGTTCATAGTCTAATTTTCCAAAGTGAGTAAAGTGGTGATTTCTCTTATTGTCCCCTAACAAGAAACATTTCTAAGCATGTTTAACAAAGGACATCATATAAAAAACAAATTCTAACACATCCAATCATCAAAATTTCATGGTACTATTCACATACAACCTAACTTTCTTGAAAATTCATGAAAATGAGATCTGAGTGGGGAAACTTACCATAATCCGACCTAGAACGAAGGGGGAGGAGTTCCCCAGCTTTCTTGCACTTAAAACACCCCCAAAATCATCAAAAACCTTACAAACTCGTGGCCTTGAGGAAGAAACATCTCACTCCACAATGAACCTTAACCGAAAATGAGCTATGGCTTAGAAAGAGGGAAGATTTGAAGTGATTTTAGCTTTGGAATCGTTGAATTTCATTGTGTCTAGCTCAATCTACAAATTTTTGAAGATTTCCTCTCTTTTTCCCTTTTTTCATGGTTGGTCAATAGATGAGAAGAAAGAAGGAGAGTGGAGTGTGTTGTCTTGTGTCTTAGTCATTTAAGTGAGTTGTACTGTCCAAGTAAGTATAAACTTATCTATATAGTTCATTTAGCTCTCTTTCAAACTTGACATTTTGATTTACAATATTTTTGTGGGAATATTCACTAATTCATCTTTAATTCCAGGTAACTTTGTCTACCCCTATTTTTGCCCATAACTGAAACTATTCACACTTTTCTCCAAAAGGTAATTTATTTTATGCAAATCAGAATTTCCATCTAATTATTCCCTTTAATCATTAATTAAATTCCTAAAATCACAATTTAGTGGTTCAGTTTATTATAAAGCCTACAAGTATGGGACTATTCTCTCTCTTATTGTTCGGTTTATTATAAAGCCTACACGTATGGGAACTATTCTCTCTCATATTGTTATGTTATAATTGTGCACATACACCATTCTTTTGACTACACCGTTATTCCTAATGTACAGTGATCTATTACCTTTAAAGGTATCTCTTTTATATATACCTAAAAAAGTCCTTAGATCCAAGATAAGCTTATTAGTCTTTGACTAGATATCTTTATCCCTAGGATAAAACATGCATGACCTATGTACCAAAAAAAAATGCATGACCACAAGGGCGACATGCATACCACAAGGTGATTATGTAATGTTATAGAGATTCGTTTTGCGTGCATTAGTTTTTTTTTTTTTTTTTTTACCACCACAAAATGTTTTTAGTGTTATGTGACATGATAGATATAAACCCCTTTCACTTAAGACCACTAATTAAGTTAAAACAATCTAACTTAGTGATTAGTAAGAAAAGCTTCAGAATCACGATTAAATGAAAAAACACGTTTAATTTCAAATTAAAAATCACGGGCAAATCTGACGGTGAAATGAAGTTAACCATGCTGTTACGTATAATTAATAAAACGAAAGGTAAGATTCATTTGACATTACAAGATTTTCCAAAAAGTTTGTCGGAAAAACACTCCTTACCGCACGGAAATAATTGGAAATTAACTGCTCATAGCATTAAAAATTTTAAGTGCTATCTTATTTTACTCTTAATTGCAGCGCACCGTCCTTTGTTTCTTGTTACTTTATTAAATCTGTGCTGCCATGTGAATCATTGCAAGAATTTTTTATTTTCATATTATATAACATAGGACAGGTTATACTTACAACCTATTTTCCTTTACAATCAATATCTTAACTGTTGATTTCCGTCAATCAACGGTTAAGATTTATTGCGAATTAATAATTAATTAATAAATTTTATTGGCGAAAATCTTAACCGTTGATTGATGGAAATCAACGGTTGAGATATTGATTGTAAGAGGTTGTAAAAAAAAATAGGTCGTAAGTATAACCTTCCCCATATAACATTCCTATCAATAAATACCCAAACCCTTATCTATTTCTTATCAAGCAAACAATCAAAAATGTTACTTCAAACATTAGCTATCCCTGTTGCACTCTTTGTGATATTCATATTCATTCTGCCTAAAAAACAACGTCAAGATTATGTGAAACATGCACCAGGTCCAAAAGCCTTGCCAATTATTGGTAACCTCCACATGTTAGGGAAACTACCACACCGCAACCTTCAATCCCTTGCCTTAAAATATGGACCCATAATGTCCTTGAAACTAGGACATGTCCCAGCCATTGTGGTTTCTTCCTCTGAAACTGCAGAGCTATTCCTCAAGACTCATGACACTGTTTTTGTAGGCAGGCCTAAACTTCAAGCAACGGAATCTCTTGTTCATGCAAGCAAGGGCTTTGCGTTTTGTGATTATGGTGCCTATTGGCGCCAAGTTAGGAAAGTGTGTATTATACAACTTCTGAGTGCATCAAGAGTTGAAATGTTTGCTCCTCTGAGGAGGGAGCAATTGGGACTATTGGTGAAGTCACTTGAAAATGCAGCAGCATCACGTGAGGTTGTGGACCTTAGTGAGTTGGTGGGGGAGCTTATAGAGAATATGGTGTATAAAATGTTATTGGGCTATAGTAAGGATGATATATTCAACTTGAAGGAACTTGTTGCTGAAGTAGCTAATTTGATTGGAGCTTTCAATCTAGCAGATTATGTGCCCTGGCTAGGTGTGTTTGATCTTCAGGTATGATATTCAACTACATGTGCTTCACACTTAGCATCTCATCTCTTATTTTAAGGTGATCATATCATGTGAGAATTTTCAATAATTTATTTATAAATCAACTAAAATGATCATTTCTTTTTACTTGTTATATGAATTTCGTCATTAATTAAAATTATGACCGTTGATTTGTGGTTGATATTTCTCACGTTACATGCGGATATTTAAACAAAACAAAAAATGATACACCATGATTTGGCTTTTTCTTATTCAATGGAAATCAAGTTCTCCACTTGTAAGGGTCGGGATAAAACTCAATTGCCTTACTTTGCATTTTTTTAAAGAGGCTATTTACCTAACTCGAACATGTAATCTTCTAGTTGCAAGGAATAACCTTAACACTTTTCCGAACATCGCCCTCTTGATGTTTGGAAAAGAAATAATATAAAATCATTAATTGGTCTTTACATATATGCTTTTGATGGTTGTTTGACATGGTATCAAAAC
This sequence comes from Gastrolobium villosum, assembly GCA_032173675.1. Lineage (NCBI taxonomy): Eukaryota > Viridiplantae > Streptophyta > Magnoliopsida > Fabales > Fabaceae > Gastrolobium > Gastrolobium villosum. The sequence goes on along the minus strand of JAVKPL010008498.1, from coordinate 256,883 downwards.
CTCCATGATCACAGCATCACAAGTTCGATCCTCAACACCTACTACTTTCTAATAAAAATAAGGTGGAACCGAAAACATGAGCTTGTGAAATATCCAAGCTTCAGTCTCAAAGGACTCTTACCAACGAATAAATCTTTGGTGCTACTATTGCACCAAAATTCAGTGCATTCCATCAATTGGAGCATTACACATCATAGGAGAGAGAGAAAATTTTGCAGAGAAAAGAAAACTTTAGCTAACATGTAATATTTTTATTGATGGGATGCACTAAATCTTTGGTGCAACAGTAGCACCAAAGATTTATTCCTTACCAACGGCGGAGCCATACATAGGCCAGCAGGTGCCTTGGCACCGGCTTGTTTTTTGTTTTTTTTACTTATTATATATATATTACATAATTAATTATAATTAATCAAGATTCAAATTATATATAATTTAGCACCACCTAAATAGAAAATCAAATTCTCAATATAAAGTAACAACAAATTATCTAAATGCAAACAAATAATAAGAAACATGTATAATATGATTATTTTTGTGTTTTACCTTTTTTATTTTATTTTTTATCTTGTATATTTTTTTTCATTTTTATTCTAATTAGTTATGTTATTTATTCTTATTCCTATTATTTTAAAAAAGAAAGATTTCTAAACTTAATCACAAAAATAATTAGTTGACCTATTTCAAAATTTGGGTTCAACTATACCAAACAAACCCCTTAAAGTATGGAAAATGATTTGCCCTTTTAAAGGACAGAACTTTGTGTCCTTTTGGTTTTTACACTATATCTTACTAGTAAGACATAGTTATAATATAAAAAATTACTTTTTTTTCTCTTTCTTCAGTCACTTTAGCTGACGTGTAGAGAGAGAACAAATAACTTTTCATGAAAATAGATTTTTATGTTATAACTGTGTCTTACCGGTAAGACATAATGTCAAAAATAAAAGACACAATTTGTGTCTTTTAAAAGGATACACACTTAACCCTTGAAAATAACAATCATGAAATCAAATGAATAACAAGTCTATAGTTACGAAATATGAAGGTCTATTAAACTATTGTATTTTGGGTTATTGGAAAGACAAAGAATAGTCAAAAACTTAATTTCCAAATATAAGAACTTTCCTTCGTGCTTATGGTTGTTACAAACAATGGCGATGTTCTCTAACGAGAGATATTGAAAATTTAAGGAAAAGAGAAAATGAAAGAGGAGATGAAGGACGATGCTTATTATACATATAATTATTATATTTGTGTGTTTTCATATTCTTAGGACAATGTTTGGTTCATTACTTATTATGTTATGGGAGAAAAGTAAAATTCTTATGTTTGAAATGCTTACCGAAAAGGTTAGTGCATTTTTATATTTTTTATTTGATATATAATCAATGATAATTGTTCATTTGAATTTTCGATGTTATGTCATTTTTTTTAGTACATAATTTAGATCACTATACTAGAATTCATATTAAAAAAAAAAATTCCAGATAAATTTATGTATGATAAATATTTTAATAATTTAATATGACAAATTTTTGGCACCACCTAAATTGTTGGGCCGGCTCCGCCTATGCAGCACGGACACGGGACACGACACGACACGCCGACACGTTCATTCTAGAAAATGTCATATTTGGACACGTTGGGACACGTTTTGATATTAAATAAAATTTTTAATATATATAATATAATTTATATTTAATACATATAAGAGTCCATAATAAGTCATATAACGAATCAAATATTTAAATTTCATAACATAAATATAAATATAAATAGTTTTTCGTACTTTGTTAATTTTTTATGTCAAATTTCATAACAGAAAAAAATTAATTTATAAATTATTTCTTTTATATTTAGTTAAAAAAATAAAATTAATATTAAAAAAAAATCGTGTCCGAGCGTGTCCTAGCGTTGACCGCGTATCCGAAAAAGTTGACCGTGTGTCCGAAGAACGTGTCGGAGAGTTGACCGCGTGTTCCCAAATGTTGACTGCGTGTCGGATGCGTGTCCGAGCATGTCTGTGTCGGACACGTGTCCGACACACACAAAAATTTTAAATTCACGTATCCGTGCTTCGGTGGGCTCTGCCACTGACTCTTACATGAGCGGGCGTAGGAAAGATAAAATATAAAACCGTTGCGTGAGACGCTGTTTCTTATTGATTGCATGATTTATTATTATTCTAACCATAAAGTAATGAAATACTATATATGCAACCATGGCCATTTCAGGGACTAAGACGACGATTAAGTAAAGCAAGTAAGGCGTTTGACCAAGTCTTGGAGCTGATTATCAAAGAAAAGGAGCATTCATATCATAACAAACAGAAAGACACTCACAAGAAGGACTTTGTGGATATATTGCTATCGCTTATGCACCAACCCATGGATCCCCAGGACGAACAGAAAGTCATTGACAGAACAAGTATCAGGGCAATTATATCAGATATATTTTTAGCAGCATTTGAGTCATCTAGTAGTGTTGTTGTGTGGGCTATGTCAGAACTCTTGAGGCATCCAAGGGTGATGAAGAGACTTCAAGATGAGTTAGCAAATGTAGTAGGGATGAATAGACAAGTGGAGGAGACTGATTTAGAAAAGTTACCTTACCTGAAAATGGTGGTGAAGGAGACCCTAAGATTATATCCAATTGGACCTTTACTACTGCCTAGGGAGTCCAGAGAAGAAGTTATTATTGATGGTTATTACATAAAGAAAAACACAAGAATCATAATAAATGCATGGGCAATTGGGAGAGATCCTAAAGTTTGGTCACAGAATGCTGATGTGTTTTATCCAGAGAGATTTGTCAATAACAGTGTAGACTTCAAGGGAAATGACTTTAGACTTATACCATTTGGTTCTGGTCGCAGAAGGTGCCCTGGGATTCATTTCGGTCTAATTACTTCTGAGATTGTTCTAGGTCAATTGGTGCATTGTTTCAATTGGGAGCTTCCATTAGGCATGTCTCCTCATGACTTGGACTTGACTGAGAGTTTTGGGCTCTCAATGCCAAGAAATGAGCACTTGCTAGTTGTGCCAACTTATCGGTTAGTTGGTGTTCGGTCCTATTGAACCGTATGAGGATACCTCAAGGATATGTGCTCAGAGATATCTAAGAGATGGATATCCGATTGGCTTATAGCCAATACTCCAATCACTATGCACTATTAACGAGCGTGTAGCCGAGACGTAGGTGTGTGTGCAGTGTTGGCAGTAATAATAAATAGGTCAAAAGTTTGTATTATTTATAAAGATTACCTTAACAGGCTTGAGCTTTGAGATCTCCTAGTTCATATGAAATCTGCCTTGATTGATCGAGATAAGGATTTTATCTCTTTATCCTCTCTAGATTATATGGTTGTGATATCCCTATCCTATCTTGCTAGTAATAGGATTGTAAAGATATGGATCCAATCTATAACGGTTGGTAAATTTAAAGAGGAACCATATTAAAATAGACCAGGTTCATTGTTAAAATAAAGGTTTGAAACTGTTAACTTTGGATTTTTCAAGAAATTAGCTATTAAATTCCTAGAATTTTGCTTGTGTAACAAGTATGAATCTTGATTATATGTATCAATTGATAATGATTATTCCCAAAAGGAACAGTGTACTTCGTTTCTTTATTTAATTATATATAAGTTTCTTGAAACCAAACTATTCAATCAATTTAGTCAACTACAATCAAATTCAGTATTCATCATGTAAAAGTAACTCTAGTCACATTCACTACAATTAACAATTGAATTCAAACTCTAAATCCTGGAATTATTGGTTTGCCCCCCTTTTATATTGCATTCCTGCATTTTAACTTGCTGCAGCATTTTCCTGATGATAGATGAGTGCTATAGCGCTTTCCCGGATTTTTCAAATCTATAATCAATCAGATCGTAAATCTTTCCTTGACTTCAAATTATTCATAATTCTAAGCATCCAATTAACAAAACAATGCATCTTCATTTTCCAATAAAGATTCATGTAAACACAATTCCAAGATAATGCCAATCACCTTCAAATACAAGATATTTGTTAATTGAAAATCAAGAACTTCACAAGTAATTCTAATTATTGGGTTTTTTCCAAATCATCCAAATTCTAGAAAAAAGACTTAGATTTTCATCATTGCAGAAACTTCAAAAAATAATCAGAATCTGAAAATACATTGACATTGCATAATACCAAATTCGAATGCAGAAGAGTTAAAGAGTACAGAACAAGTATTCAAATACAAGTGCTCAGAATTCCTCTAATAACTCTTTCTCACGTGTTGCATAATACTTTGGATGTGTGTTATTTGTATGAAATTATCATATATTCATATTTTTCATTATGTATAGTGTTTTTGGTCATTGATGATAGTTTGGATGTATATTACAATCCATGTTTTTCAGGTACACTAGTATGTATTTATTGAATTAAAATCCATATGGAATTACTATTTTTTAAAAATTAAAAATATTAATTATGGTGGAATTTAAATTATTAAGAATTTCAATGGAATTTCATTCCGTTGAAATTTTCGACAGAATTATACATAAATTAAATTGCAAACTTCAACGGAATTTTTCGATAGAATTATTTTCCCTTGAAATTATCAACTGAATTATAGATAAATTTCGTTGCAAACTGTAACAGATTTTTTGATGGAGATATTTTCCGTTGCAAATTGTGACAGAATTTTTCAACGGAAATTAATTTCGTCAAAATTTTCGACAAAATTGTTGTTGAATTATGTTGCAAGATGAGACTTAATTTACATATGGAAAAGTAAGGTTGCTGACGGAAAAATTCCGTTGAATTTTTCAACGGAAAAAACAATTTTCGTTGCCTTTTCGACGAAGTGTTATCAAACGGAAGAATTCAGTCGAAAATTTTGTGAAAAAAAGATTTTTCAACAGAATTCTCATAATTTACAACGGAAAAATTCTGTCAAAAATATAGACATTTCTATAATGGTGATCAAACTGGTCGAGGTATTGGGTCAGTGGATCACTAATTTAACCGCTTAAATCAGATAAATATATATAAATTTCAAATTTATATTTTATATTTCAAATTTCTTAAGTTATGACATAAAATAAATATTTATGACATCAAAATAAAAAAACACAAATGCAGTACCCATTATAATAAAGAAAGTAAAAATAATAGAAATAAAAAAATAAATAAAAAAGAAGAAGAAGATATAGATAAGAAATGAGTGGCCCAAATGAAACTAGAAACCAAAAAGTAAAATCAGCCCATAGTTTTGTGATTTTACTGTGCAAGTCTCTCTCTTTCTCTTTCTCCTGCGTATGGTTTTGATATTCAGTTTTTTCTTTCTATTTCTTCTCTTCAATTTCCTCTAAATAAATAACCAAACCCTTCTCTATTTCTTACCAAGCAAACAATCAAAAATGTTACTTCAAACATTAGCTATCCCTATTGCACTCCTTGTGATATTCACATTCATTCTTCACCAAAAACAACGTCAAGATTATGTGAAACATGCACCAGGACCAAAAGCCTTGCCAATTATTGGTAACCTCCACATGTTAGGGAAACTACCACACCGCAACCTTCAATCCCTTGCCTTAAAATATGGACCCATAATGTCCTTGAAATTAGGACATGTCCCAGCCATTGTGGTTTCTTCCTCTGAAACTGCAGAGCTATTCCTCAAGACTCATGACACTGTTTTTGCAAACAGGCCTAAACTCCAAGCAACGGAATCTCTTGTTCATGCAAGCAAGGGCTTTGCGTTTTGTGATTATGGTGCCTATTGGCGCAATGTTAGGAAAGTGTGTATTATACAACTTCTGAGTGCATCAAGAGTTGAAATGTTTGCTCCTCTGAGGAGGGAGCAATTGGGACTATTGGTGAAGGTACTTGAAAATGCAGCAGCATCACGTGAGGTTGTGGACCTTAGTGAGTTGGTGGGGGAGCTTATAGAGAATATCGTGTATAAAATGTTATTGGGCTATAGTAAGGATGACAGATTCAACTTGAAGGACCTTGTTGCTGAAGTAGTGAACTTGATTGGAGCTTTCAATCTAGCAGATTATGTGCCTTGGCTAGGTGTGTTTGATCTTCAGGTATGATACTCAACAACTACATGTGCTAATACTTAGCATCTCATGCCTTATTTTAACCTCATCATATCATGTGAAAACTTTCTATTATTTATTTATAGATCAACGATCAATAATTAAAATAATCATTTATTTCTACTTTTTTTTTTCAAAATTTGTCAGTAAAATTATGACCGTTAGTTTGTGGTTGATATTTTTCACATAACATGTGAATATTTAAAATACACTCTTGATGCGGCCTTTTCTTCAACATCAACATCATCTTTATCACAAATTAATTGGGATCTGTGGTAGATGAACCGACATGTTAGATAAAAAATGGTGAAAAAAATAAAAAATAAAATATACATATATATGTATATATAAATAAATAAAAGTAAAAAAGAAAGGGATAAGAAGAAGTGGGGGAAATGAAAGGGAAAAAAAGTAAAAAGGGACCATCTGGAACATAGGAATAACAATGGGTATAACACTCCACCGTACTTATAGCTTTTCTCTATTCTGTTCTAAGACATATTAGCCGTCAATCTATAGGGCCTTTTCTTATTCACTATAATTTATGGTATGCAAGTTCTCCACTTGCAAGGATAAGGATAAAAGTCGATTGTCCGTCGTAACCTTATCTTATATTTTTCACAAAGAGACTGTTTAACAAACTCGAACTCATAACCTTTCGTTCACAAGGAATAACCTTAGCACTATTCCAAATCTCACCCTCTTTTGGGCTACGTTGGAAATATATAATATAGAATCATAAATAAACCTTCATATAATAGTTTGAGCTTTTTGGTGATATGGTTGTTTAATATGGTATAAGAGCTTCCGTAATCACGAGTCATGAGTTCGAACAATACTGGCTCCACTTTACAGTGGAATTAAGTCAACATGAGGTAAAACTGAAAAAATGGATTTGTATAATATCCACGCATTACGTGAGAGACTATTTCTTATTCATTGCATGATTTCGTATTATTCTACACATGAAGTAATGAAATGTTATATATGCAACCATGGCCATTTCAGGGACTAAAAAGACGATTAAATAAAGCAAGTAAGGCGTTTGACCAAGCCTTGGAGCTCATTATCAAAGAAAAAGAGCATTCATCTCATGACAAACAGAAAGACCCTCACAAGAAGGACTTTGTGGATATATTGTTATCACTTATGCATCAACCCATGGATCCCCAGGATGAACAGAGAGTAATTGACAGAACAAGTATCAAGGCAATTTTATCTGATATAATTGAAGCAGGATTTGAGTCATCTAGTAGTGTTGTTGTGTGGGCTATGTCAGAACTCTTGAGGCATCCAAGGGTGATGAAGAGGCTTCAAGATGAGTTAGCAAATGTAGTGGGGATGAATAGACAAGTGGAGGAGACTGATTTAGAAAAGTTACCTTACCTGAATATGGTGGTGAAGGAAACCTTAAGATTATATCCACTTGTACCTTTACTACTGCCTAGGGAGTCTAGAGAAGATGTTGTTATTGGTGGTTATTACATAAAGAAAAAGACAAGAATCATAATAAATGCATGGGCAATTGGGAGAGATCCTAAAGTTTGGTCACAGAATGCTGATGTGTTTTATCCGGAGAGATTTGTCAATAACAGTGTAGACTTCAAGGGAAATAACTTTAAATTTATACCATTTGGTTCTGGTCGCAGAAGGTGCCCTGGGATTCGTTTGGGTCTAGTTACTTCTGAGATTGTTATAGCTCAATTGGTGCATTGTTTCAACTGGGAACTTCCATTAGACATGTCTCCTCATGATATAGACATGACTGAGAGATTTGGCCTCACAATGCCAAGAAGTAAGCACTTGCTAGCTATGCCTATTTATCGACTAGGTGGTGAAGTTAGAAAGGAATCAAATTAGAATAGATTGGGTTGATAATAGCCCAATGCAGCAATTGGAGTTGCGTAAATTTTACACTACAAAAGTGTGCAAATATTAAGATATAATTAATAATAGTTATATTTATAGGATGAGGGTTAATGTTTTTCTTTTCTTTTCTTTTTCTTTATTTGTTTTTATAATTTATTTTACTTACTGTGTGCTTGAATTTATCTTCAATAAAATTTTATAGTCAAAGTATTTCAGTTAGCTAAATTATGTTTTTTGTGTAATAGATGTACGCATCCAAACATAAACAAGGATTTGACTTGAAATCTATCATCCCCTGTTTGCTTATCTATAAACGTGACAAGAATGCATTATTTCAAACACTATAACAGAATTAACATACTTCTCAAGCAAAATATTGGGGTTAAGTTCTTATCTTTCTCTAATTCCAAGCCATCGCTCCGGCATGTAAGCTCTGCAGTACAATTTGTAATTCTCTTTAGGACCCTGGACACAAAAATTTCTTTACTCCAAGTACTAAGACTCAGTCTATGATTGATGTTATATGAATCTCAATTATTTGTACCTATAGTAAAAGAGTATGTACTACACGTTATTAAAGATTTATGCCGGCCACGCTTCCACATCATCGCGAAATAATGTCAGACTCTTAATGATGCAGTTTGTCCAAACTTGCAAGTTGATTACAATGACTTATGGTTCATAATTCAATCTTGAAAGCTATATGACTAATAGTCCAATAGGCACATTTGTTGGAATATTCATTCCTTTTAACCTTAGGGTGATAACCATCACCTACAAGCCAAAATCCATCATATCAACTAATAAAAGAATATTAACAGAAAGGTGGAGACATATTTGTCTCCATAGCAGCGGAATAATTTCGATCTTCTTTTTTAGGGTATGTGATCTTTTTTTGATTAAATAGTCTAAATCTTTATTCTTTATTATGATCTTCTCATTTTAGGTATATGATCTTCCTCAGTCAAATAGCCATAATCCTTATTCTTTAGTGTTCTATCTCTCTCTTGATCTTCAGGTATGATATTCAACTACATGTGCTAAACACTAGCATCCCATCTCTTATTTTAAGGTGATCGTACCATGCGAAAATTTTCAATAATTTATTTATGGAACAGGATCCATTTATAAATTTTTTGGAATTTTTTTACAAATTACACTATATTTTCCCAGGAGAACATAGTGTAGTTTGCAAAAGTTTGTATTCTCCCGGGAGAATATAATGTAATTTGTAAGAGTTTGTAAACAAAAAAGTTTGTAAATATAACCTGCCCCTTTTATTTATAAATCAACTAAATGATCAATTCTTTTTGGGTTTATCATCTCTCATTTAACACGACCTTATGAAATTTCCTACACACACAACATCTTGTGGGGCCCGCAGAAAAAAAAAAAAAAAAAACTTCGGCACGTAAAATGAATCTCTATAACATAACACAATCACTTTTCCTATAACATAACTCTTATAAAACCCATTCTTTTTAATTGTTTTATGAATTTCATCATTAATTAAAATTATGACTGCTGATTTGTGGTTAATATTTTTCACGTGACATGTGAATATTTAAACAAAACAAAAACTGATAAACTTGATTTGGCTTTTTCTTATTCAATGGTAATCTAAGTTTTCCACTTGTAAGGATCGGGATAAAATTCAGTTGTACGGCAGCCTTACTTTGCATTTTTTTAAATAGACCGTTTATCTAACTCGAACCCATAATCTTCCGGTTACAAGGAATAATTTTATCATTTTTCAAACATCGCCCTTTTTTAGGCTACGTTGAAAAGATATGATATAAAATCATTAATGGGCCTTCACATAATTGCTTGAGATGCTTGTTTGACATGGTATTAAAACCTCCATGATCACAATATCAGAGCACCTCTTAGTTTCTAGTAAAAATAAGGTAGAACTGAATGGATAAAAGACTCTTACATAGAGAGATGTAGGAAAGATAAAATATAAAAACATTGCCTGAGAGGCTGTTTCTTATTCAGTGCATGATTTATTATTATTCTAACCATGAAGTAATGAAATACTATATATGCAACCATGGCCATTTCAGGGACTAAGACGACGATTAAGTAAAGCAAGTAAGGGGTTTGACCAAGTCTTGGAGCTAGGGGTGTGCATGGGTCTAATCAAACTGATTTTTTTTTGAAAAATCAAACCGAATTGGTTTAAATGGTTCGGTTCTGTTCAAAATTGATTCTGCTCGGAAGTTGTTCGGTTCGGTTGGAAATGGTTCGGTTCTGTTCAAAATTGATTCTGCTCGGAAGTTGTTCGGTTCGGTTGGAAACGGTTCGGTTCGTAACCGGTTCAGGTCGACCTTCTTTTGAAAAGAAACAAAATAAAAAATTTAAAAAATAAAATTATAAAAATCTATTTGGTTCGGTTTGAAAATGGTTCGGTTCGGTTCTTAACTGGTTCTAAAAACCGGTTCGGCTCATAAACTCGTTCTTTAAAATTCGGTTCACGAACTGATTTTTAAAAATCGATTATTTTAAGGGGTGATTCGGTTTCAGTTCGGTTCGTGGTTATTTTGCACACCCCTACTTGGAGCTGATTATCAAAGAAAAAGAACATTCATCTCATAACGAACAGAAAGACACTCACAAGAAGGACTTTGTGGATATATTGCTATCACTTATGCACAAACCCATGGATCCCCAAGACGAACAGAAAGTCATTGAAATAACAAGTACAGGTATACATGGGTCAGGTCGGGTCATGTTTATGTGCCGACTCGACCAAACTTGATTTTTATAGGTCAGATATTTTGACCTGACCCGCTTTAATTTGATACAAGTCAGATCTGAATTCGTTTGGATTTTTTAGAACTAGTTCAGAACTGGATCGGATCTGACCTAGAAATTGCATTCTTATTTCGTTTGTATTGTAATTTACCTTAACGGCTGCAACAGAAGAAAATAGTGCATTATTTCCTAATCTCCATCTTAACTATGATGACTATGCATTTGGCACCCTATACTCGATGCATTAAGTTTTTAACTTTTAGTTTATCAAAAAAAAAAAAAATTAACTTTTTAACATAATTGTATACTATGAAGCACCGATACTTCAAAATTCCTGACAAGTCGTGTCCGACACTTTCTGACACTCTCGGACACTCCCCGACAGTTCAACATGCGTTATAGAAATTCAAAAAAAGATTTAAAGATTGTTGAGTTTTTAGTTCCAACTATTAGATTCGTTGGATTACAATTACCATTTTATTGAGTTTAATATAAATATTTGGGATATCTTATGTTTCTTTGCAAAATTTATGAATATTATAAGTTTAGATTCATTTTTTGTTAAATTATTGAATATTAAATATAATATACACTACATAAATTGAAAATATTATTTAATATCAAAACATGTCCTAACGTGTCGAAATCTAATATTTTTTAGAATTGACGTGTCGGAGTGCCGTGTAATATCGTGTCACGTGTCCCGTGTCGATATCAGTGCTACATAGATTGTATAGCTATTATTCTAATTCAGAATTACTGATTAAGTTGGAACAATCTCGTAGAGTTGATCCTTAGTGATTAGTAAGAAAAAACTTATGAAACATGATTAAATGTAAAAATACATGATTAATTTCAAATTAAAAATTTGATGTTGAAGAAATGAAGTTAACCATGATGTTACTTCGTATAATTAAAAAAAAACAGAAGGTGAGATTCAATTGACGTCACAAGATTTTGCAAACAGATAAATGTCGGGAAAACACGGCCCCTTAATACACTCATTGATCACACGGAAATAATTGGAAATTAACTGCTCATTCACATTAAAAATTTTAAGTGCTATCTTATTTTACTCTTAATTGCAAACCACCGTCCTTTTTTTTGTTACTATATTAAATCCGAGCTGCCACGTGAATCATGGCTAGAATTTTTTATTTTCATATCATATAACGTTCCTCTGAATAAATACCCAAACCCTTCTCTAATTCTTATCAAGCAAACAATAAAAAATGTTACTTCAAACATTAGCTATCCCTATTGCACTCCTTGTGATATTCACATTCATTCTGCATAAAAAACAACGTCAAGATTATGTGAAACATGCACCAGGTCCAAAGGCCTTACCAATTATTGGTAACCTCCACATGTTAGGGAAACTACCACACCGTAACCTTCAATCCCTTGCCTTAAAATATGGACCCATAATGTCCTTAAAGCTAGGACAAGTCCCAGCCATTGTGGTTTCTTCCACTGAAACTGCTGAGCTATTCCTTAAGACTCATGACACTGTGTTTGCAAGCAGGCCTAAACTTCAAGCAGCAGAATCTATTGCTCATGCAAGCAAGGGCTTAGCGTTTTGTGAATACGGTGCTTATTGGCGTAATGTTAGGAAAGTGTGTATTATACAACTTCTGAGTGCATCAAGAGTTGAAATGTTTGCTCCTCTGAGGAGGGAGCAATTGGGACTATTGGTGAAGGTACTTGAAAATGCAGCAGCATCACGTGAGGTTGTGGACCTTAGTGAATTGGTGGGGGAACTTATAGAGAATATCGTGTATAAAATGTTATTGGGCTATAGTAAGGATGATAGATTCAACTTGAAGGACATTATTGCTGAAGTATTGAACTTGATTGGAGCTTTCAATCTAGCAGATTATGTGCCTTGGCTAGGTGTGTTTGATCTTCAGGTATGATATTCAACTACATGTGCTAATACTTAGCATCTCATGTCTTATTTTAACCTCATCATATAATGTGAAAACTTTCTATTATTTATTTATAGATCAATGATCAATAACTAAAATAAAAATTTCTTTTTACTTGTTTTATGAATTTTGTCACTAAAATTATTACCGTTAATTTTTGGTTGATATTTTTCACATAACATGCGAATATTTAAACAAAACATAAAATGATACACTCTTGATCTTGCCTTTTCTTACTCACTATATAAATTCTGATATAAAACCCTTTATTTATAGTTCTGACTTGCAACGGTAAAATAAAAATTTCTTTTTATATTTTTACATGAATTTTGTACCAAACTTAACTTAATTTTTTGATTATAAGGAAAATCCATGTTGAACCTTCACATAATATCTTGAACCTTTAGGTGAGATGATTGTTTTAAAATGGTATCAAAGACTTCCCATATACAAGTTCTCGACTTGCAAAGGTAGGAATAAAAGTCGATTGTCCATAGTCTTACCTTGTATTTTTACATAGAGGTTGTTAACCAAACTTGAACTCATAACCTTCCGATTATAAGGAAAAATCATGTTGAACCTTCACATAATATCTTGAACCTTTAGGTGAGATGTTCGTTTTAATATGGTATCAAAGACTCTCTGATCACGACGAGTTACTGTTCCATTTTATAGTGGAATTAAGTCAGCACAACGTAAAACCAAAAAAATTGATTTGTATAATATGCACAGATTGCGTGAGAGACTGTTTCTTATTCACCGCATGATTTCGTATTATTCTACACATGAATGAAATATTATATATGCAACCATGGCCATTTCAGGGATTAAAAAGACGATATAATAAAGCAAGTAAGGCATTTGACCAAGCATTGGAGCTGATTATCAAAGAAAAAGAGCATTCATCTCATGACAAACAGAAAGACCCTCACAAGAAGGACTTTACGGATATATTGCTATCACTTATGCACCAACCCATGGATCCCCAGGATGAACAGAAAGTAATCGACAGAACAAGTATCAAGGCAATTATATCAGATATAATTGAAGCAGGACTTGAGTCATCTAGTAGTCTTGTTGTGTGGGCTATGTCAGAACTCTTGAGACATCCAAGGGTGATGAAGAGACTTCAAGATGAGTTAGCAAATGTAGTGGGGATGAACAGACAAGTGGAAGAGACTAATTTAGAAAAGTTACCTTACCTGAAAATGGTGGTGAAGGAGACCTTAAGATTATATCCAATTGGACCTTTACTATTGCCTAGGGAATCCAGAGAAGATGTTATTATTGATGGTTATTACATAAAGAAAAAGACAAGAATCATAATAAATGCATGGGCAATTGGGAGAGATCCTAAAGTTTGGTCACAAAATGCTGATGTGTTTTATCCAGAGAGATTTGTCAATAATAATGTAGACTTCAAGGGAAATGACTTTAGACTTATACCATTTGGCTCTGGTCGCAGAAGGTGCCCTGGGATTCATTTGGGTCTAATTACTTCTGAGATTGTTCTAGCTCAATTGGTGCATTGTTTCAATTGGGAACTTCCATTGGGCATGTCTCCTCATGACTTAGACATGACTGAGAGATTTGGGCTCTCAATGCCAAGAAATGAGCACTTGCTAGTTGTGCCAACTTATCGATTAGTTGGTGAAGTTAAAAAGGAATCAAATTAATATAGATTTGGTTCATTGTTAAAATAAAGATGTGAAACCTACAATTAAGTTTGGAAAAGAGATATATTCTTTTCAATAAGTATTGTTTTCTCTCGGTCTTTCTGCCTATAGCTTCTTTGCAGCAATTGGATCAGACCCACTGTAGCTATTACAATGGTGTAAATATTACGCTACAAAAGTGTGTAAATGTTAACATATATAAGATCATGTTTAACATTTTTATTTATTTATTACTGAAAAAATTGTTTGTCATTCTAAAGGAAGAGAGAGAGAAAAAAAAAGACATTCAAGTATTCAACCAAGAAGACACGCAAGAACTTAATAAGTTGATAAACTGATCGATTAGGATATTACCAGATTATCCTTACCAACAGACAGTGCCCCTAGCTAGCCTCAACATATGCTGGTACTAACACAGTTAAAGCAAGCATAATTTTGCTGAAATAAAAGCCATACATTAAATTAATCTTAAAAAAATAACAATGAATACAAAGACCAGAGAATTATTCCATCTAATGTTTTGCAGTCAGAAAACTTCAATCCTCCGTTTCCATTGTCATGGAAGTGTTATTCAGCAAATAGTTGAATTCTTCTGATAAATAATCCAAGAAAGAGTTTTTTGTCCAACTTATAAGGAAACAAACCAGTTCCCTCATTCCTACCAGTCCCGTTGGTAGCATTTCATAAGGTGGTAAAATGCATTATCTACAAGTAATCATGCATAGCTTGTAGAAAAAAATCTGAGATGTCCTATACCTCATTAACCGCTAGAACTATTAACCATGTGGTTCGTATCTGAGATGACACACCAGATCAAATTTAAAAATCCATTTACAAGTCGATTTCCATGTTGTCAATAAGCCTGACTTTCCCAAACCATGCAGCAACACAGAAGACAACAGGATTCTTGATCTCTTCCACTTTCTCCAAGCTCTCTTGATCAAAAATCTGCAGGCAAAAAGAACCTAGTTAGCATTAAACGATACACCTCGTTATTCATATTTGGCTTCATTTAAGGGCCTTTTACGTACAAATATATTTCGGGAAGGCATACATCACCATTAATGGTAACTTTGGCCTTCTATGTGAATTTGGAGCACGCAAGCAGAGAATAAATTATGATGGCAATGTAAATAAAGGGCATTGGAAAATTGTGCATGGAAGGGATGTTGTTGCTAATTGAAGTTAGATCATAAAAATCGGAAAAATCAGACATTTTGAATTGTCTGAATATTCTTGCAGAAAAAACTAGACTACCCCAAAAATTTTATTGTATGGAAGTCTGGACAATTCCAAGTATACTGTGGGTCAAGCTTCCAAAAAATGATCTATGATTATTAACTTCTATCCAACCTCTACTCTTACTAAAGCATCTAATCAAATGTCATGATCATCAACATGAAGTCCAGAGACACTAACAAAGAAGCATATCAACTTTCCCCCTCAGTCCCTCACCAATTACGCAACCAGAAGATCTTACATCACTTGCAAATATTTTCTCTTTTAACTAAGATCAAATTATTTTTGAAGATAAAGAAGTAATTAAGCAGTCTAAACTACCTACTGGCCAACCACATAACTGTGCACTTTCGAAGGAAGTTTACGTTAAGATTTCATTAGACATTCCAAATTAAACACACAAAGGGAAAAAATTTAACATCTCACCTCAGCATAATCAACCCTTCCACCAGCTTCGGTAATACATTGGATGACCAAGTTTCTCAACTTCTCACAATGCACCTGACCATCTTTTGCTATTAATTTAGCCCTTAACAATGATTTACTTATAGATAGTGCCTGGAAAGAATTGAAATAAACCATAGTGTTAACTAGTTGTAAATAGAAGGCAAAGAATACTAACAATTGATCAAGGCTTAGTGCAGCCGAAAGTAAACAAGATAACATATCAGAAGCTTTATAACATCAATATCATCTTATCATCATTACTTTTCTTATTATCTGATGGGCCTCTCATATTTTATGACAAGGTTTATACACGCAGGGCCCATAAGGAAGGGACTAAAGACAAATCAAAATCTGTTATGGGATAGGACACATGGCAAGCTATGAATGGAGAGGAGAATATTGGAGAGAGAGGGAAGGAAGATTGAGGGATATAAGTCTGTTAAGGGGAGTGGGATAGGTGTGAAGAATTTTGTATTGTTGGGGGTAGTAGCACTGGGCAAGGTGTAGCCTCAGTTGCTGTGTGGAGTGTGTTTTCATTGTGCGTCGTGCTCAATTGGATAGTCCAGGTGAATGCTCCGTTAATTGTTTTTCTTTCATTATTGTCTTCTAGATACTGTAAGGAGATGTATTCACGATGGCGTTATGACTATGTTTCTATTCAATAAACTTCTTGTTATTCAGTAATCTGTTCACTCTTGTTTCTGATCTATAAATATATCAGTAGTTATATTCTGAAAAGTTTGGTTCCAACATTATCATTATTGGGATAGATGCTTAATATTAAATATCATGGCTAGCTTAAAGTAATAAAAGAAAATTTAAATAAAACCTTTTCCCTCTCTTGGGGTGAAAGGTGCACATTACGGGAACTCATTGCCAGGCCATCATTGTCGCGTCTTACTTTAGAACCTATAACTTTTATGGAAAAATCAAGATCTCGAACCTACAAGAAATCAATCAGTAAGTTATAATAGTCAACATCCAATAACAACAATAAGCATAGACTCAAACAATTCTGCTAGAGAATAGAATCTTCATTGACGTTTAATGATGTAACATTGGGACCAAAGAGCTAGTTTTGACATTAATAGTAATGCTAGGCCTCCCATTACCCAAGTGTACACCAGTGCATAGTCAGAGATAGCGGGAATAATATTCCCTGTGATAGTAGAATTAGAGGAATTGCAGTTAGTAGAAATAATATGCCCTGCGGTAACAGAATACCTATGTTGCATGAAAAGAGAAAGAAAGTCAAGAATAAATTTTGGAGGAGATTAGGATAATGATGAGGAGGGGAAAGGGTGGGGGAGGATTGGAAGAGAGAAGTAAGAATTGAGTGGAAAAATTGGGAAGGAGCAGACCCCTCCAAGAGTCTGTACTATCTGCTCTTCTTCAACATGCAAGTGCAGTAATGCCGAAAGTAAAAAAGAGGAAATCACAAGGTTAAGATGAAATAAGACCAATTCTTCTAAGCAAGCTAATTATTATATTAAACTTTATATTCCAGTTTCAAAATTAAAAAAAGCTAAACAATATAGCTTTATGTTGTTAGGGTAGGACGGAAGAAAAAAAAAAGTTAACACTTGAAGATATATAATTCTTAGGAAAAGAAATGCTAGCAAAACTCTCTTTCCAACACTCTCTATTAATAGGTGAATTCACATGTATGCTCACTACATTCCTAAATCTACTTTTTATTAGTAGGGTTCACAAGAAAATTCATTCAATATTAAAGGCAGTATTAAAAAGTAAGATATCAATAATATATTGCAAGTATTCCTCTTTCTTGGAATAAAGCAAAACAAAGGAACTCTAGAAAATAATTACCATTCTCTGAATAATTCGCCACTGCTGATAATCCTTTTTCCCAAACACAGCAACATCAGGCTCCACGATATTAAACAACTTGGTCACGATGGTAGCAACCCCTCTAAAGAAAACAGGCCTACTCTTCCCACAAAGACCCTTTTCCAGCTTCTCAACTCTGACCCAAGTTTCATGCCCCAACGCACTCTGCTCAATGCAAGACACCACCCCATCACCCTCTCCCGCAACAAAATCACCCTTTTTTGTATCAATCCCATAATCATAAAGATTGTGGGGATGGAAAACAACATCAACACCACCAGGAACAGACATGAGCTTTTTGATATCTCCTTCAAAGTCAGAAGGGTATGTGGAAAGGTCCTCAGTTGGTGCAAACTGACCAGGGTTTACATAGATTGAGACAACAACAACGTTGGTGTGTCTGTGAGCTTCTCTGACAAGAGAAAGGTGGCCTTCATGAAGGTAACCCATGGTGGGCACAAGCCCAATGACCTTGCCTTGGGATCTCATGGCCCTTGACCATTTCCTCATCTCATCCTTATCAGATATAACCAATGGCTCTTTGGGTGCCATTAGAATGAAAAAGGATTCGATGTTGCTTTGGAGAGTTTTGTTAGGATTCTCAAATGAGTAATTTTTTAGTAATCTTCCCTGTTCCTGAAAAGAGTTAGAGAATTTGCAAGTGAAAATTAAGAAAAGAAAACTATGGGAACACATTTAAGATAAATAAATATAAAGTAGGAAAATTAAAAAATAATAATAATATAATAAGAGGAATGAAACCTTTGATCAGTCTTAAAAGTAGTCTGCGCTAGAAGCCACTGTCTCTAACAGGCCTTCTCTTTATATGCAGCTTAACACAGAAAGGGGAAGCCACACATTCTATCATTGATAAAACTTCTTGCTCCACAGTCAACACATCGTGCTGCTTCTTTATGCGTATTTGATCAACTAAAAAAAAATAAAAAATTCCTCAACTAGAAACATCAAACTGTAAGAAAAATATCAAGACAAGATCCACATGTAAACACAATAAACCCAAGAAAAAGCCAATTAACATTGTTTGATGTAGGTTCTCCTAATGTTGAACAATCAACACTTCAGAGGTTTGTCATAACTCTACTAAAAAAATGTGTAATCGTGTATGTGAATCCAATAAACTTAGGAAAGAAAACCTGGAAATCTGTTTTTTTATTTAAAAAAAATGAAAATTCATCACCAATATGTGCAAAATAAAAATACCCATACGCAGAAAGAGTGGCAGTAAAAGAAATTTGAAGGAAAATCAGGTTCATACCACAGCAGAATGGAAAAAGTGAAGAAAACCCAAATGGTAACTAACGACAAAATTAGGGCTTTATACCTTTTTTTTTAAGTAGAACATGTGATTAATCCACATTGGTTAAACGAAAGTTTCGGTCAAATAAATAAAAAACACGTGGCAGCCCTCAATTTTTCTGTGCAACTAGAAGAGGTGATTACAGGTTAACATCAGTGTAATTACAAATGTTTTGGTTGTGTTGGGTTTATTTGAGCAAAAATTGATAAAACTCGATAAGCTTTAAATTGAGTTAGAGTCATAAGTTGAATTTTGTGAACAAGACAAATTGATGGGAATGGATCTTTTTCATATGTTAGACCATATTAGCAGTTCATAAAAAATTGTTAATGATTTTTTCATGAATCTCTCATCAAACATTGAGGACGTGAGAGAAAAATTAATATACATAAGGAGTGTAATTTAGAATTGAATCAATCCACCTAAAAAAAAAGTAAAAAAACAGGAGAATCAAAAATGGGTATAAATATGTTGTACCTGAGCATGCTTGACTCTAACATATCTATATCGCCATAAGGAACCGTGTGAAGTACATGGTGAAGGTGATATATCTTTTTCCTTTTGTTGTAGTTGCTGCAACCACTTCTTTCTTCTATTCTTACTCTTCTTTCAGTTTCTGTTTCCTTGAGTTGGTATTGTTGTTGCAGCAACGGCTTCCTTTGCCAGCTTTCTCTTTTTTATATAAAAAATTTCATCTTCGAAAAGTGTGTGTAATAATTAATTTTAAATGATATAAAGTATTTTTTTAGGGAGGAGAGAGAACACTAAAGTATATCATATTTACGGTCAATTTGATCACCGTTGAATTAAAATTAAATCCAATGACTCATGATTAATTCTTAGAATCTTAATTTTTATGAGTTGTGTTATTTAAAAAGATAAACATTTTTTCCTAAAAATTTCATCTTTGATAAAAAAAGAAAAAATTCATCTGTGTTATTAGATAATGTTTTTTATCTAACCATATTTTTGAGTAAAATTTCTTTATTTTTAATTTTTATTGGTTTGGACGAGTTTTATTTAAAACTTCTTCCAGTTTGTGAAAACTGAATATAAAATTGGAAAAATATTTTTCAATGCAATACGAAATAAAATTATTTTCTACAATCTTAAACCTATGTCATTTTGAGAGTTGAAGAATTAATAAATTAAAAAATTTGTTTATTTTTTTGTTATATGAATTTTATCGAATATTGTGAAAAGCTTATACAATAATATCTTAGAGAAACCAAATAATACCAAACTATAAAATGAGAGAAATAAATGAAACGATAGACAAGGTCAAGAGCTCTAATCTGTTTGGAGTCACGAGATGCAAGGATTATAAGAGATTTGAGGTCCTCAATTAGAAAGGTTGAAGAATTTCGTTGGCTATTTTGCATTGATTAAAAGATGTGATTGTTGGGTCTCACTATGGAAGTTGTAATGATATTGATGGTGGCGATGCCAACCGCTTCAGAGTGTGCAAAATAATCAAAAAATTGAAGCGAATCGAACCGTCCTTAAGATAATCAGTTTTAAAAATCAAATTTTGTTTGCTTTTTTTTACCAGTTTTTAAAGATCAGTGAAAAACCGGTTTTTAGAACCATTTTGAACCGAACCGAATTGTTACCGAACTGTTTTCAAATTGAACCAAATTGATTTTTATAATTTTATTTTATAATTTTTTTATTTTCAAAACATGATCGACCCGAACCGGTTCCGAACGGAACCATTTAAACCAATTCGATTCAATTTTTTCACCAATTCGATTCAATTTTTTCAAAAATTCGATTCGGTTTGAACCATGCATATCCTTGCAAGCTGCTAAAAGATAAAGCAGAATTGCATACTTAACCTACAGATGAACTCAATGACATCACCACAACACCGTTCATTATGAAGCTTTGATGAGTTAAATCTCAAATAATAAGAAAGAGCGAAGAGAAAGTAACAACATATAAAGACAAACATAAACAAAAGAGAAGACCAAGATCTAAAATCAAAAGTCAACAAAAAGTTAGAGAACACTTGAAGTGCAAGCAAGCTAGAAGATGAAGATGGGTTCATATCTTACTTGGATACACCAAATGAATTACATTGATATTAGTATTTAGACACTTTCCTAAGGTCATATGTAGGCACTTTGACCTATTTGGAGTTTACTCATGTTTTTTGTAAGGTGTATTAACGTAATTATAATATTAAGTGCAGTTAGATTTTCATTAAAATAATGTATAATTGCAAATAATTTTTTCCTTTTTTATTATAAATAAAGTCATTTCATATTCAATAACACCTTCTTACTTAATTACTAACTTTACATTGGTTAGAAGTATCCTACATTAGCCTAATATCCTATAATATCTGACCTACTTAAGTCAAAAGGGCTAAATATAAATTTAAGAAGTAGGGTCAGTGCACTTTAGCGCCCTTTCCTACACGTGAAATTTTCTATGTTCAGTGCATTGTAGCGCTCACACAAAAGGAAATGCCACTAGAGCATTTTAGCGCATAACGCTCTCCAACGCGCTCCACCAGAAGGTCAGGGTCCTTAGCGTGCTTCCATCAAACTTGAAAAGTTTTATTTGGTGCATTAGACTCTCTTTCACGACATACAATTGCTCTAAGTACCTAATAGATCTTATCAACAATCTTACAATAAGCAAGCATCAAAATATGCATTATATTCATGGATTCACTATTATCCTTGGCATCAATCCTTAATCCATTACAACATTCATCTTAATATCTACATGATCAAAACCAAGACCATAACAAACTTGGCTTTCCTTTTTACATAGATACAAATATGACCATTTATACCACTCATTATACAAGTATATCAATATACATCTTCTAAAAGAATAGTCCTAACATGTATCTATATCCATAATGTGCCAAATCAAAATATAAAAGCTCTCATGCTGTAACGCCCTGCTACTTCAAGAATCAATGACTATCCCCATATACTAACACGAGACTTTTCAGTGTGCCTTTTTCCCACTCGCACACTTTCCGAAAAAACTTTCCAGGAGGTCACCCATCCCAAAATTACTGCAAGTCAAGCACGTTTAACTATAGAGTTTTTCCATTAACACAAGATATGCTTTGTTAGTGTGCTTTTTATCCCAAACTGTGCAGTCTCATACATGAACAATTTTCGGGATCCCTCTCTTTCGGGTGTTGATTCAATTCATTCATGCAACCCCCATTGGAAGTCTGTCAGGAACCGCTCCTTGTCCATGCACTTTCGCACCGACAATCACTCCCCGCCCTCGTCAGTGCCCGGGATGTTACATGCCCACCAGCTTCCGCCTGGTTCGTCCTCGAACCACACCGTACTGGGAGAGAAGCCATGCTCTGATACTATTTGTAACGCCCGGCTGCTTCAAGAATCAATGACTATCCCCACATACTAACATGAGACTTTTCAGTGTGTTTTTTCTCACTCGCACACTTCCCGGGAAAACTTCCCAGGAGGTCACCCATCCCATAATTAATGCAAGTCAAGCACACTTAACTATGGTGTTCTTCCATTATGGGCTACCGAAAAGTAGATGCAACTTGTTAGTATAGGTAGTATCAATTAATTCTTATAAACTATCTCAAACTGTGCAGTCTCATACCTGCACAGTCTTTGGAATCCCTCTCTTTCGGGTGTCGATTCGATTCATTCATGTAACCCCCGCTAGAAGCCTGTTAGAAGCCGCTCCTTGTCCATGCACTTTCACACAGATGATCACTCCTCGCCCTCGTCAGCGCCCGGGATGTTACATTTCTTGCCCCGTGAAGTTTCGTCTCCTTCACCTGGAGTACTTGAAACGCGATCTCCAAACGGGGTGAGATAACAATCTCAATAAACTGAGGGTCCTTGGAGGATTTCTCTACCTTTGAGTTCACTCTCTGCATGAAGAGTTAGTATACATGACATATCAAGCATCATATATACAGAGGCAACATAAAATTAATTTCACTTGTGCACCAGTACAGTACAAGACCACTTTAATGAGTCATACCTCAAAGCTAATATATGTATGGAACTTTCAAGAGTCGTACCTCTAAGGATAAATCCCTACGAGAAGTTCGTACACATGTTCAAATGGCCAAATAACTAAACAATAAATTTAGCATTCAATTATATGTTAGTCTGTACATTAACTATACAATCTAGCCCCTAATGCTTGTTCATTGGTGTGTACACCAATGCACTAACTCCATATGAATGGAACTTTGCCATATAACTAACAACCAATCAATCATCCAATATCACAACCATAACTCCAAAGATGCATAGTGGAACCACAAAATGATAAATCCTAAAGTCTAAGAGTATACCTTGATGACCATTTTCCAAGCCTTTCTCCTTGCAAAGTCCAATAGCCAACCAATGTAATTCACTACAAGTTAAATATTTCAAGGAAACCCAACAACTCAACAACATATCTCATATATGCATTCATCAATAACCTTAATTAGGGATGTGCATGGGTCGAACCGAACCGGTTTTTTTGAAAAACCGAACCGAATTGGTTTAAATGGTTCGGTTCGAAAGAGGTTCGGTTCGGTCCAAAACTGGTTCGGTTCGGAAGTGGTTCGGTTCGGTTCGAAAGTGGTTCGGTTCGGTTCGGAACCGGTTCGGAAGTGGTTCGAAACCGGTTCGGGTCGACCCTCTTTTGAAAAGAAAAAAATTTAAAAATTTAAAAAATAAAGTTATAAAAATTAATTTGGTTTGGTTTGAAAATGGCTCGGTTCGGTTCGGTTCGGAAACGGTTCGGTTCTTAAACCGGTTCTAAAAACTGGTTCGGTTCTTTAACCGGTTCTAAAAACCGGTTCGGTTCATGAACTAGTTTTTTAAAACCGGTTATTTTATGGAGCGGTTCAGTTCGGTTCATGGTTCGACCCAATTTTTTGGTTATTTTGCACACCCCTAACCTTAATCAAACATTCATGTAACAAGAAAAGGGAACTTACCCCTAATTTCATTAAAGTTCAATGTAAGAACCCGCACCGCTAATTAAGGTAATTAGCGAATTAATTATGATAATTAGGTAATAATTCCATAATTGACCCTAATAATTATTAATGGGCTTAGATAATTATATTGAGTGAGTAAAAATGCTGAAAGTCGCTTTTCGGAAGAAAAGCGCAGATACCGGTTCTGCTACTCGGTATAAATGCGTACCGGAAAAGTATCCCGGAAAATTATAACGAATGCATGATAATTACTAGAATATTATGTAGGACTTGTAAAACAAGTTTCAAGTCAAAATGACGTAATCTGATGCCAGAACTGATACTGGCTATGGAAAAGCGCGTACCGGAAAGGTGCTCCGAAAAATAAAATAAAAATATGACAAATCTTAGAAAAATGCGTAGGTCTAGAATCCGAAGTTTGGGATCAATATCTTTTACTTTGCGACTAAGGCTAATACTGCGTGTTTAAGTGGCTTTGGCTATATATATGCATATTAAGGGCACATTGCCCTAGAAAACCAACTTGCCTACGTGACTTGGGTGGCTGCAGCTTGCCTCCCTTCTTCCTTCCTTCCTCCTTGGCCATTTTGCTTGGGAGAAACCACCAAGTTGTCACCTTTAGCCTTAATCCTTCCTCTTTCACCATGGAAACACTTGAGTGAGTGCATTGTAAGTAAGGTTGTGGTCTTGTTTCTGAGTTGTGCCACTGTTTGAGGGAGAGTTGGGGCTGAGTTTCCTTCCTTGGTTGGTTGGGTCCTTGTTCTTGAGTTGTGAAGTCTCAAAGAGCTTCCTTGGTGTTGAAAGGGCCAAGCTTTGCACCATTTTCGTACACCTTGGTGTGGCCTGAGTTGAGGAGCTTGTGGAGAGCTCCAAGAGCTTCATACCTCTGTCCATTTCTGCCTTAAGCCTTGGGGTAAGTTATCTCACCATGATCATGAGTTTATCTTGCTTAAAGGTGGTGTCTTGGCATGTAAAAGATTAAAATGAAGTAACCAACACCTAAATGAACTTGTATATGCTTAAAGATGCATGCTTTAACGTGTACATGTGTTAAAAGTTGGATCTTTGGGATGGATATTCACGAAATGCAGAAACTGCATTCTGTCGTGAGATATCCGGATATCTGTCGAACAGATATCCGGATATCAGTATCCGGATATGGTATCCGGATATTGATATCCGGATATGGGATCTGGGTATCCGGATATGACATATCCGGATATGTCCAGTATGATATCCGGATATGGCATATCCGGATATGCCCCTTCTGATATCCGGATATCCTGGGTTCTGCGCAGACAGTAGCTGTACTGTGTGAACAGTAAGCTATGGGGTGTGTGTGGACCCTAGTTTAAGGAAGTTGAACTTCTGTAATAAATGGACTAAGTCAGAATCATATGATTAAGGGCTTATGGCTTTGATGGAAGCCTTAAGACGTAAAACGTAAAGGAAAGGCGTAGTCTTTAAGTTGTATGCATGTTGTGCTTTTATATTGACTTATAAATGGTCCATATCAGATTGTGATACTGTTGTTTGTGGACTAGTGAGTGGTTGGACTCTTGGCTTGGATAGCTAGCTTGCAAGGTAAGCTTTCGTGTCCTCGGTTTAGCCATTTTGATGTTCCACCATGTCCCATGGGGATGGGTTTATGCATGTTGTGTTACATGCTTTGATTATTTTGAAATGCTGTTGAGCTGTTTATATGTAATGAGCTATTATGATATGCATGTGGTGTCCACCTAGACGGCAATCCTGAGTATGTAGTACATACAAGATGGAGAAGCATGTGGGTGAGGTGCAGGTAGTATCCATGTACTCATGTAGGCATAGACGTATTCCTACATTTCTCTGGCCAGTAGATTTGAAAGCACACATGACATGATTAATTGTTGCATCGCATGATTTTAGAACTTATAATGTAATACTATTTTTAGAACTTATATTACACATGTAAGTGAGCTTGGGGTGGAGACTCCTTGAGGACCCCTTGTCTTACTGAGATTTCTTGTTAGAGATCTCACCCCACGTTTGGGGACGCTTATTTCAGGATCAGGTAATGTTGAGGGCTCAGGTGGCAGGAGGCCAGAGTTGAGCTGATATTCTGATATGCTGTCTTGCTGGATTTGCTGTTATGTTTTCCGCTTTTATTATGCTGATTATGCTGAGACTATTTGTTGGGCATTGTTGCCTTATTTGGTGAGCATGGGGTTTGTCCATGCCACATGTTTGTGTTATTGTCCTTTTACTTTAATGTTGTAATTAATGTATCAGGATTTTGACCCAGGCTGCATGTGTAGTCCTGCGGTTCTAGATACACACATTATATTTATGTACGAGGTATTCAGTTAGTTGTCTTGCAATTTACATACAGGCAGTATTTTTATGAAAATGATTAAGTAATCAAGTTGGTTAAGTTAATGACGTCATAATTGAATTAAAGAAAAAGTTATTCCGCATTTTAATTAAGCGTGGCTTAATACGATAGCGTGTTAACAATCCGGGTTAACACAGGCTGTTACATTTTATGGTATCAGAGCACTTTCTAGGGAAAAGCCTGTATGTATTGCAAAAACTTAGGATGTGTCGTTGCGTGTCTACCTTGTGTTCTCTCTAACTGGTGTGTGTTATGATAATGCATATGTGACCACATGGCGTGGGCCTGATCAACTCATTCTTTGTGTAACTTGTGCAGAGTCATGGTACCACCAAGGAGGAACACGAGTACGAGCGAGGATCAATCGGATCCTATCCTGGCTGCATTGGCTGAGATGCAGGCGGCCCGACTAGCCGACCAGGAAGCCACGAGGCTGGCGAACCGGGCGATGCTGGACGCAATTCGAGATGCGAACCGGCAAACCACGGCAGAGGTTCTGGAGGAGAACCGGATGACCAACATGACGATGATAAGAGTCATGTTGGAGGAGTTGAGGGCTGGTCCTGCTGCGGGCCAGGGTCCTCCACCACCTCCACCGCCACCACCGCCTCCACCTCCGCCTAGTCAACAGGAGGACACCCAGAGCCAGATGGGTGAGGGTAGTCATCTGACAGGGGCTATGCAGACTATCCCCGTACTTGCTGAGGATCGTGACGAGATCGATCGCCGGCTGAATGCTTTCCGCAAGCATAAGCCACCTTCATTCGACGGATCGTATGATCCCATTGCTGCTGCTAGATGGCTTCAGGCGCTAGACAAGATTTTCCGGATCATGCAGTGCACCGATCCGCAGAAGCTGTTGTTCGCCACTTATATGCTGGAGGGCGAGGCCCATGAGTGGTGGACCAACCTATCTCAGGTCTACGAGATGCAGGGTCATGTGATGGCGTGGCCATTCTTCGAGGAGAGCTTCCTGGGTCAGTACTTCCCTTATGACTCACAGGAGAGGAAGCAGGGGGAGTTTGACCGGTTGGTTCAGGGCTCGTTGTCTGTCGACGAGTACCTGGCCAAGTTTAATGAGCTGGTGAAGTTTTCACACTTCAGGATGGCGAGGCCTACTCCTACATTCTTGGCTGCTAAGTTCCGCAGGGGACTTAATGAGGATATTGCTGGTTACTTAGCTGGGTCTGCATCCAGAGATTTTGGGACACTGGTCCAGCAGTGTCGTGATATTGAGGACTTCTACAGCACGAGTAAGGCCAAGAAGGCCAAGATGGAGGTACCACAGGGTACCGGCGGTTCCACTCCCTGGAAGAGTAAAATTTTTGCGAACAAAGGCAAGGGCAAGCAGATGGCGGCTAAGCAAGCGCCAAATCAGTTTAGAAAGACTGCTACTCCGGGGAACGCCGCTAGGCCTCCTGCTCCCAGATGTTCGGGATGCGGGAAGTCACATTTTGGGCCGTGCTCTACCGGTCAGCTGATTTGTTTCCAGTGTGGCAAGGAGGGCCACTACTCCAGAGATTGCCCGACGGCGAGAGTTGCTGCAGTGCAGGCGGTGCCATTGCAGATGGTTCCTACTGGGGCACCAGCCGTGCCACCTACTACAGGACGAGTCTACACACTTGATCGTCAGCAGTCGGACAGAGCTCCGAACCTGGTCAGAGGTACGGTTACCATCGGTGGTTCAGCTGTTGATGTGCTATTTGATTCCGGGGCAACGCACTCTTTTGTTGCTACCCCTATTGCTGTGGGGCTTGAGTTGCCCAGTGATGTGCTTTCTCCACCGATGCGGGTTACCACCGCCACCGGAGAAAAATGTTTGACCTCCACTGTTCATCGCGATGTAGCGTTTCAGTGGGATGGCCGTGACTTCTTGGTAGATCTGATAGGATTACCGATGGCCAACCTTCAAATTATTCTGGGCATGGATTGGTTGTCCAGAAACTGTGCAATGATTGATTGCTGTGCCAAGAAAGTGGTGATGTCTCCGGGTGGGTCCACAGCCAGTTTCTCACCGTTCATTTCAGTCCTGCAGGCGAGGAGGGCCTTGAGAGCAGGGGCATTTGGCTATGTCATGTTGGGAGGTTTGGTGAGTGGGACACAGGAGGATCTCACTGGCATTCCTGTGGTGAGGGAATTCCTCGAGGTGTTTCCTGAGGAGATACCTGAGTTTCCACCGCAGAGGGAGATAGAGTTCTCCATTGACTTATTGCCTGGTGTGGGGCCTATATCGTTGGCTCCATACCGGATGTCGCCACCAGAGTTGGCGGAGCTGAAGAAGCATATCGAGGAGCTTTCAGCAAAAGATTTTATTCGGCCGAGTGTGTCTCCCTGGGGAGCACCGGTCATATTCGTAAAAAAGAAAGATGGGACCATGCGGTTGTGCACCGACTACAGACAGTTGAACAAGGTGACAATCAAGAACAAGTACCCTCTTCCACGCATTGATGATTTGCTGGATCAGCTCAGGGGTGCTTGCGTGTATTCAAAGATCGATCTCCGGTCCGGTTATCATCAGATACGGGTTAAGCCGGAGGATGTCCCAAAGACAGCATTTCGCTCGAGGTACGGGCACTACGAGTACTTGGTGATCCCGTTTGGACTCACCAATGCACCCGCAGTGTTCATGGACTACATGAACAGAATCTTCCAGCCGTACCTGGATCAGTTTGTGATCGTCTTCATTGACGACATCTTGATCTACTCCAAGACGGAGGAGGAGCATACCGAGCACTTGAAGATTGTGTTGCAAGTGCTAAAAGAGAAGAAGCTCTATGCGAAGCCGTCAAAATGCGAGTTTTGGCTCAAGGCGGTGAAATTTCTGGGTCATGTGATTTCTGCTAATGGAGTTGTAGTTGATCCTAACAAGATTGAGGCCGTGATGGATTGGGAGAGGCCCAAGACGGTTACAGAAGTGAGAAGCTTCTTGGGTTTGGCCGGGTACTATCGGAGGTTCATAAAAGGATTCTCCAAGATGGTGCTACCGATGACTCGCCTTACCCGGAAGGAGACTCCATTCGTGTGGACACATGAGTGTGAGGAGTGTTTCCAGGCGTTGAAGGAGAGACTGACTACTGCTCCTGTGTTAGTCCTTCCTGATCCTGCGGAGCAATTCGAGTTATACTGCGATGCCTCTGGTAAAGGACTTGGCTGTGTGCTGATGCAGAAAGGGAAAGCAGTTGCTTACGCTTCAAGACAGTTGAAACCTCATGAGGAGAACTACCCGACTCACGACTTGGAGTTGGCAGCCATTGTTTTTGCTTTCAAGATTTGGAGGCATTACCTGTTTGGCATGAAGTTTGCTGTATTCAGTGATCACAAGAGCTTGAAGTATCTGTTCGACCAGAAAGAGCTGAACATGAGACAGCGAAGATGGATGGAGTTCTTGAAGGACTACGACTTTGAGTTGAGGTATCACCCTGGCAAGGCCAATGTGGTAGCCGATGCTTTGAGTCGGAAATCCGTAAGCTTATCCAGTTTAATGATGAACGACTACGAGGTGATCGAGAAGTTCAGAGACTTGAGAGTGAACTCCTTGTTTGGGGGTGCACTGCTTGAGTTAGAAACAGCAGAAGTGATTAATGAGCTGATGGAAAAGATTAAAGAGGCGCAAGTGCAAAGAGAGTGCCTTGATTATGTGAAGAACCAGGACGGCGTGTCTTGGAACGATGATGGATTGCTGCTGTTCCAGAAAAGGATAGTTATTCCTCGAGGGCCATTGACCGAAGAGGTTATGGCAGAGGCTCATAAAGGCCGGTTCACTATCCACCCTGGTGCCACAAAAATGTACCAGGACTTAAAAAGGAATTTTTGGTGGCCGGGCATGAAGAAGGACATAGCGGTCTACGTGTCCAAGTGTCTGATTTGTCAGAAGGTGAAGATCGAGCACCAGAAACCGTCTGGTAAACTTCAACCTCTGGAGATTCCACAGTGGAAGTGGGAGAGTATTTCCATGGACTTCGTGGTGGGATTGCCTAAAACCCAGGCTGGTTGTGACTCTATCTGGGTCATTGTGGACAGATTGACCAAGTCTGCCCATTTTCTTCCAGTGAAGGTGAGCTTCACTACAGAGCAGTTGGCCAAACTATATGTCCGCGAGATTGTGAGGCTTCATGGGGTGCCCGAGAGTATCATCAGTGATAGGGACCCGAAGTTCACATCTCGGTTCTGGGAGGCGCTGCAGGAGGCTTTTGGTACGCAGTTGAGATTGAGTACCGCCTATCACCCTCAGACTGACGGACAGACTGAGCGGACCATCCAGACATTGGAGGACATGTTGAGAGCTTGCACGTTGGAGCAGGGTTCTGCATGGGATAGGTACCTTCCGTTGGTTGAATTTTCGTACAACAACAGTTTTCATGCTAGTCTGGGCATGGCACCCTACGAGGCACTGTATGGTAGGAGGTGTCGGACTCCTACCTGCTGGTCTGAGGTTGGAGATAGAGAGCTATTCGGCTTGGACTTTGTCCAAGATACTACCCTACAGATCCAGATGATCAGGGAAAAGTTGAATCAGGCGCAGAATCGTCAGAAAAGCTACTATGATGTCAAGCATCGACCACTGGAGTTCAGTGAGGGTGAGCACGTGTTTGTGAAACTTTCACCTGTCACCGGTGTTGGACGGGCACTCGGCGTGAGGAAGTTGAGCCCGCGATTCATAGGGCCCTACCAGATCCTTGGTAGAGTAGGACCAGTTGCCTATCGACTCGCCTTACCTCCGAACCTCGCCAACATCCACGACGTGTTTCACGTGTCTCAGCTTCGAAAGTACATAGCAGACCCTTCGCA
Organism: Gastrolobium villosum; assembly: GCA_032173675.1. Lineage (NCBI taxonomy): Eukaryota > Viridiplantae > Streptophyta > Magnoliopsida > Fabales > Fabaceae > Gastrolobium > Gastrolobium villosum. Next base: position 225,588 of record JAVKPL010008498.1, on the reverse strand, counting down.
CGTGGTGCAGCCGGATGATGTGAAGGTTCGGGAGAACCTAAAGACTCCCGTCGGACCACTCAAGATTCTCGATCGTGGCGAGAAGCAGCTGAGGAGCAAGATCATTCCGATGGTCAAAGTGCAATGGTCAGGAAGAACTCCTGAGGAGTGCACGTGGGAGCGAGAGGACGAGCTTCTCCGACAGTATCCCGACTTTCGAGACAGGTATGTTTCTGATTTTGAGGACAAAATCCTTAAAAAGGTGGGGTGAATGTAAGAACCCGCACCGCTAATTAAGGTAATTAGCGAATTAATTATGATAATTAGGTAATAATTCCATAATTGACCCTAATAATTATTAATGGGCTTAGATAATTATATTGAGTGAGTAAAAATGCTGAAAGTCGCTTTTCGGAAGAAAAGCGCAGATACCGGTTCTGCTACTCGGTATAAATGCGTACCGGAAAAGTATCCCGGAAAATTATAACGAATGCATGATAATTACTAGAATATTATGTAGGACTTGTAAAACAAGTTTCAAGTCAAAATGACGTAATCTGATGCCAGAACTGATACTGGCTATGGAAAAGCGCGTACCGGAAAGGTGCTCCGAAAAATAAAATAAAAATATGACAAATCTTAGAAAAATGCGTAGGTCTAGAATCCGAAGTTTGGGATCAATATCTTTTACTTTGCGATTAAGGCTAATACTGCGTGTTTAAGTGGCTTTGGCTATATATATGCATATTAAGGGCACATTGCCCTAGAAAACCAACTTGCCTACGTGACTTGGGTGGCTGCAGCTTGCCTCCCTTCTTCCTTCCTTCCTCCTTGGCCATTTTGCTTGGGAGAAACCACCAAGTTGTCACCTTTAGCCTTAATCCTTCCTCTTTCACCATGGAAACACTTGAGTGAGTGCATTGTAAGTAAGGTTGTGGTCTTGTTTCTGAGTTGTGCCACTGTTTGAGGGAGAGTTGGGGCTGAGTTTCCTTCCTTGGTTGGTTGGGTCCTTGTTCTTGAGTTGTGAAGTCTCAAAGAGCTTCCTTGGTGTTGAAAGGGCCAAGCTTTGCACCATTTTCGTACACCTTGGTGTGGCCTGAGTTGAGGAGCTTGTGGAGAGCTCCAAGAGCTTCATACCTCTGTCCATTTCTGCCTTAAGCCTTGGGGTAAGTTATCTCACCATGATCATGAGTTTATCTTGCTTAAAGGTGGTGTCTTGGCATGTAAAAGATTAAAATGAAGTAACCAACACCTAAATGAACTTGTATATGCTTAAAGATGCATACTTTAACGTGTACATGTGTTAAAAGTTGGATCTTTGGGATGGATATTCACGAAATGCAGAAACTGCATTCTGTCGTGAGATATCCGGATATCTGTCGAACAGATATCCGGATATCAGTATCCGGATATGGTATCCGGATATTGATATCCGGATATGGTATCCGGATATTGATATCCGGATATGGGATCTGGGTATCCGGATATGACATATCCGGATATGTCCAGTATGATATCCGGATATGGCATATCCGGATATGCCCCTTCTGATATCCGGATATCCTGGGTTCTGCGCAGACAGTAGCTGTACTGTGTGAACAGTAAGCTATGGGGTGTGTGTGGACCCTAGTTTAAGGAAGTTGAACTTTTGTAATAAATGGACTAAGTCAGAATCATATGATTAAGGGCTTATGGCTTTGATGGAAGCCTTAAGACGTAAAACGTAAAGGAAAGGCGTAGTCTTTAAGTTGTATGCATGTTGTGCTTTTATATTGACTTATAAATGGTCCATATCAGATTGTGATACTGCTGTTTGTGGACTAGTGAGTGGTTGGACTCTTGGCTTGGATAGCTAGCTTGCAAGGTAAGCTTTCGTGTCCTCGGTTTAGCCATTTTGATGTTCCACCATGTCCCATGGGGATGGGTTTATGCATGTTGTGTTACATGCTTTGATTATTTTGAAATGCTGTTGAGCTGTTTATATGTAATGAGCTATTATGATATGCATGTGGTGTCCACCTAGACGGCAATCCTGAGTATGTAGTACATACAAGATGGAGAAGCATGTGGGTGAGGTGCAGGTAGTATCCATGTACTCATGTAGGCATAGACGTATTCCTACATTTCTCTGGCCAGTAGATTTGAAAGCACACATGACATGATTAATTGCTGCATCGCATGATTTTAGAACTTATAATGTAATACTGTTTTTAGAACTTATATTACACATGTAAGTGAGCTTGGGGTGGAGACTCCTTGAGGACCCCTTGTCTTACTGAGATTTCTTGTTAGAGATCTCACCCCACGTTTGGGGACGCTTATTTCAGGATCAAGTAATGTTGAGGGCTCAGGTGGCAGGAGGCCAGAGTTGAGCTGATATTCTGATATGCTGTCTTGCTGGATTTGCTGTTATGTTTTCCGCTTTTATTATGCTGATTATGCTGAGACTATTTGTTGGGCATTGTTGCCTTATTTGGTGAGCATGGGGTTTGTCCATGCCACATGTTTGTGTTATTGTCCTTTTACTTTAATGTTGTAATTAATGTATCAGGATTTTGACCCAGGCTGCATGTGTAGTCCTGCGGTTCTAGATACACACATTATATTTATGTACGAGGTATTCAGTTAGTTGTCTTGCAATTTACATACAGGCAGTATTTTTATGAAAATGATTAAGTAATCAAGTTGGTTAAGTTAATGACGTCATAATTGAATTAAAGAAAAAGTTATTCCGCATTTTAATTAAGCGTGGCTTAATACGATAGCGTGTTAACAATCCGGGTTAACACGGGCTGTTACATTCAACAACCAAATCCTCTCTCAAAGAGGGTTCCAATGATGATTCCAACTCACCACTAGAACCAATATTCATACACATAATAACAAGAATTTAAGCTTTTTTTTTTTGAAATATTCCAATCGGTTTATTGTTTTGCAACTAATTCGATTCGGGGCGGGTCCAGGATTAAGACTTTAAATCCCTCCCAAAGGTGATACTGGGGAGATTCGAACACATGCTCTCATCCCCACCTGCTTAGCTCTCATGCGCCAACTGAGCTACCACCATTTGGTAAGAATTTAAGCTTTAGTTTCACCATTCGAGGTTCAATTCTAAAATCCCTAATTTCTCAAACCCTAATCCAAAGCTCATAATTCATGAAAATCAACAAATCCCAAACTAAACCATAGAACTTACCCACAATGCTTCTAGAACTAGAAGAAGTGAAAATATCAAGAATCCAAGTTAAGAGATTCCATCTTTTCTTCCATGAAAGTGGTGCCCCAAACACTATCAAGGAGGAGGTTTTTTTCTTTTTTACTCTTTCCTTAGTTTTTACGGATGTGATAGGGAGAGGAGGTAAAGTGTTTCATATGAGTTGAGGCTTGAACAGGGGAACTCCTTACTTTCCTTAACATTGGCCAAAAATGAAAAAGAGGGACGGAGAAAGAGATGCCGTGGAAGAGGAAGAAAATGAGAGGATGAGAGAGAAGGGGGAAGGAAATAGAGGGTTTTTGATATTTTTGAGATAAAAAAGGTTACTTTCCCCTTATTCCATTCTCTTCTACAACCACTCATTCAAACCACTTATTTTAAATTGCTTGAGCTATTTGGGTCTAATTAAAGTTTATCACACTTAATTTATTTTGGGTCCTACCCACTTTGCATGATTTACATATTTACGCGGACACTTTTATTATTTGTACTTTTATCTATAAAAGTGACTTAGTTCTATCTTACTTCTCACCTAATTGACTCCTAATTATACTTTAATCTCTAATTAGTGTAAATTTAAATATTCGAATTCTTATAAACACTGAACTGGGACATAAAAGAGGCACCTTGAATTTTTCTTTTTAGTCTTCTCTATTTTTACTTTTATTGCCTTTTATTGTTACAAACAAAACCAATCGTGGATAAACACAAACAATAAAGAAGAAATAGAAGCAATAGAATATGTTTTTTTTTTGGTGAAAATAGAATATGTATTTAGTTCCTTTTAGAGCTCAAGGCCAAAATTGATGAAATTGGGCCCACAAAAAATTATCTATGCATGAAAAAACAAAATTCCTATAACAATACCTTGGATTATCCTATTTATAAGAGGAGTGAAGATATTCTAATTAATAAATTTTTTTGCTATTAATTTATTACATATCAAATTATTATTGGATCAAAGAAAAAATATTAAAAAAAAATTAAAAAGAGAAAAAAATATTAATCTAATGGTGATTAGATAAATAATAAATTAGCACTAAATTTTTTTAATAATTAGAATATTCTCATGAGTAAATAAAAAATTTATAAATATAAGTTTCCTTTTAAATTATAATCAAATCATAACAATTAACAAAGAATGATCCTATTGACTGAGTCAAGTCATATGATAGACTATCGGGTAGACTTAGGGGGAAGAGAAGAAGAGAGAGTCTTCATGCTCTGCTTTCCATCTTCTCTCTCTCTTAGAATTTCTCTCCCACTCTTAGTCTTAACCTAATATTGCTGATTCAGAAATGGAAGCAGATCAATCACCTCAGATCAAAGGTGTTGTTATAATCTCCCTTCCACCACCTGATAACCCCTCTTTGGGCAAAACCATCACTGCTATTACTTTCTCTGACCCTTCTATTCCTCCATCTCAAGTTTCTCTGCAACCCCATCTACAGCAAACTCATCACAATGCCCAAAACACTGATCCTGTTCCTCAATCCTACCCATCAAATCCTCAGCTTCAGTTTTCATTCAGAAGACTCCTCCTTAGCACCCCAATAGTCCTCTTTTCTTTCTTTGGTGTTCTTCTCTTTGCACTTTTTCTTTGTGGTTCTGTTTCTTTCAATCCACTTCAGGAACTACGTGTTCCCAAGAATGATGATGAAGGACCCAGTTCCTTCCTCTTCCCTTTGTTCCCCAAATTTGGTATTTTTGGGCAGAAGGATGTGAAGCTTAAACTGGGGAAGCTTGTTGATGTTCAAAAAGAGAACTTTGTGACCCAAAGGAACACTGATGTTGTTGACTCTAGAGATATAGCCGTTGACTCATCCTCAATTTTCCCAGTCAGTGGCAACATTTATCCAGATGGGTATGTTCAAAATCGTTGCTTTTGCTGATTCTTATTCTGCTAAATCATCAGTGGAAAAAGAAAAAGTGGGAAAATTTAATTTTTCTTTTTTTCTTTTTGAGCTGAGTGCTTTAATAATTAATATAGAAATTTTGCTTTAGATTGGTGTTGTTTTTTTCTGCGGTGACCTACATAGTAGTGCATTAAATACATACAAAAGGTGGAAGTTTTTTTTGTTTTATTTATTATTTTAATGAAAGCTTTAATATAGGGATTTATGTTATAATAGAGGGGATATTGTTTATAAAGTTGCGGTCCCAAGCCATGGTTGTGGCCACAGTATTTTGGTTTGGAGGTCTCCACAATCCCAACAACAAAGTAGTTGTAATTGTAGCCTCATCAGCAACACTTTTCACAGTTATGCACAATTTTTGTAATTGCCACTCCAACTGCAACTGTAATTTAAAGCCATATTTTAACCCAACAATGCTTTCATTAACTATTAGTAGTGCATTTCCTCAAAATGGGGAGAGTGAGAGTCCATGTTAAATATGCTTCTAAGATACCCCAGTTCTATGATAAACTAGGAACTACTGATTTGTAGTTGTTCTAAATTTCCATATTGCATCAGTATGATGGCTAGCAATATGTTCTTCCATGCAGGTTATATTTCACATATTTACTTGTTGGAAATCCTCCAAAACGTTATTTTCTTGACGTGGATACAGGGAGTGACTTAACTTGGATTCAATGTGATGCTCCATGCAGAAGTTGTGCTAAGGTAATTTCTGACACTTACCTCTGTGGATTTCTGAGTCATTTTTATATTTATATATCCTAGTCAATGTTGAGTTGAGGATTTGGAATCAATGTTGAGTTGTATCCTAGTCACTTCCACGTCGATTTCCACATAAGGGATGTGATTGTTGAGCTGTATACAATTAATAGTATTTGGTTTTAATTGTGGTAGCAATTATAGGAATTAATTGTAATTAGAATATCAATTCTCTGATTTTGGATTATTTTTTATTTCTTGATTTGTTGCTTGATTGAAGGCCAAAATTAGTGTATATAATTACCTCTATACAAAGGAAGAAATATATACAGATTCCATTATTTGACACCAACTCAGTTAGAGGCATGCAGAGATGGATTATGTGCCCTGAAGAAGTTACTTTGTAAACTATTGTTTTTATTTCTATCTGGTTAATATTATGATGTATCAAGTTACCAATTGGACTGTGCACATCTCATCATGCTTTCTCTACTTATATATTTTAAAACATATATTCTTTTGAAAGAGTGAAAGGGAGTCTTGGCCATGTGATCCTGTGATCCTGTAGGGCTTTTCCGTTTTGACAAAATGGGTTGAATTGAGCAACCCGACCTGTTTTATGAGTGGGTTGGCGGGCTACGGGTCAGCCCACCTAAAATAAAAAAATAATATAAAAATATAAAAAAATATAAAAATGAATTACAAAAAATTAAATTCTGAGTGAAAGGGAGTCTTGGCGCAATGGTTGGAGTTATGCCCATGTGATCCTGAGAATAGCTGAAGCTTTATAGCAGCATGTTGTTTGTCTTTTTTTAAAATATATTTCTGAGTAGACGTAAGTTGAAGGTTCGAAAATGCCTCTCATCAAGATGCACTATAGATATAATATAAGCTGACTATATGTCTATGAAATTTTACCTGTAAGTGGATTTTTGAGAGACTGTTTACTCAAAGGATACAATTGATATAGGGAGCACATGTCCCCTACAAGCCAACAAGATCCAATATACTGCCATCTGTGGACTATCTCTGCTTGGAAGTTCAGAAAAATCAGAAGAATGTATTACATGGAAGTTTCCAACAGTGTGACTATGAAATTCAATATGCAGATCATAGTTCTTCCTTGGGGGTTCTTATGAGAGATGAGCTTTATCTTATGACTACGACTGGATCCAAAACCGAGTTAAATTTTGTTTTTGGGTATGAATCCTCAATTTGCAACTCTATCTTTTTCTGTAAAACAATATATTCTATGAAAGTGCTGATCCATTCTACGTATTATTTTTGTTGTAAGGTGTGGATATGATCAAGAGGGCTTACTCTTGAACACATTGGCAAAAACAGATGGAATCATGGGACTGAGCAGGGCAAAGGTCAGCCTACCTTTCCAGTTGGCAAGTAAAGGGCTTATTAAGAACGTGGTTGGTCATTGCCTGAGCAGTGATGGAGTTGGTGGTGGATACATGTTCTTGGGTGATGATTTTGTGCCATATTGGGGTATGACTTGGGTACCCATGGCCTATAGCCATATTACGTGAGTATGATTTTCCTAATAACGTGCCTCTTTCCCTATTATGAAATGAGTTTGAGATAACTAAAATGTAAATTCTATTGAGTTTGGCTCAGCGGTAAGCTTGCTTGCCGTGGTGTGTCAGGTCGCGGGTTCGAATCAGTCTCTCTACAAAAAGTAGGGGAAAGACTGCCTAGAGTATTCCCTTCTCCAGACACTCACGAAGTGGGTATTTGAACTGGGTCGGCCCTTTTATTGAGAGAATGCCAAGCATTTATTCCCAAAACTGATGTTTTTTATTGTTTTCATTTGAGAGTCTCCTTTTTTTAATGTTCTGAGGTTTATTCTTATTCTTCTTTAACTTGTATGGGGCGGCCTACACCTTTACTCTACTCTATGCAGAGATCTATACCAAGCTGAGATTGTTGGAATAAATTATGGAAATAGCCCCCTCAGTTTCGATGGCCACAGCAAAGTAGGAAAGGTGGTTTTTGATAGCGGCAGTTCTTATACGTATTTTACAAAAGAGGCGTACTTGGATCTTGTTGCTTCTGTGAGTTTTTACATATAACTATCTGCAACAATTTTGTACATTTTTCATTTAGAGTCATATGTTGAACTACAAATTCATTATGTATGTATGTGGTGCAGCTTAAAAAAGTTTCTGGGTTGAGGCTAATTCAAGATGATTCAGATACAACTTTACCCATTTGCTGGCAAGCTAATTTCCCGATCAGGTTAGAGAAATTACTCACGGTGCAATTAGTTGTTGCTTTTTCTAATGCTGGTTGTTAATAACTAACAAGTAACATGATATGTAAAGCTGTCAAGATATTCATGAGCTGAATTACTCAAGGTTCAATGATGCTGTTTATAATGAATGCTCTTCTTCTTTAATGCCTTATGTTATGCATTATCAATCACAATGGAGCTGGCTGTTCTAAAATCCATGTTGCATGCATGCAGATCTGTCAAAGATGTCCAGGATTTCTTCAAGACCTTAACTCTTAGGTTTGGAAGCAAGTGGTGGATTTTGTCCACATTATTTCAGATACCTCCAGAGGGTTACTTGATCATTAGTGTAATCCTCTATTTCTAATACAACTTTTAGTTCCAAATGATTTTGTTATTGCCATGTCTTCTAATAAACTCCTATGCTGCAGAACAAAGGCAACGTGTGTTTGGCTATCCTTGACGGTAGCAATGTAAATGATGGATCCTCAATTATACTTGGAGGTACTCTTACCCTCAACGAAAACCTGATAGCTTATTTTGATGCAATTTTGCCTCCTACATTTTTCTAATAATTTTTTACTTTTTATGTTCTTGTCCATTTAATGGTATTAATTTTCTTTCCCTAGATCCTTCATATATCCTAGGTTTTGACTCCAAGGGTCTCTCTTTTGCTAGTAAAACAGTTATTATAAGTTAGTTCACTGTCTATTTTAGTTTGGAACTTCTTTTATGGTTTTGTTTTATTCGTATGTTACTAACTTTTGCTATATTGTCTTTAAAACATTTTTTTTTTTGGTAAATCTTAAAACATCCTCTTAACTCTTAAGAAAATATTAAATGAAATATGGATGCATTCAACAATTTAAAAACCACCGTGCAGCTTTTCATTCACATAATTATATATATAAGGTAAAATCGTTTTTGCAGTCGCTTTATGTATAGTAACGACAGGTGTATGGTTATGATTCCCCACATTTAATGCTTTCATCCTTTGTATGGTTATGATTCCCCACATTTAATGCTTTCAAGTATATATATGGCAAGTATTTGATTGCTGCACATATAGCAGCTGCAGAAATGTAAACCCCTATATATAATGCTTGTTCATGCTATATGTAAGTTGTGAAATTTAACTTCTCATGTGTAACATCTTGTCATTTCCACTCTTTTGCTCAGCTTAGGTGATCAATTTTTTTTCTCTCATTGATTATGAGTAAATCTAACCTTTGCAGATGTCTCATTGCGTGGATATTTGGTTGTATATGACAATGAAAACATGAAAATTGGTTGGGAGCGAGCAGTGTGTGGCATGCCTAGCACAAGATTGAGAAAGACTCACAATTTCTCCACTGATAGCATGTTATAATTATCTCTTAAAACTGTTCACAAGAATTTATCAGTTATCATACCTTGTATAGTTGTATTATTTTTATCTTTTACATCCCAAACTCTAAGATGCCATACACGAGTTACAACACCCTATGTATAGGTACACCCAAAAAATATAGGTCCTTGGACTAACAATTATTATAATGATGTGAATTTTTTTGTTGATTATCATATAATTTTTGTTTTTAATTACTTGATTTGAATTTTTGTTACATGTATTGCTCTACTCACTCGATCGTTCATTCATTTCAATATTTCATTGCAACTTATTTCCAACCAGAAAATTCTTTCTCTAATTTCTTTGAAATTTTGAACATTGAACTATGATCGCTGATAACAGCTGTTGATAGTCGTGTAATTTTATCATTGTGATAATACTTAACATTTTTATAATATTGAAGTTAAATTATGAGAGAGTAATAGTTTCGACAATGAACTTACTAAGGAGAATTTTCTTTTACTTGAGATTATTATATAATATGATTGTAGTTTTATAGATTTTGATAGGATTTTATTATTTAATGCTTTTATATTTATCTTATTATTATTGTTCTAATAAGTTACGACAAATTGTATCACTCCTATTTAAATGAATTAATGAATTAGTATTAGGCTTAAAGAATATAAAGTAAGTTAAAAATAAATAAATTTTCAAAAAACTTCCACTTATATTACGATCTTAAAAAATAATTATTAGTCAAGAAAAATGAATAAATGAATAAATATTAGGGTGATAGTTTTTTCATATGAGAAGAAATGTTGTATAGCATTAATTCAAAGTAATTAATCTTATATGACTAAGGTAAATAAATAAATGTTTTTAGAAAAATTCAATTATACTAGTAACGTTTATATTTCGTCGAAGTGTCTATTCATTTGGTTTTGTAAGTTGATGATAGGTTATTAAAGAATTCAAATAAAACAACATGCTATTGCTACTCATCTTGAAAAACTTATACTTCTTAGGGACAGAGGTATCATGATTCAAAGATAATATCATCATTTCTCAAAGGAAATATGCCATTGACATCCTTGAAAAAATAACTCACGAACATAAGTATATTTGACACTCATATGGATCTAAATGCCAAGTTTCTCTCAAATTAGAGAGTCATTTTTAGATCTAGACAAATACAAGAGATTAGTTATAAAATTGAATTATCTTACAATCATTTGTCCCGACTCATTTACAGTTAGTATGGTAAGCCATTTCTTAAATCTTGATTCAGCATGATAAAATGTAGTAATTTGTATCCTCAAATACATTAAAGGAGCTTTGGGTTACACTTTATTTTTATTTTTATTTTTTTAAAATATTTCTATCAGTTCATCACTTTGTAATTAATTCGATTTGGGATGGGCTCAGAATTAAGGTTTTAAATCCTCCTAAATGTGGTACTAGAGAGGATTGAATACATACTCTCACATCACCTGCTCAACTCCCATACGTCAACTGAACTATCACCATTTGATAGTTACGGTCTTATTTATGATAATAAAAGTCATGCTTAAGTTGCTTAATGCTCGTATGCTGGTGAAATAGGTTGCTACACTAAATCAACACCGATAATTTATCGAAAATAATTTGATTTCCTACAAAAGTAAGAAAGAGGATATGTTCACAAGAATGTTAGATTATGGCATCACTTACTTGTTAACTCATTTGACGGTTACTTACAGAACTCAAGTTTAGAGAAGTTAATAGGAAACATTCATTTGTGATAATAAAGTTGCATTGCATATTGCTTTTAATGTAATTTTTTATGAGAAGATGAACACATAAGGATATATTATCATTTGATCAAGAGAAGATCTTGTCAAGAGATATAATCACTCACTTCATAAATTCAAGTGATCAGTTAGTGGATATTTTCATAAACCCACCAACAATCCTAGGGATTGGTTATATTAATAACAAATTTAGCAAATATAATTTATATGATTCAATTAATGTGAAATATTATGAGTCAAAAGAGTTTTATCATGCAAGATAAATGGGTCGCTGGTCTTGATTCATTGTGTCTATTCATGATATAAACTCTTATCGAGTTAAAACACACAATCCATTTTCACAAAAAAAAAAAAAAACACACAATCCATTGGGGGTAGCTGAGATTGTGTAGGATTTCCGGCAAATTGAATTTTTCTAAATTTTAAATTTTCAGATATTATCGTAAATTGAATATTTTCAATATATTTTTAAAAATCGAGATTCCCTGGCAAAATAAAAAATAAAAAATTCCTCCACCAAATGTCCTCAATCTCTTTTGTTTCCTCTTCATTCAATAACACTTAAAAGAATATAGAATAAGGTAGACAAAAATAAATTTTATCAAAATCTCCAATTATACTAGGATCCTTAAAAAAAAAAAAAATTTACACTAGTTACGAAAAAGTTAAAAATAAAGATTATTTACCAAAAAAAATAAATAAAGATTAAGGTGATAATATTTGATATGAGAAGACAAATTATGTCGCATTAATTCAAAAAAATTAATGTTACCTTAAATAAGGTAAATAAATAATTTTTTGAAAGAACATTCAAATAATGTGAAGGCATAACAACGAAATCATAATGCAAATGATCTTGTATATTAGTATTAGTATAAAACGATCATGTATTAAATGATCTTCTATATTCTAACAAATGAAAATTAGAATGATACTATGATATAAAAGAATTATTATTTTTCTTTTATATAAAAGATAACTTCTCTGTACTCATTTACTTCGATTTTCAATTTTCTCTCATTGTACATAATATAACTTTCTTTATACTCTTTCACTTCAATTTTCATATCCCACCATCTTGTTTTTAAGAAAGAAACTAATAAAACCATGATATAATATAGGGTTTACTTTAGGCAGCAAAGAACAAATTATCTCCTTTATCGAAAAACGCAAAGAAAAAAAAAATTGATTTGAAAGTGAAAGGGAGCATGAGCTGGCAAAATGATGGTCACATAAACCCACCAACAATTCAACAACCTATGGACGCGACGGCGGAGCCACCACTACCACCGTCACTGGCTTCGCCGGAAAATGACATCGTACTGTCCCCTCAAAACCCTATCCTCCTCGATCTCCAGAACTCCTCGGAAGACCAAGAGTCCTCTCTCCCAACCCAAACGACACCAGAACTCGCCGTTTTGGACTCACCGGACTACTCCTCCGAACAGCAAAACCCCATCACCGCCCAACCCGACCCGAACCCGGCTGGCCCGCCAGCTCGAAAACGCCGTCGCCGGAAAAAATTCTTCACCGAGCTCAACACGACGGCGTCGCTGGCCAAGAACCGCCGCAACGAGGTGGCGAAGGACTGCGACGTGGAAGCCCTAATCGCGATCTCTGTGGGGTTCCCGGTGGATTCACTGACGGAGGAAGAGATCGAAGAGAGTGTGGTGTCCACAATCGGAGGATCGGAACAATCGAACTACATCGTGGTTCGCAACCACATCTTGTCCCGGTGGCGGTCCAACGTTTCGGCCTGGTTGACCCGGGACCAGGCCCTCCGGTCCATCCGGTCCGAGCACAAGGGTTTGGTTGAATCGGCTTACCGGTTCCTCCTGGATCATGGGTACATCAATTTCGGGCTCGCGGCGGAGATCAAGGCGGCGAAGTCGCGGTCTTTCGATGGTTGCGAAAGGGGAACGGTGGTGGTTGTGGGTGCTGGGCTTGCGGGTTTGGTTGCTGCTAGACAATTGGTGTTTTTAGGGTTTAAAGTTGTGATCTTGGAGGGTAGGACCCGACCCGGTGGACGGGTCAAGACGAAGAAAATGATGGGTGGTGGTGTTGAGGCTGCAGCGGATTTTGGTGGAAGTGTCCTCACTGGAATCAATGGGAACCCTCTTGGGGTTCTTGCAAGGCAATTGGGTTTGCCACTTCATAAGGTTAGGGATATTTGCCCTCTGTATATGCCTGATGGGAAATGTGTTGATTCTGAGATTGATTCTAGGGTTGAGGTTTCTTTTAATAAGTTATTGGAGAGGGTTTGTAAGCTTAGGCAGGCCATGATTGAGGAGGTTAAGTCCGTGGATGTTCCGTTAGGGACCGCGCTGGAGGGTTTCCGGCGGGTTTATAAGGTCGCTGAGGATAAGGAAGAGAGGATGCTGTTGAATTGGCATCTTGCCAATTTGGAGTATGCAAATGCTACTCTGATGTCTAACTTATCAATGGCTTATTGGGATCAGGATGATCCTTATGAGATGGGTGGTGATCATTGTTTTATTCCTGGTGGGAATGAGATATTTGTTCGTGCCCTGGCGGAGGACCTTCCCATTTTCTATGGGAGGACTGTGGAGTGCATCAAGTACGGGACTGATGGGGTGATGGTTTACGCTGGTGGGCAGGAGTTCCGTGGGGATATGGTGCTTTGTACCGTGCCGTTGGGTGTGCTTAAGAAGGGATCTATTGAATTTGTACCTGAACTTCCTCAGAGAAAGAAAGATGCAATTCATAGGTTGGGGTTTGGGTTACTGAATAAGGTTGCAATGCTGTTTCCATATAATTTCTGGGGTGGCAATATTGATACGTTTGGTCATTTGACTGAGGATTTGAGTATGCGGGGCGAGTTTTTTCTGTTCTATAGCTATTCTTCTGTGTCTGGAGGCCCGCTTCTGGTTGCCCTTGTTGCTGGGGAGGCTGCAATTAGGTTTGAGATGATGTCGCCGGTGGAGTCTGTCAAAAGGGTGTTGGATATTCTAAGGGATATTTTTCATCCAAAGGGAATTGTTGTTCCGGATCCTGTGCAGGCAGTCTGTACTCGGTGGGGAAAGGATTACTTTGCATATGGATCTTACTCTTACGTTGCTGTAGGATCTTCAGGAGATGATTATGATATTCTTGCAGAGAGTGTTGGAGATGGGAGAGTGTTCTTTGCTGGAGAGGCAACTAGCAAACAGTATCCTGCAACAATGCATGGAGCATTTCTCAGTGGAATGAGAGAGGCTGCAAACATTTTGAGAGTGGCAAGGAGAAGGACTTTGATGCCTGTTGACACAACAAGAAATATCACCCAGGAGAATGATGATTTGAACAAATTATTTGAGAAACCTGACCTGACATTTGGTAGCTTCTCTGCTTTGTTTAATCCGAAGCTGAATGATCTTGATTCTAGCTCATTACTAAGGGTTAAAATTGGAGGAGCTGTCTTGGACTGTGGTAGTCTTTATCTTTATGCCTTAGTTTCAAAGAAGCAGGTCATTGAATTGGGTCAGGTGGAGGGGGACGAGAACAGGATGAGGATGTTAAACCGCAATTTTGTGAGTTTGGTTGGGAGGAAGGGTTTAAGTAGTGCTGCTGAATCTCTTATTACCAACATAAAATTGTCTAGACCCAACCTTAATGAAGTGGAAAATGTTCTTGTGCACGGTAGTAGGAATGTTCCTATTAGCGTCATGGAGAGTTGAACACTGATAATTTATGTTAGATCTAATTAGTTTCTGACCATTTTTCCCCCTTATTGGTTGCCATTTTCCCTAATGTTACAGAATGAACGAATTTATCACTGCCTTCTATAGATTTTAGTAAACATGCCTCTTTTACATTGTAACATGTGGTCGACATTTTAATGTGGACGCGTTAAGATGCTCCATTAGCAAGCTTTGCGAAGCTAATGCCTTCTCGCTGTTTACCTACCAGTTTTATAGCTGTTGTTCGCGCATGCCTATTTTTTGCCAGGCTTGTAATAAATTATTTTTATAGCTTTTCCTATACACACATTTTGTGCTGGTAAAAAATTATTTGACACAATTTTTTTTATAAGAGTTATGTGGGTTGTGTAATGTTATAATGTTGTACGAATCATGGTAACACAATCACTTTTCTTACTAAACCCTAAATTATTTGATATTTTTTATTAGGATTTTATAAGAATTATGTTGTAGGAAAAGTGATTGTGTTATGTTATAGAGATTCGTTTTGTACGCTGGAATTTTTTTTTGCTGCGGACCCCACAAAATATTATGTGTGTAGAAAATTTTGTTGTGTACAAATTATTGGGATTTGATTTTCTCATCAAATTCAATTCCTCATCCAATTAGTGATTATCCACATTATATATATATATATATATATATATATATATATATATGCAACATTAGAAAATATTTTCCCTTTATTATTAGGTTAAACTCATGGTTCCCAAAGAAAAAACGTGAAATGGCACTCCGGTTAAATTTACCTCATAATAGAAAATATGTTCAAAAAGGTGTGTTACAAATTTCTGGTTTTTTTCATCAACCTCGTCCAATTATCCCAAATATGAGGTAGACGATCCTTTGATACCGATATATATTTTAAATTTGATTCTCAAAGACATCATTAGTTACACAGCCGTGATTTTGGGCTCTCAAGCAGATTCCCCAAATATATATATATATATATATATATATATATATATATATATATATATATATATATAACTTTTAAATTACATTGTCAATTGGAGACGACCAAAGATTGTCTATATTTTAATGATTCTAAAGACATCATTAGTTACCATTGATTTTGGAAGCAGATTTGGTAATTCTAATTTTAAAAATTATTTTTTTAAAAAAATTAATTTTAAAAATGGTTAAGAAGTAATATTTAATAATTTGGGACAAAAAAAATTAAAATATTAAGAATTAATATACAAAAATTATTTATAAAATATTTGTTATATTTAATGGACAAAAGTACAATTTAAAATGACAAACATTTTTCCCTTAAAAGAAATTGTTAACCACTCCCTAAAACAAATAACTACTCAACAAAAAAGCTTTATACTTTTTTTATAATTTCATCTTTAGTCACTCAGTTAAAAAAATGACTACTTAAAACATTTCAAATTGTCTATAAGAAAAAATCTAATGATCTTTTTCTCAAAATAAATTTTATCTATTCATTTTAATAATTTGTTTTTATATATTTAAAATTAAATATTCTCTTAGTTGTCGTCTTCAGCAATAACTCTCCCTAATTTCTCTGAAAGCAGTCGTTGAAGAAACATAATGCAACTAGTGTACAATCATTAATTACATATTAATTTATGCAAAATAATGTTAGTATGATCCTATAGGAAACCACAAACAAACTTATAAGATGCAAAAAGAAAAAAAAAATTAATTAATTAATTAAGTAAATTAAATTAAAAAAATTGGTATCACTTGTTTCATTTTATTTTGTTTCATTAACATACATGTCAGTTATTTTCTTTTCCCAAGGTACACTATTTTCCTAGTAACTCTTTTAAGATTGTTTGCATAAACATCTCTTATGACACAAACAAGATCCGAGGTTTATCAATGTACAGCGTTTGAGAAGATTATATAATAAAAATTAATAAAAAACTGTTCACATTGGTAAATCATAGAATTAGTGATTGTGTCAAAACTCATCCCTTAAATCATGGAATTAATGATTGAATGTCAAAGCTAATCACGTAAATCATAGAATTAGTGATTATATGTCAAAAACTCATCCCACTTGTGGACAATGTATCATCACTACAAAGGACAGCCACGAAGTACATATATCAGATAGAACCAAAGCAAAGCCGGATCTTCACAATGACATGTGATACAAAGGATTGAGAAAGTTGGCTTGACGCCACTTACATCAGAAATTGTAAAAAATTAGTAAGAAAATAACTAGACATTATGCAGATCGATCTAGCTGGACATCTTGACTTGATCACTAGATTGTATGGCTTGAGAGGCGAAAAACCTCACATCAACATCTGGATCCTCACTAAGCTCAACCAGACAGGGACGGATCGAGTTCTCAACAACCTTCATTGTTCAAATGGCATTTAGTTATTTATGAGACATAAAAAGAATGTTGTATTCAGACAGACAGCGACTAACGATCTTCTATCAAACAATAATGCTTTTCATATAATTGCCTATTGCCACGAGGTTTATTAAAAACAAACAAAAGTCTAGTGAAAAGTATCGGGACAAAGTTTTTGATATCATAACCAAACAGCCAGCTTAGCTTTTAACTAAAGCTTTTTTGACAATCTTTATCATCATCAACATCACCTTTATCCCAAATTAATTGGGGTCGGTGGTAGATGAACCCACATGAAAGACGTAAAACGGTTGAAAAATAAAATAAAATAAAATAAAAAATAAAAATAATAATAATAATAATAATAATAAAAAATATATATATATATAAGTATATATAAATAAATAAAAGTAAAAAAGAAAGGGACAAGAAGAAGTGGGGGAAATAAAAGGACTAAAAAGGGACCATCTGGAACATAGGAATAACAACGGGTTTAACCCTCCACCATACTAATAGCTTTTCTCCATTCCGTTCTAAGACATACCGTCCGCCAATCTATATCCCACTCCATTAAATCTTGTTTTACTACCTTCCCCCAAGTAAATTTCACCTCTGCCTCTTTTTGTGTTGAGCTCTTGGTAGCAAACTCCCAAGTTTGAAAATCTTTATAGAGAAAAGACTTCAACAAACAACCAATTCAAAGTAGCAGAAAAGGATTTCCAATCCACAATAATGAGGATCCCAATATTTCTAGACCAGATTAATATTATATAGCTCATCCAAATAATTTCCAAAATACAAGTTTTATAGCTCAACTATGGGAAGTGTATTAAAGATGAAACCTTAAATGGAAGTTACTTACAGACTCGTCAACAATTGGAATGAGAGACTGCAACACCTTAGCTACATTGAATTTGATATTGGGTACCCTGCAAGACATGCTATGAGCACGGGTTCAAATAAAGACACACAATAGGAGTGAGGATTAAGCAGTTTCACCTGTCTTTTGATGCATTTATGACCAGAGGGAGCAGTTTTGAAGAAGTAATCTCTGAGCCCAGAACGGGAGCTAGCAGAGAAATTGCTTGTAGAATTGTCATCCGATACAGGTAATGTGGATCGTTAATCATGTCCAAAACCTGTAAAGGTAAGATACTTCTTTAGATGAATAGTGAATACCACACAGATCATATTAATATAAACATTCAGGACGTATTTTGAAAAACCTTACAATAGTAAGAAAAGTGTCTATTGTAATATATAACAAAAATTTGTCAAAGCAGTTTCTTCAAGTTGATCGATTTTTTTTTTAAGCACCAAAGTTCCAAAGATAGTGATTTCTTTAAAATAACATAAACAATACTAAAGCCAACATAAATCACCAATAGCCATGTGTCACAGAAGAAATTATACTACCCAGCTAAGGTGACAATTGTTCAACCTCTGACAGTCAAAGCATATAATTCCAAGGTCCAATTGTAGCATTATACTTCTTCTTTTTTCTTTTCTCCCAGACAACAAAGTCATTGTAAGCATGAAACCAGGCTCGGAACAACCAGTTTTGCCCAGGTCATGAATTTTTTTTTTCAAAAATCAAATAAAAAATAATAATACAAAAAAATAAATAAATGTTTGGGTTTTGTGATGCATTTCATTATTCTCTTAGTTTTGTTCTTAAGTATTGACATCTCAGCCTAGGTCTAAACCCATAATCCACTTTAGCCTAATCTAAAAATTAAATTCATCAAAAATCCAAAACTGAAAAACAATGCTGATTTTGAAAATTTTCAAAGAAAAAGCAAGTAAAAAAAAAGGAAATGAAATGAAATGTGGGAAAGGGGTTGCAAGCTGCAAGAGCAATTTTAAGGAAAAAGGGAAAGGCATTTATGTAAGCCAAAACAAAGCAACTAACAGAAAGAAAACAAGAGTGATATATGCTGGAAAAGTCAAAGACGTAAAAGGAGAAGTGTAAGTTGGAAGCTACAAAAGCACAGCAACAAGAAGGCAAAACACTTCTGCAGCCTTGTTAAAAGACCAAAGTACTGAACAGAAGAGGAAATAAAAGGGAACATAGAATAAAAAGGAAGCCAACATAATGGAGGTATCAAGCAAAGAGAAAATAGAAGCAAATTAAAATTGCTTTGATTGGTGTTCCTGGTGCGTATGCATTGGAAGGTCTATGTGTGGTCATTCAAGTCTGGAAGCTGTGAAGTGAGAAAGAGTAGAACAGAGGTATAAGGCACAAAGAGTGTGAGTGAGGAAGAATGAGTTTGAAGTCTCTCATTATTTCTTTGTGATTCAAGAAGGTAAATTTATTTATGCTCCTCTAATTGATGTCTTCTTTACCTTGTTTCTAGTGCATTGCTACATGAATGAAAGTGTTTGAACTTTGGGTCTTGTTCTTTGTTTCTTCTAGGTAGGTAGCTATTATGCAGAGCAATTTTTTATTTTTTTATTTTTGGCTCATTTTTGGTGTGTCAATTCGAATCAGTCTCTCTGCAAAAGCAGAAAGACTGCCTAGGTATTCCCTTCCCCAGACACTTTAAGTGGGTATTTTTACAGGAAAACCAGAAGATCCTTTTGCACCCATTTCACTTCATCACTCAACACAAAATCATCATCCCCAAACTGCAATAATCAGAGAACCAAAATCCAGGAAACACTGCATCCCAATCATCTAAAAAGTAGAGCCACTAGTCAGAGAAACTCCAACACACCAAACAAAGCAACAAATTCACCTTTGCCCCAATAGACATCCACCATACACAAACTCAGAACCCATCACCCAAATCACACACAAAACATCCCCACAGCACAGACCAGAAAAAAAAAACCCGAAATCCCACAAAAATGCTCAGATCCTGGCGCCACAAAACACCAAAGATGTCAATACCTAAATATTTAAGAATTACGAGATGCATCAAGAAACCCAAACGTTTTTGGTATTATTATTATTATTGAATTGATCTTGAAATTTCTTTTCATGACCTCCTAAAAATTGGGTTTATAGAGGCCTTACAAGTTGAGTCAACATTTTCAAAGCATTGGTTTAGAGGATGTTCTATGATATCCCTGGTATTAAAATCCTTTTCTATAGTTTCAAAGAAAAATATACTGCTGATGTACATCAAGAAACTAAATTTATCTGCTAAAAAAACCTGAGGAATAATGTGCTGCATTGCCCAATCTGGTCCAAATTCTTCTGCTAAGCGTTTGATGTTATTAGCGGCTGCATCACGAATTGAATATACCTGCAACCATAACCAAAACAGTTAACGAAGTCAATATGATGCCTTTACATTAAATGTAAAAAACCACTTCAACCCAAAACCTTAAGGTGTTGGGTGAAATGATTTATATTAACACAGAATAGCAAATTTTTGGTTTTACCTTTAGTGCTTTTATTTTAATTCCACTTTAAAGTGGGGGGCGGTGAGGATCGAACTTGTGAGTTGTGACCTTGTAGTAACTCAAGCTCTAATACCATGAAAAGGTTTGTGTGAAAATGATTTATATTATTCTCTAACATTTTTTATAGAAAGGTTTTAAAACACTTTTTATGCCTGACTTAGTCAATGGAGGATTCTATTTAACCCATTCATCAAACACAAGACTTGTAAGCTTCATATTACACTTTTGAGACTATTATTTTCCTTTTTAGTTCTTTTACGGCCTAAATCACCAACCAAATTGCAAAATGCATATTGAACAGAAAATAACTGCCCTGTTTAACATTTTGTTTCAAATTGGCTTTTTAGCACTCTAAAATTAAGATCCGTAACACCAGCTTATCTTATTTTTCCTAACCACGTAAGAGAGAGAGAGAGAGAGCAAGAGAGATCAGCCAAAGATCCACATTTTCAAATGCATATAAGATATAAGTACCATAGAGAAACCAACTACTATGACATACCACAGCAAAAGAATAAGATTCAGCATTGGAAAATGATAAGTTTCAAGAAGTATGTTATCCACTTCAAGGATATCCAAAAAAAAAAAAGAGAATACGTTAGATTCCAATTAATCATAAGTTCATAACAGCTTTAGCATAAAGGAAGTCTCTTAATAAATCATAATTTTCCATAAAATAGACTTCAAAAATAAGAGTAGAACTAATCAGAACATATTTTAGGTGCTTAACAAACCTTGTCCTTTAGCCATTGCATGCAAAGAGCTCCAAGCTTATCATCGAAAAAACCTACACCCAACTGACTTGCTAATAAGGGTATATATTCTATGATTGCAAGTCGAACCCTCCAATGCCGATCCTCAGCAAGCTCAACAATAGCTGGTAACAGAGACTGAGATAACAGATCGATGCCAATAACCTGCAACCAGCACGTACATTACAAAGCTTCAAATAAAGGGAATGTATGAAAAATAATAAATTTTGAAATGCGCATTGCCAGTCTGAAAGAATATTCAATTTTAAGCCACAAACCTGGTTCACTTGATCAAGCTTGCTGATAATATTTAGCCTGACATCAGGAAATTCGTCTTTCAGAAGAGAAAGGAAAATGGGGAGAAGTTGCTCAATTGTCGCATCCTGCAACCACCACAAAAATATAGTAAAAGAAAGAAGAGACACATGGCCTCCCCTTTTTAAAAAGAGTTGAATTACATTTATGAGGGAACAGTTTCAAGAGTTAAAGGAACAGAAGATAAGGTTGCTCATATAGGAATATAAGGTATGAGAAAAGAGAAACAACGGTGTGCTTGTTTCAGGAGATGGAAAATGAAAAAGTGAAAACAAAAATAGGAAGGGGTCTGAAAATAGAGTGAGATTACTGAGATGAAAAGATTCTGATTTTGACTTATTGGCACTTCGTAGTCAGAACACCACCAAGTATTATCAACTGACTATCATTCTATAGGAGTGACCAAAATTTGGGAAGTGGAGACGTGAAGTGCAAAAAAATTGCATTTGGCTTTTAACTGTCCCACACTTATGTTGTACCAAGGAAGTGTGAAGTAAATTTCATTCAAAAAATTCCCACTTCCACAAACAAGCAAACATTAAATAAGGCATGAAATATGCAAATACATATTACACTCATTTATGATAGAATGTATCAGCTTGGGTCTTGACCCATATAGCAGTATTTGTCAATCAGCTTTTTTAATAGACACACAAAAAAGTTCTGTAATTTCAAATAATCACTTAACTTCTGTATAGTAGAGAAGATAAACCAAACCCCTGCCTAAGGCATATATTGGTGTGACTATTTCACCTCATGATATGTTTGTGGATGATAACAAATATACAATCTTATGTTTATAACACTGCAAGAAACGGTGAATGATACATAGGCATACAAAAAATAATTTTTAATATCTATAATAATAGTGTAAACAAAGACGAAGCAATCTATTAGTCAAGAAAAGTCTTACAAGAAAAAGAAAACATCAAGAATGAGGCATCCGATTAGAAATATAATTGTCACCTTTTGATGGAAAGAGGAATTAAATTAAAGATAAAAGCATACAATAATAAACTGTGATTTTTAACTAATTTGTACATTTTTTTAAAACAAGGCTAACTTCTTATTCACCAAAATTAGTTTTCATCAAAATATGATTGTGTGAGATATAAAAGGTATATAAAATAGAGTCATCTAGGAAAAGATCAAGTGATTGAAATGAGTAGTTAAGGATCAAGGTTATAGATTTATCTTATGACCATGACTCTCCATATACCAAAAGCAAAATACAGATAAGAGTAGGGAGGTCTCTACGGTTTTGGGTACTTCAAAACAATAAGTATAGGTATTTATCTCTGAAGTTAACATGTAAAACACAATTTTATTTTTTTCACATCTTTCATACAACCTATTGATCAGTGAGGGCAAATTAAATGTCTAGTAGAAATTCTAAGGCTAGCGAGGGCATTAGCCCCAGGTCCTGACATACATCTGTCTCTAGAAAGAAAGCATAACAGAATGTAGTTAAACCATCCCATAGGTTTCCACTTTATCACTAGTCACCATTCACTACACTTGGAAAGACTTTCTATAAGCTAAACCATTTATACGTATAATAAACTAGGCCATATGATTTTTCTACCTTCTCAAACATTTGAGTAGATTCATTTTTAAATGTGCTAATGGCGATACAAACTATGTGCTTAGATAGAGATTCATACCTTCCCTAATACTGGTGCCATTCCCATTATAACTGAAGCCAATGCAGAGCGAACATGTTGAGATGAATCTGATGATAACTCCTGTAGCAGGCAAACTTGATCAGTCATAAAAAATTTAGCATCTTTAGACATCAAAACTGAATAAGTATTATAACGTAACCTGTAAGATATAATTGTTTTTAAGGTAATGCATACCTTTACACATGGTAGAATATGCTGAATGGCAAGTTCAGGATTTAATATACGGGAAAACTTGGTCACTTTCCCAGCAGCAGCAATACGTACTTCAGCCTCATTATCACGCAGCAGCCGAACATATGCAGGAACCAATTCCGACCTAAAAATGTATCAGCATCATTATAAACAGACAATTAGAGTATGGGAAACAAATACATTTTAACCATGTGATATATCAGAATTAATATGTAGTTATAAATTTTAAACATTCAATCATGAGGCATAAGAGCTTTTAAACCAACTGGAGAATATCTATTGATCAAGATCAACTTTCAGATAGCACCAGTGGAGAAGCATGAAGGAAAATCATGACCAAAAAAAAAAAAATTCATTTAGGAGTAGGAAAGGCTACCTGGTCGGGTCAGGACCAACAGCTTCACAGAGCTCATATAGTTGATTTGCAACCATGTAACGAACCCGCCATGACTTATCCTGGACACACAGTAATTCAACTATATTACAAAATGATAGGACCCAGGACACAAGATCGAAAGACATGGAGGCAAAGCAGTTAGAGTTAGAGAATTAATTAGGCTATTTGTAGTTAGTTACCAAATTGGTTAGGTGGTGAGTTCAAATAGTAAGAGGGAAGTAGAAGAAGATATTATTCCGAGTTTTTAGTATGAAAACTGAGCATTTGATCAGTCATTAAAGGGAAAACCTTTAAAGGGAGAATTCTCTCCTGCTCTCTCCCTCACCAATCATTGATAAAAGTGGTCTTTTTCTTCCATTTTTTGATAAATAAGATGTCAGTAAATCAACCAAAGGGTACAAAATAAATTTCTTCCCATTTAATATTATTAATGGTCAATATACCTGAGAAAAATTGACTATGACAGGAAGAATATGAGAAACACAATCTTGAGGCTCCAACAATTTTCCAAGAGCAGCACAACCCTCAACAGCAAGTAGCCGAACAGAATCTTGATCTGCAAGAACAAGGGTCAAGAATTTATTAGTTAATATATATACATCTAGCAGATCATGTTAAAAAACAGAGTATAATAATACTACTCAATAGATGATCATGACACATTCAAACTGTATTCATTTATCACAATGGTCAGTCAAGTATACAGACAATGCTTTCAGTTTCTATCAAGAAAAAGAATAAATGTCAAGAACAAAGGCGACCTGAAAGTCTAATCTAAACCACCAACAATATCAAGGTTTGAAGCTGCATCATCTTAAAAAATATTAAACAAAAACAAAAAATAGTCCGAATGCCAATTTTTTTAATGAGATTATAAGCAACAAAAATGCTTTGCTTTGTTCATAGATTATTTGGTATGTGACTGTCCAATTGAGAATTTCCTTGATCTGCCTAAAGTTCCAATGCTTTGGCCTCTCAGAGTTAAATACATGCACACTGTTTCCTTTATCAGAAAGATCAATAACAAAGTCAGTTTATCTGGTGAAGTCTGCATAAATGAAAAGCAAGGCTCTAAAAGTGTGCTGTTGAGGAAACTAAAAAGGGAAAACCCCGGTGTACAAGGCTCTCCGACTTGCGAGGGTAGGGGTGAGGGTCAATTGTACACGGCCTTATCCTTGTATTTTTGCAAAGAGGCTATTTTCCAGACTCGAACACATGATCTTTGTTGAGGAAACTAAGATGAACAGAAATTAAATATGAACAGCTGAAGGCTATTTGATGCTGATAATTGAATTTTATTTATTTTTTATTTTTTTGTATTTTAGGGCTTTACTTTGATGATATACTTTCAGATTCACATCACGCAAGACCTAGATGATAATGTCTTAATGAGATTCCAATCTTCTTTTTGTTTTTGGGTTTCCTTCTTGTTGTTCTTCTGAACTAAAATAGATTTAATTCCCAACCCACATGAAGTGATCACAGTCAAAATGTCAAACATAAAATCTCATTATCTGATTCTCATAAAGCTTTAGAGGAAACAGATTGTTTTCAGAATATCATTCACGGCCATAGAATTGCAGCTATCTATCAGGCTCGTCACCTTCTCTAACAAACAAAACTATTGAACTGAATATAATTATAAATACTAAAACTGTTGTGTTTATCATTATGTTTTCCCAACTTTTATCTAATAGATACATGACGAGGTGCTGGAATTAACCAACTTCACATACCATCCTGTGTGAGATCTTCAAATACAGACATGATGTCAGTTTTCAAGTGAGCTGCTTCAACAGTTGCAGCAAACTTTCCCAGGTTCGTGGCAGCAGATCTCCTAACCATGGGCATATCATCTTGACACAGTTGACCATATATGGCTCTAAGTTCAGTCTTCAAAGCCTCTGGTGCACTAGGGTAAGCAATATGGAACAAGCCGCATGAGGAAACCCGAGCCGTGAACCACTCACCAGCAGCAAGCCTCTACACGTTGGACACCATAACAACCAAAATGGTAAGTGCAATGCCATTCTAACTAACCACACTCAAGCATATATTTACATCAACATCAATATCACCATTTATCTCAAACTAATTGGGGTCTTGGCAAGGTTTATAATAACATGAGGAACAAAATGTAATGCAACTACGTACTACCTTAACTAAAGGAATGAAGTGATCAACCAAGTCTTGTTCTCTCATCTGAGCTCCAATTCTACACAGTGACTCAACTGATTTGTCCCTGACACAAGTTTCCTCAACGGTGCAGAGAGTTTCCAACGGTGGAAGAAGCATATTTGCATGCTCCACACCTCCAACGTACGGAATAAACACTCCTAATTCCTCTGCCATTGCGAGCAGAACCTCATCGTCATCGTCGTTGTTCTCGGAGAGAAAAGGAATCAGCTCCTTCCTGGTCCTCTCCTCACCTAACGCACGCGCGATCGTTGAAAGCCTGCGGATCGAGTTCAGCCTCAGCTGAATGTCCTCGTTCTTCAACTCGTCGATCAAAACCGCAATCGGATACAGAGGTTGATCCACCATAGCCATGTTTATCTCACCAGATCTCAAAATCTACGATTCGCTCAATTTCAAACGCAAAAGGACAAAAGAAAAACAAGATCCTCGAAATCTACAATCTTCTTTTTGATCTGAAGCAATGGACCATGATTCAGCAAGAAATTCAGAGAAATTCGCGTTTGTGAAAAAAGAAGCAGCAGAAAAAAAACAGCAAAACTGAAAAAATTAACAAACAGAGAGAGAGAGAGAGAGAGAGAGAGAGAGAGGGAGGGAAGGAGAAATGTTGCACCTGAACGATGGATGGAGTGGAATGAGAACGTAGCAGATCGGATCTGCCTGCTGTTTGGATAGAGAGAAAACGGGTTTTATAATTTTCGCTGGAATTTCACCATTCTTGAGGGTGTGAAACTTCTTTGTTTGCTTTGTCTTGTTCATACTTCATCATTGGCTGAAAATTTTCAAAATCAAGCTTGACCCGAAATGATTGT
Organism: Gastrolobium villosum; assembly: GCA_032173675.1. Taxonomy (NCBI): domain Eukaryota; kingdom Viridiplantae; phylum Streptophyta; class Magnoliopsida; order Fabales; family Fabaceae; genus Gastrolobium; species Gastrolobium villosum. The sequence goes on along the minus strand of JAVKPL010008498.1, from coordinate 198,610 downwards.
GCCCGATTCAAAACAAATACGGGTTATAACTTCCTAGTTTCTTCTGTTATTTTATATTTTATATATATATTTTTTTAAATAATCCTTAAAAGTTTATATTGGCTAAAAATTTATTTAATTTATCCATTCTTGCATCATCATTTTGACCAAATATTTTTAAACGTGAAGATTGTATATTTCTCCCAAACCATCTCAAGTAAATTTCCCCCGACATACCAAGGGAAGATAATGAACATGATTCAAAATACTTTAATTAGCTTATAATTAAAAAGGTAAATGTCGTAATACAAAGTTTTTCTTGAGTTGCAAAGATAGAGATGAGAGTTGATTATATAATGGTGAATTATTCTTTGAGAATGAAATATGTTGATATAAGGGTGTTCATAATAACAATGGTAAACACTATGAAGCTTCTCATGATGTTACATATAAAAGGGGAGCGTGTGTGAGTGACTAGAATGACTCTCCATCGATATGGAATAACAACATGAGAGTGAAGAAGATGTCCCTTCATTCTGTGAAGGGAGTATTTAGGGAGATATCTCCTAACCTTTTCAAACTTGCATGCTAAACCCTTGTCTATATATAAGGGTAGGAGTGCCAAGGGAAAAAGGGGATCATGTGTGATGCCTTCTAGAAAGTTTTAGATATAGGTTTTCACATTGGATCCAATGAGTGAGCCTATAGATATAGGCCGGCAAAAACAGCTACCATACTATTGTATTTTTTCACAAAGAAATTGTTTCCTAAAAAGGAACTAGTCACTTTCCAATTGCAAGAAATAATCTTAAGGCTACCCAAAATTCACCTTTAATTTGGAATTATTTCAAATAAATTATTTATAGTTCACAAGTTAACAAATAAAAATTGTTTTAAGTTTAGCATTCAATATTGATATGACAAAAAAGTGTAGAACAGGAAATAATGGGAGTTTGTTAGAGTGGTGATGAAAAATTGTGCAATTTTTCATCATTAACGGATTTCTATTATCTTGAGTGCATTTCAAATAGTTTTGCAAAGTATCTAAATTAGGCAACACATACTTTGATTTAAACTCTGTTTAATGATATAACAAACACACACATATAATTTGTAATGAATATTTTATTATTTTTTGTTATAGCTAAGCAAACACGAAAATAGATTTTAAGAAAATTGAGAAACACACTCTCATTCACAAGAAGAGCTGCAGGTTCGGGACAATTTGATTAATATTAATAGGAAAGGTTTTTCAGTTAGATTCATTCATGTCATCTATAATTTTGAACTTGATAAAAAGGATGCCACTAATTCCAGTGTACCAAAATGGCAACCCAAATAACAATGCTTAACAACTCAATGAGGTTAAGAGGTTAGAGTCAGCTATGCATGTTTTGATTCTGGGAAAGGGCATTTAGCACTGTACCATGATCCTTTGTAGCCAGGTGTAAGAACATATCTCAATCCTTGAATTTGAAACAATTAAACAACCTTGTCCAACATCCACCAGATGTTACTGGTGCTTGCTGCTGAAGAGGGTCCTTAAAGTTTGCTTTCTCACCTAATTCTTCAAAAGAATCCACAAGGTTCTGGAGCCTTGCCACAAATTCAATCAAAAGGGATGTGAATGTTGCTAGAGATAGTGAACTAGCACTTTCATATGCTTTTGATTCTTCCTCTTTTGACATTGCATCTGCTTTGAAGGAAATATGAGCAGGCCAAGATGTTTGTTTCCTAAACATGTTTTCATCTGCAGGAACTGCAGGGTTAATTTCAGGAGCATGGTGTGCTTCCCAATTTTTTGGAACTTTTACTCCTCTGAGATCAAGCACAGCTTCACTAAGAGACTTGTACTCCAAAAAATGTCTTTCATCACTAATTTCAGCATCCTCTCTTGGCCTGTTCCCAATTTCCCAGCCCTCTGAATTTACAAGAAGGAAAGATTTTTTATCAATCTTTAGTTGCAATTCTTCTGCTGCCTCGTGTACTTCAAACAGAATGTCTTCCTTGTCTAGTTTCTCCATCTTTTTAACTTTGTTTCCAAGTTCCCTTAGAACTTTTGCTGCTTCAGAACCTACCTTCTGAAGCTCACTACTGAAAACTTGTCTCTTCTCAGGTTGGGCCTATTTATCAAAAATGGAGTTTAGTATATGTGTACTTGCATTGACTAAAAAAAAATCATAAGGAAAAAAGAAACCAAAAAAATTGAGATGAAAAAGAAAATTTTACAGCAATTTAACCTAAAAAAAAAAAAAAAAAAAAAAAAAAACCTTCATAAAATACAGAGAGTAAAGGATGCTTTAAAATAATTTTACTTCCATGCATCAGAATCAGAATTTTTCAATTGCAGACCTTATTTCACTAAGTTACTGCTGCATGCAAATGATGAATTGTTCCACTCAAATTTCAAGTATAACCAAGCGATGTAGAGAGTACCACCTAACTGTGTTCTTCATATGATTAAGGAAACAAAACATCACATGTAGAAGTAACAATTGGTGCAACTAGAATATATATGGACATGAATTATAACGACAAATTGTTTGACAACAAATCGAAAAAATGAATTGGCAATTTGGCATCATGAAGACTTCATTTTCATTCAGTGACCAGCCTCAATCTACTGGGATAAGAAGAGGCAGCACAGAAGGACTTGTATTTCTAATATGAAGGACTAACAAGGTCAACTTCTTGATGTCGTAAATAACAGAAAAAGTTTTTAGAGCCAGGAACAAACTACTAGATCACAGTCATATACAGGAAACCTTTAAGATTAAGATTCCCATAGCATCTCTAATTTAGCACTATAAGAATATTCTTAAGTTTGGGACTGAAGGGATTAGTAATGGATAACAAAAGGTGAAGAGGAGCTGAAGCAATATTAGTATTGTGGAGTTTGGGACCAAAGGGGTTAATAGTGGATTACAAAAGGTGAAGCTAAATTTCAGCATGGCAGAGTAGTTTATCCCAAGCGTGAGGTTTACAATCATTAGGCATTTTTCTATGGGATAGGATATTATGTCTACCTTTTTCCATGCCTACTTTATCTACTTCTCTTCAATACTGTTGGATCACAATCTCAATGACTTTCTTCTTTTCTCTCTCCCCTTAAGATTGTGATCTAACAGTGTTGGAGAGGAGTAGGTAAAGTAGATAAAAAAATGTAGACATAATATCTTATCCATTTTTCTAAAAAGCCAAATGGCTAAATTTGGTGGTCTTAGTTTACCTCTTACATTCCTAGCATCAAACACAATAATTGAACCCAGAGTCATTTCTGGCAACATAATTCAATAAATTATCATTATTTCAGTATATCCTCTGGTTTCCCCTTGAAAATTACCTCTTCTCTAAATATTTAAGTGATTTAATTTTAAATCACTCAATAGAACCAATATGTTACAGCGAAAGAAAAAACCTGAAGGGAAATAAATCAAGAATGAAAACAAAATTTAAATGACAGACCATCATAAGATCTGTAACACAAGCCAGTTTCCTGAGACCTTGAAGAAAAAGTAAATCCTAAATACTACCCACCATAAAAAAATAAAAAATAAAAAGAAGAAAAAAACACAAAGTTTCAAGTGAAGACTCCAAAGCTATATAACAGAAAAGTTTCCAGATAAGAAGCAGTACCTGTATTTCAGAAAGTATACATCCATGCATAGCCATGACCATAAATGCACAATGCCTTAGTGCCCCACTTACTTTCACATAATTTTTCCATGGATATCTAAGCATTCTGTAACGACCATGAGGTGGCTCCCAGACAGCAAAACCCATCTTCAATCAGTAGCATGTAACGATGAGTCAGAAAGATAATCAATATTCTTTTATGGAACAGACAGAAAACTAAAGTAGATATTACCAATGCATCCTCTGTGCTTGTAGATTCAACAGCTGATCTGTAGCCACTGTAAACCACATCATCAGACGCTTGGTAAGTTAGAATTTTTGAAGGCACCCTCTCATATTCAATACAATTTAGGTAGCTATTGACAACACCTGAAAAAAAAGCTTAACAAAGTTATTCAAACCCAGGAAGTAAGATTATGAAGCAGCAAACATAAATAGTAGTAGTTAATTAATTACAAAATAAATGCGATAATCAAGAAAATATTGTAGACAACCTTCCACTGATGTTGCAACGCCCATGAAATTTTTTGCCACGAGATTATGAAGATCTTCACCAGCCCAGATTGGATATATGCATACATTTACCCCCACAGACACAGCAGCACCAAGTGCAATGAGAACAAATCTATTTACAGCTGTGTGAGTAAATTCTCCTGTTCTATATCCAGATACAATAATGTAGCAATAGGTGATCAAGAACACACGGAAACCATATTCATAAGCCTTCATTGTTGGATATAGTTTTGCATATGTGGCACAAAATCCTACCAATCACACATCATACCATCAGAAAACATGGCATAAGCCAAACCAAAACAAAACAAAACAAAACAAAACAAAAAAAATCTTGATCAACAAGATAAGAAAGGAAGCAGTTTGAAAATCAGACCTACAGTGAAGATGCTAAAAATTATTACTATTTCTTCCCATTGATCTCCAGCCAATTTTGATAACTCTGCCATTCCTAAAGCAAGTCCTCCAGCTGACAATGTCCCCAATCCTCTGTTAAGCCCTTTGCTAAGAGTTGCCCCTGCAAGAGTGCATTTTGAGACCAATCATTACTTGTAAGTGAAAGTTTGATACATATTTATGCGTGTCCACCCAATGGAAAGCATGAAACTTGGACTTTTCAACTAAAAGACGAAGTATAAGAACAGAATTGACATTAATAAGCAGTGGCTTTGGAACACTCAGCAGACAAATTTATAATTTTTGGTTTCATTCATCACAATTTCACAAAGCAGGTAGGGAATATTAGATAGGTTTTTTTTTTTCTCTAATTAAAATAAGAAAAGTCATTTTTAATTAAAAAAAATTATCCCTGTATATTAAATATTTTGTTCTTTAATAGTCCTTCCCAGAAACTAATCACTGTAACCATGGTCAAATATTTTAATCAATTTTCTTCCAGCTACTCCCCATGACCCCATCAAAGTACTGTACTTATCTACTATATCCATTAAAAAGGAGTGGCCTTTATGCACTCATCCATGCATATTCTAACCAACTTCACGTGAGGATAGGAATTCAAACCCCAAATAATAGGCTGGAAGACAACCTGGTTTAAATTCCCTAGGGACAAAAAACTTTAAACTCAAATTAAGCTCAAAGCCAAAAGGTAATAAGGGTGTGTATACCAAAAAAAAAAACCCAAACGAGAAAAAAATAACAGTACACTCGTTGATCCATCAATGATAAGGTGACATTAAATTGGTGCAAAGAAAAAAAAAATTGACATAATTGAGTTTTTTAATTATAAAAAAAAAAATTGATATTAATCTAGTTTTCAAGAACAAAAAGTAACATCAATTACATGTTGCAATGAAGTTGTTCAAAAAAACAAAATTTGATATTACTTTTCGAAATGAAAGGACTAAAATAAGTGGTTACTGTGCTAAAAAATAAAACAAAAAAACAACCACAATAACAAACAACAAGGTTGTTAGTGGTTACCTATGCTGAATTCGAAAACGACAACAACAGTTAGAATGGCCCAAACGGAGTATCGACTGACATCTTTGAAGGGTTCTCTGAGGAAAATCAAGAGCGAAATAAGGATCAGAGCAAGACCCATTTTCGCGGAGAATATTATCTTCCTCGGATCAGACCGACCCATCTCCCACGCGTTCGCCGCCACGCGCTTCACCCCCTTCCACCCATTCACGATCCCATCGGAGAAAGCGCGGTACGAGCAACACCGCCTCCCCCTCCTCAACTCCTCCTCGTCGTCGTCGGATTCCGGCAGAATCCCTATTATGGAATAACCGCCACCGCCACCCTTCATGGACAATAACCTCTCCTTCTTCTCTGCGAAACTGTAACGAAAGGACCCCAACTTGGGCACCTTGGAAGCCATCATCTTCTTCTTCTTTCAACCAACACGAAATCGATGCGTGGCGTTTACGATTCCGTTTGGAACAAAAATCTGACAACAGTTAAACAGTTTAAGTGGAACTCAACAAGGTTTCGATTAAATTCGGCGGCGTTCCGCTCAAGTGTGTGTGTGTGTGTGTGTTTGGCTGTTTGGTTCGGTGTAAAGACGTCGTTGCTTGCTTGCTTGCTTGCTTGCTCGTGAAGCGTGACCATACACACGCATTTAAAAAGATCCTATTGTTATGTTGTTTTTATGGTAAGCAAGAACGTGAGTACAAGTACTTGTACCTTTTTATTCTGCGATATTATAGATCATCTACCTACTGTTGTATATTTTTTTTGAAAACAAACCTACTGTTGTATATTAAATTATAAAAAATGGTAAAAATATTTATTTATTTTTTTTGGTGAAAAAATATTTATCGTTTGCAATTACCCAACTTATATCACTACACTTTCGTACAAAGAAAGTGGGATTCACATCTTTATTTTTTTATCAAGTTTCTCTCCACATTTTATCTATCTCTTCCTTGTTAAAAAGATATAATTTTACATCTTTTAAAATGATACATGTTTTTTCCAACTAAAATATAATTGCCGTACACAAATTAGTAGCCTAAAAAATTTAAAAATAGCAATAAATTACATAAATAATATAGTTTTTAAATATTTTTACGCAACTAATACAACCGGATAGGCTTAAATTGATATGTAAATTTGGGCGCAACAGCGATTGGGCTCATATAATAATTAGGATAGTATAGTTTAGATAGGATAGTTTATCGCATCATCTTTCAATAAGTTGTTTGGTGAGCTTATAGGATAGGATAAAGTTATCGCCTCATCTTATCCTTCCCACTTATCGTAAGGGGGACATTGGGTTACAATCCAATAGGATATGATAGATAAAAAAATAATTTTATTCCAATTTAATCCTCTCTATCCTCTTCTCCCTTACTCCCTCTGTCGCTTTCCCAATCTATCACCAATTACCTTGCCACCTGGTCGATCTGGGCCAACCCACCTTGTCCATGACCGTAGTCCACATCGGCGATGCTACTCTAGCATCAGATCTAGGCTTACGGATATGATTTTTTCCCCTATCAACAAATAAAAGAAATCTCTTGTTTAATATACAATGGAACCTTGAAAGGAAATCCCGAGTGGATTTTCTTCGAACTTTAATGTGGTTGATGTAAATATCTTGAAGCATACATCAGAGTCTGTATTTGCTACTTCTTTATCGAGGAAGAAGATGGAGGACTTCTGCCATCGCTTTATTTCCTCTTTTGTTTTTTTGTTTTAAAAAAATTCTAGTTTCCTTTGTGCATTTTTTTTTCTTTATACCCAAAATGAAAATTTATCTACCAAAATATCTTGTTTTGATAAAAGGAAGTAAATAATCAATTTTGGGATTTTATTAACTATTGTATATAATTTTATATTTCATATATTATTGAGTTATAAATAATTAAGTAAGAGCTATTAATTACAAATAATTTTACGTTAATCAATTTTAAAATAAGAATTGATGGATAAATAATGGTTTTTTTTTCTAAAATTATTTTAGATAACTTTATCTAATGTTCATCGAAACGACGTCGTTTTGGGGGAAAATCATGGTATTTTTGTAATTTTAATTTATTTTAGGGTTGTAATAGTCTTTATCATTCTAATTTTTTAATTTTTCAACCCAAAACGACGTAGTTTCGATCAATGTTATTAAAACTGGCCCGATTATTGACCCGGCCGAGGTACTGGGTCACTGGTTCAATCACATGACCCGGTAATTATATGCAATTTTATAATTTATATTAGAAATTATAAACATACTCAAATATCTAAAAGAAAATGACAAAAATTTTAAATATTTTAATATAAAAAATAATAAATCACATATTATTATCCAATAAAGGATCAAACAAAAATATAATGATCGTGATACGAGACTTTAGGTTCAGAAAATGACATTTCTAACTATAAATCAAATCAAAATTTTCTGGATAGTGGATAATTAAGATAATATTAATGTTGTAGGTACATAACTTATGTAAGTCAATAAGCAAAAAAATATTCAAATATGTCCATTATGATTTTTTTTTAAATAAATAATTTTTATTTTTTTTGGACTAGGCCGGGTCACTGGTTAACCGATCGGGTCATTGGTTTTCATGAAAACCGGCTGGGTCACACTGGTTCTGATGCATGACTGATTCGTTGTTTCAATCGTACCGGTTATATGACCGGTTTACCGGTTCCCGGGTCGACCCGGCCGGGTCGGTCCGATTTTAATAACACTGATTTCGATGAACATTAGACAAATTTATCTAAAGTAACATTAGATATTTTTTCCCATAAATAAATTAAAAAAGAAGTTTAAAAATAAAATAAAAAAGAATTATATGAAAATCTATTATTGAGGGTATTTTTGTCTATTTAAAGCATATCCTAACGCAATCTGATTCACACCAAACACACGATAGGATAATGTTATCCTATCAGTTTGCTTATCTGGTGCATACCAAACACAAAATAAGATATGAGCTTATCAGACTTATATCCTATCCTATCATTATCCAATCCATTTATCCTATTCGTTCTTATCATATCTTGTTCACCAAACGAGTTCTAATATAAATGAGTTTAGCGGCTTGTCAAGGGCTCAAAGCTTTATTTGCTTTAGTTTGACTTTGCCTGACTTGTTTAATAAATACAAAAGGGTTAAACTTTAAAAACAAAATTGTTTAGCAAACAAATCCAAACCTAATTTAACGAGGCTTGGTTTGAAAGCCCGTAAGCTGACCCAATATATTATTATAATAAATAATATATTTTTATGTCACTAAATCACTAATCTTATTTTTTATATCAAAATGCTCATGTGAAGGTGTTGATGGACTTTCGGGTAAGTGTTAAGCTTCCCTGGAGTAACATGAGATCTGGTAGTAGTGCTAATAGGTAATTTTTTTTACTATGGTTAGGTGTTGTCAATGGCTATTAATTGTTAATCTCTTTATTCTAAATTGAGGATAAGAATAATGGTGACATGAGATAAAATTCAATTATTTTTCAGATTTGTTTGTTTTTTTAATAAAGGTCATAATAACTATTTTTTTAATATTACAAACTGTTATCAATGAAAAATTTTAAATGTTAGTTTATATTACATATTTTTGTTAAAATATTCTTCCCTCACATTCTCTATTTCATGAGCTGGATCAATATTTAAGAAGAACTTGCTGAACACATTATTTGATCTTAAAACATATGTGGACATAATGGGTTCTAGAACTATTTTTTTTCTGATGAAGGAATACACAATTTGATGCGTTTATAGTCTCAATATTTAAACGTATATGAGTTTAAAAAAAAATTACATTTTATAATTATAAATGAGTCAAATCAAGCTCAAGTCTTTTAATTTTTTATAAACAAGTGAAACCTATAATTTAACTTATACCAAACTAACAAGTCAAGTTAAAAATATTTTTCTTAAATTTGACTCGACTCAGCTCACGTACACTTCTAACATGACAAGTTCTTATAAATTGCGTCTCTGTAGCAAATAAGTCACAAAAACTAGCAGATGTGCTCTTATTTTATTTTATTTTATAAACAAATGTGCTCGTATTTAATATACAATTGATTGTGCATCAATTTGGCCGTTAAAAATAACATAAATTTTATAATTTAAATATTTATTTATTTATTTTTTTGATAACATAAATATTTAATTTTTTCTCCAATTAGTATGTACAAGTTTCAATGTAATTGCTTCTTCTTCTTCTATTTATACAATAAAGGGATAGGTTATACTTACTACCTATTTTTTTTTTTACTATCTCTTACTATCAAATCTTAACCGTTAATTTTCGTCAATCTAACGGTTATAATTTATGGGGTAATATTTATTAATTAATTATTAATTTACAATAAATTATAACCGTTAGATTGATTGAAATAAACGATTAAGATTTGGTAATAAAAGATAGTAAGAAAAATAGGTAGTAAGTATAATCTTTCCCTGCAATATAATTGCTTATTTGATAAGAATAATGTTAGATAACAATAATAATCTTTGTTATTTTTTCTAATATAATGTGATATTTTTATTGACTCTTATATACTTACATAGTTTTTATAACTTTATTTTATCTAATAATTATATTGTATTTCACCAAATTTTTGGAATTTTTTTTACTGTGTAGACGTTTCACATATGACATGGTTAAGCACTTTGATATCCAACATGTTTTTAACACTTTTTATAGGAAAATAAAAAAGAAGAAATAATATAAAATAAAATAATGAAACATGAGTATTTTTTTTAATTTGTTATCTAGAGAAGAAATAATATGAAATTAAAAAAGAAATAATTTATATGTATTTAAATCTGTTTGTACATTGAATTTGCGATCACCACCATGATCTAATATTCCTGTTCCACCTTCTCAGAATTTTTTCACGAACAAACAGTAACAATTATCCCACCAAATTAGTCGATATCATCGAGAAGATACCCTATGATCGTACCGTTATAGCAATTGATTATGAGGAAGGATATCACCATTGAATTAAAGAGAAAGAATGCTAAAAAATTTTTTAAAAAAGAGAAAATATTGATCAATTGATTATTCCCACTTAATACCATTATAATTATAGGGTCTACACATATTACCTACTTTCGTGCATTCTTCGCATTGGTCTCGATCTCATATTAACAAGCGTCAAAAATTCTATAAATATAAGGGATAGCTTATTTTTTAGGTAAAGGATTTTTCCGGTATCGAAGATAAAGTTATCTTCAGTAAACTTACAATGATATCATTTTGAGATGAAAATTAAAGTATTTTTATAATTATAATATATTGCATGGTTATATTATTCTTTATTATTTTAATTTTTTAATCTTATAACACAAAACGACGTCGTTTTAAGCTCATTGGAGATAACTTTATATCTGATGATATGAGAAATACTTTTTCCTTATTATATCTATCTCTTTTATTTTCTACTTTTGTTTACCATTATTCAATATTTTTAGATCAGACTCTTGGCCCACAGACATTTGCAGATAAAACCAATATGAAACAGCAATAGCAGAATAAAATGATAAAAATAGTTGAGATTTTAATATAATGATATGAAAAAGTAATAAGCTAAAAAAAAATTCGTAGACTTAAAATAAAAAATCTTATCTAAAAAATACACCACAAATCTATTTTTAAAAGTATGGATTATAATTTTTTATATCGTCCGCTACTCGTTCTTTATAATTTTCGTCGTTGCTACTCTGTCCAGCTATCATTTTATATTCTTATAGTTTTATTTTTTAATTAAAGTCGTATTCGATAATAATTTTATGAAATAGATTTTTTAATTTACGCACTAAATTTTAAAAAGTCTTTGAAATATTTAAAATTGTTAATTTATAAATTTATTTTTAATTATTTCAAATTTATGTGATTTCAATTAAATCTTATTATAATTTTGGGTCATAGTTTAAATTGAATTATTTTGTGTGTTTTGAAGGTCTAATATCAAGAACAAAAAATCTTGACAATTCTAAAAGTAAAGTTGATATTTTATAATATCGTTCAAATTTTTTATCTTTATTCCTATAATAAGTTGATTTCATTTTAATTTATCTTTAAAAGAAATATTATCTTAAGCTATTATGTGATTCCACAAGGATACGAGATAAGAGATTTTGTAAAGATATTTCAAAAAATATCTTCCCTCAAATATCTATGGATAAACTTTTTTTGGTAAAACCGATGAGATTACCTTTCGTCAAAGAGTGTAAATGCTACGAATCGAGTTAATATGAAAAGATAAGGGATATATATATATATATATATTATATATATATATATATATATTATATATAAAGTTAATGCATTTTGAAGAAGGATGGTAAGAGTCATGTGATTACAATTTTTTTTAACAATTAAGTAGAAATTAAACACATAATATAATATAAGCCACTAGGGGTGTAATGAAAAGCCCGGCCTATAAGGCTTGGCCCGGCCTACTTATAAATTTTGGGCTATATATATAGGCCTATTTTGTAAAGTCTGGCCCATGGAGGCCTATATTTTTAAACAATTTTTTAAATAATTTTATTTTATATAATAGAGTTTAGAAACTGCCAAAGCTGCGCTGTTGTTCCCCATCTCTAACATGTTGGGTGCGTGACTTTTATTAAAGTCGTGGGACCCATGGTTTTGAAATTTAAAAAATTAAAAGAAAAAAGAAAGAATACTTCATCAGAATAAACTCAAATTTTAGGGGAGTGTTATATCTAGCTCTCTATAGCACTTTGGTTGGTTTGGAGCTCTCTAGAGCACAGATCTGATTTCTCTTTTTTTGGTGGTTATTGTGTTTGACTCCCCCTAACAGAACCAGTAACCACGCTCCTCATCGATAGCTGCGCTTTTATTCATCAGCCTCCATTTCAATTTTTGTCAGTTAATGCATTTTGAAGAAGGATGGTAAGAGTCATGTGATTACAATTTTTTTTACACGAGTAGAAATTAAACACATAATATAATATAAGCCACTTAAATCCATCATCATCATCATATCAAACCTAGTGACTTACAATTTTTTCTAAACTGGGGGATTGAATCATTTGCTCCATCAATTTCCTACTTTTATTATAAGATAAAATGTCCATATCATAAAATATTTTGCCCTCTCTCGATACTTTATATATTCTAAAATCTCTCCCGATTCTCTTTATACGTCCAATCTTTGCCTAAAGGCAGGATCTTTGTCCATTTTGTACTCTCACTTTCTTGCATTCCTTATTCAACATGTCACCCCATTATCCTTCATTATACATGGCAAAAACTACCCTCCAACATCTTAAATGGACCAATAAACATATCTAACAAAATTAGAGGTGTCAAAATGAATTGTAAACCATGGATCAGTTTGCCAAAGCCTACATTTGGCCTTAATTCACTAAGCTCATTATATGGCAGATCTTTTTTAGCCCTAATATCCAAAGTCCAATAATTTAGCGAGTTAATTAAGATTTATCTGTAGGACAAAAACAAAATTCTTTATCAAATTTCCCATTATTTTTTTAAAAAAAATAATTTAATTTAAGTATTTATGAATATAAAATAAATTATAAACATAATATAATAATAATAATAATGTACTTCAATATGATAACAAATATATATTTTAACAATTCAATAAGAATTTATGTATTTATCTTATTGTTATTTTGAAATATTTTAAGTGAAAAATATTTCTTTCTCTATTCATAATTGTACTTTATTCATTCTTATATGATATTTGCAATAAAATTAATTATCAAGTTAAAGTATTTATAAATCTAATATTAAAAACGCATTTATATCAAAATTTAAATAACATGAAAGAGATAAACTTGTGTCAAAATATGAATTTACATTATCTGAGTTATCCAAATTTGAATCCAAATGTCTATGATGATAAAAAAAATTGTTCACCTAATAATTAATATTGGGAGAAGGAAAAGTCCTATGGGAATGGATCATTTCATATCTAATTTTAATAAGATCATGTTATGTGATGAATCTCAATCATTTAATAATAGATCAATCGATATGATTTTATTGACAAAAATTATTAAAAAAAGAAAGAAAATAAATATTCAAATTTGATTTGTCACTGAATGTTGAGATTCATAACATGGTCACGTTAAAGTTAAACATTAGGAAATAATAATAAACTCTTTCTTGTGAACAAAATAATAAACTCTCAAATCAAACCCCCAAAGGGTAGCTCAGTTGGCAACTGACTCTTTCTTGTGAACAAAATAATAAACTCTCAACATTTGTCTTTAAGGCTTGATAAGTAGGTAACATATTTTATAAATTTTTACAATTTAATTAAATTTTAAACATTTTATATAATTTAAATTTTTATGTTTTTAACCTTTTTTTAATTTAACTAAATCTTCAATTAGTTATTTATTTATTATAAAATTACAACTAAGTTTTTAAAATCTATAACAACAAGTCAACAACACAAAATAGCTATTGTTATGAACATCCTTTTATACTTTTGACAATGTTAAAAGTATAAAAATATAGTAAAGAAATAAATCACCAAACATATTTAAAATTTCAATATTACTTGATTTGTTACAATAAAAAAGCTGAGAGGGCTATACGAAGTTTTTTTTTAACTAATTTATACTGAAAAAAACAAAGCACTGAATTTTTTACATATACTGAAAATTAATAAAAATTTCCAGTATTACTTATTAATAAATATCATTATTCAGTGACAGAAAGAGAAAGTGAGGAATTGGTGGGGTGGGTGTGAGAGATAGAAAGAGAATCTTGGGCTGTGAAGGTTTAATAGATTATTATATTGGGAGATTTAATCGATTAAATATGGAGATTTAATCGATTAAATATGGAGATTTAATCGATTAAATCTCGAGTCAACCATTTTAGTCTATTTTAACCATTTAATCTATTAAATATTTAAGTTAAATGATTAAAGAGGAGCAGATGGGTAGATAATTTGGGATAATGAGCAAAATAGTTATTAATTAATTAATGAGGGGCAAAAAAGTTAAAAAAAAACCCGGAATAACCTATCCCTTTCGATATAAAACCAACTTTTCAAGGATTATTGGGAAAATAATTAAAATTTCACTTATATTTTCACTTTTATATTTATGTGCAAATATTATTTTATTAAAAAATTGAATTATAAATTTTTTATATTATATATAAAATATTTTACAAAAATATTAAATATTTATTTATTAAAAAATTCTTGAGTGCATTGAAACACGTGAATAAAAAGAATTTTTTTTTAATTCTAATTTTGAATTACCCATGCAAACTTTTATTATTATTGGTCATTTGATCTTAATCCGCATGAATTAGAATCTAATTAGACGGATTGACTCATTTTAATAGCTCTACTTGATACTTCGATACTCGCATCAACATCAACCCATCAATCCACTCCATCATACTCATGTTTCTATCTTAATTCGAATCGGACTCTATATTTATTTTTGCTTTGCCTTAGGAAATGAATAGAACTATTAGGGCCAATTAATGAATTTCGTCTGACTTTGAGAGAAACTTTACGTGAGAGAGAAGCCATTGGCGGAGCATGTCTTTGGTATTACTGTAGTATGTACTCCTTTATTAAAAGTAGAAAAAGATGATGGTTTAGTAAAAAATAACCATACAGAGAAGGATAAAATAGTAAAAAAATATATATTATTATTTCTAAATGAAGTAAATGATGTACTGAGTCTTCAGTACTACTACTAAGAATATTTCCCCATTGAGGATTCGAGCATTAAAGGATAAGAAACTTTTGTTTCTTTGAGAGAGATTTTTTGGGAGAGAGAAACCGTCAAGCATTAAAGGGTTTTTAAAGATTGAAAAGGAGACTTCAAGCATTAAAGGAATTTTAAAGATTGAAAACGAAAGGTTTCCTTTCCTTTTCTTCTTCTTTATTCCTTTGCTATATTTTGGATAGTGAGCCCTGTCCTACATTGTGGTTAGTAATTCTAGACTGAATTTTTACGTGTAATTTAGATTGAATTTATCCTTCTTTCTTATGTCAATGTTATTTTGGTTATTTATTTAGTCTTATTCGTAATATTCCCAATTGTTTGATCCATAATTAAATTATTTCTGAAAATTCTAATTTGAACTTGAAAAGGAAAGCTCGATTCGCCCGATCGAAAGGTGAATTTGATTTACTGGTGAAACAAGAATATGCTCCCAAATCACTGGTAATTACAATTACTTTAGTAATTACTTATGGGGAAGGTCATAATTATAACATTTATTTTTGCAACCTCTTACAATCATATCTTATCACCGTTGATTTCCGGCAATCAACGGTTATCATTTTACCAAATTAAACAAATTAATTAATTATTAATTCACAATAAATAATAACTGTTGATTGACGGAAATCAACGGTAATAAAGTATGGTTGTAAAAAAAAATTATAACTATAACCTTCCTCATTAATTATTGTGTGATGTGTCACTTGTTTAGATAAAACCAACAATACCCATCTTATTTTCTACACATTCAAATGCAATCTTGTGATCCCGTGGTTACATACCATGCAAATCAAGTAAGCAACCATTCCATATAAAAGCTCAAGATGGTAAGTAAAACATATCAATAATTTTTATATGGGATACTTTATTCTGCTTACTCTTATTTTGCCTATCTTTGCCTACCTCTCTTAATATCGTTAGATTACAATCTCATCTAATGGTGGAGATTTGTGGAATAAAATAAATCATTTTCTCCTTTCTTTCTCCTCACTACCTCTCACTTTTTCTCTCTATCGATTTACGTAATTTACAATCTGAATTTATATTTGAATCTAAATCCAATCAATGATTAATGACATAATAATTCTGGTAGATGAATATAATTTTCAAAATTTCTTGAATATGATATAATTCACAAAAATACAAAAAATGAAAACCACGAAGAATCTCTTCCTTTGAATTAATCCACGATTACAGTAACGTTTCTATTTTGCTGTTGAAATTTGAAATCGAATCAACTTATCTCCTTCTTCTTCTTATCTTGTTTTTTACCTTGAAGCGGGGTAATGATCTCTATTTTCTCTATGTTACGCCCAACCAACAGGCATACCTAATCCCATAATATAGGACATCTGAGTTTGTTTCTTCTTGACACCCATTTTCAATTTTTATGTAAATGCTCATAACAATGGCTGGGTTTGATGAATTGAGAAAAAAGCTTGCACCTTTTTTTTTTTATGCTGAAGCGCCATTAAAGAAAGAGAAAGAATGAGAGGCTATGAGAGAGAAATGAGAAAATGAGTTTATTTTATACAGTAAATCTCCACCATTGGATAAGAAAATGAGTAGACAGAATAATATATCATTTTTTATATTATATCTTTTTAACGGAATTAACGGTTAAATGAGTTCAACGTGAATATGCTGTTTTCACATTTCATGGGCTCCTTATTTGAAGCTCAACATTTTTCTTCATGGCTGATAAGAAATAAAGTCTAGTTTTTAAAAGTCGTGACTTTGCTTTTGCATATGCTTACCCAATTTTGGAGAGCAAAGGATGAGTTATTGAATATGATATCTCAATTACTGGATGTGACGATGGATTCATTGAAAAAGCTCAGTCCATTTACTTTATTCAATAATTTCAAGTTGAACTTAACCAAAATATAAAGAAAATTATCATGTTGCTCCCCTAAATTGTCAATACAAAATTTATTGATGATAAAAGACAACAGTAGTAGTTTAGCAATTTGGGTTAGTTGGGAAGTATTTATTGAGTGTTAGTTTTATAATAAATATTTCAAATTTATTTAAACAACTAATAATCAACAAAATAGACCAAATGGTAGTAGCTAAGTTGGTGCATAGGAGCTGAGCAGGTGGAGGTGAGAGCATGTGTTCGATCCTCCCCTGTCACCTTTGGGAGGGGTTTAAAGCCTTAATCCTAGACCCGCCTCGAATCAAACTAGTCGCGAAGTGATAAACTGATTGAAATATTTTCAAAAAAATAATAATTAGCGAAATAGTTTATGAATATTGCTTAAGATAATAAAGTAATGTTTAATACAATATACACATGGAAATGTTTTTGCATAAATACGATACATCTAATTAAAGTGTATTAAGTTAATACATTATCTACACTTTATTGACTTAGTTTAATTAATGATGTTTGAATAATTTATTGACTTGGTATATTCAAAATACACAATGTTTATGTAAGACTTTATCTATGCACATATGCTCGTTCGGTATCTTTGATCATTAAAATTAAAACCGAGGCTTGTGATCCGCACATCTTCATTGTGTATTTTCCTCAAGTTATTAAGGACTTTTTTTATAGGAAAATTATATTCTCAAGTTGCTTTCTCATATTTTACTCACACAACTGCCATTCCTTTTTTTTGTTTTTTAAATCGATGGCCCCACTTCATTTATGTTGATAGGAGATAAAATTTCTCTTATGAGAAAAATAATTTTTCTTTATAATAAAAAATAGAAAAGGCACAAATTGAGATAAGGATTGGACTTTTCATATATATATATATATATATATATATATATATATATATATATATATATATATATATATATATATATATATATATCAACATGATAGGAACATCCGAACATGTCTACCAAACCAAAACTTAAAAGCAAATTGCTTAGTTTGGTGGAAGAAAAAGACATATGTCCCTTACATACGAGACTCTTTGTATAAAAAAGTAGATATATACACAAAATTGTAAATAAAATTTTCCAAACACAAAGATTGCGGATTTAATGCTCCAACATTTTGTATGTTTAGGGCATGTTTGGTGTGATGTATAAGGCCTGACAATATAAGCTTATACTATACGTTATGACATTTTCAGTTGTTTGGTGTGACCATGTATAATATAAGCTTATACAGCAAGATCCCCCTATACATCAAAATGATGTATAATTTAATCAAGCCTAGGAGTGGTGGATTAGGCATGATAAGGGGTTGATGTATTAATATTGCTTATAAGTACAATTCCCAAGAATTAATATATCATTTTAATATTTATATATTAAAATAATTTTTTTAATATATTAATTTTAAAATATTGGATGATATTATTTTATACAATACCATACCAAACGCTGGATAGTATTAAGATTTAACCAGATCTTATACAATCAGATCTTATACTATATTATGCACCAAACATGCCCTTAATATCATTCGTAAGATTGTAATGTTGTAATAGATTCTTGAAGTTGAGTGTTGTATTATAAGAAAAGCATTAGAAGTATAAATAAAATAAAAGATAATTATTAGAAAAGTTTTTTAATTACGTGAAAAGTTAATGTAATACAAATATAGAATTAGTATTTTTCATATTGTAAAAAATAATTTTATCTTCTATACACTCATAAAAATTTATGAGATTTATATATTTTTTTCTTTCCATTATGTTCATATGACCCCATATGGATCACATATAATTTTATGTGCATATAAAAAAATAAAAGGATCACATATAATTTTATGTGCATATAAAAAATAAAAGTATTTACTATAATATAAGAAACAATAATTCCTAGGAATATTTAGTGAAAGACCAACAGGGAAAAACTAAGAATGGTCCGAGAGTTATTAGTTTAGTGACGTTTAGCTAAATCAAAGTAATGTAATGTGACTTCTGCATGCTATGGGTGCGGGACTTGATGAATTGGATCATATATCAAATGTTGGCAAGTGTAGGGGCTATATTTTAAACAAATGCTATTCACGGTTAAACATTGACAAATGTTAGTAGTTAAATTGTTCAAAGTATTATCCTTAAATTTACCTGTTAGAATTTATTTTATTAATTAAAGTTATTTAAATATTTTAAAATAATTTAGTTAATGAAATATTTTAATTCAGTTAATTATCTAATTAAGTTTATTGTGTTTTTGGTGATAACATCTTATTATTAGTGACTTATCAGAAAGTCCAATATATGACCCCTAAGGGGGTGCAATGGCTACTACAGGGAGTGCCAAGCGCAACGATGATGATGATCAATACTACATGAGGCGGTCCTAGTAGAGTGTGTATAAAATGGGGGAGGGGTGACATGCAATTAATATGGTGGCTTTTTAGATTGGCAGAGTAATGACTCATAAAGATCTGTTCTTTCCTGTGGTGAGGAGGAGGTATATATAGATTTCAATGTGGTGGGACCTAAGGGTGTAAATGGGCTAGGTTGGCCTGGCTCGGCCTACATTAAACCTGGCTTGGCCAGACCTTTTAAAAAAAGTAGTGTAAGCTTAAACTTGTAAGAAAGCCTTTTTTAACAAATAGGCCATAGGCCACTTTTGCCAAGCCCGACCCAAAGCCTTGTAGGCTGGCCTATATAATTTATTAATAATAAAATAATATTTATTTTATGTTGCATGGCAAAGTACCAATATGAATACCAACCCAACCCTAATTTTCATGTGCGTCGCTTCTCACTCTCAGCTTCGTCTCCAAATTTTACATGTTGTTGCAGCTTAATACCGTTGAGCAATGGGTACCTTGCTAGATTATGATGTTACTGATGAAGATCTTTTAATAATACTCTTTTTTCCTTTGTCTTGATGGTGATTTAAAGATTTTTAGAAGAATGACATTCTCTTATAGACTTTATTTCAGCTTCCAGTAATTGTATTTTTTTTATTTTCCCTATTTCTTTGACTTTATTCCTCTATGATATACATTCTAGAGCTGGGGTATTATGTTGACTCTTTCTTGTTTGTTATTTTTTTTTTATGAGAAGTACTAGTGGATGCATGAATGGAACTTTCTTTGCTCTATACAATTATTATTTTTTTGCTTATTATCTACATTGGTAGGCCTACAAGGCCTGTAGGCCATGTCAGACTTTCTTAATTTTGTAAATGGGTCGGGCTTGGCTTATAAACAAAGCCTTTAATAGGCCAGTATGCTAGATAGGCTGAATTTTTTTACGTAGGCTTGGGCAGGAAGCCAAAGCCCGGCCCAGCCCAGCCCATTTACACCCCTAGTGGCCTAGTGGGGACCTATATATAAATTAGTAAATTAAAAGATATCTAAGTATTTATTTTGAGTATTATTTCTATTTTACATATTTCACTAACTAGTAAATTAAAAAAAATCAAATTAACTATTATAGGGGGAGTTATAACTAGCCTGGCTTTGCTGAGGCTGGCCTCTTGCAGCTGCTGCTATGCTGACAGCAGCTCCCATGAAGGGAAAAAGTCGAGGGAACGATTCCAAGGAGATATATTGGGTTTCTGCGGAGGCAAAATAGAGGAAAGAGTCATCCAACTAAGACATTTTGGTGTTTTATGTCGGGAGGCTGGCCTGTTCTGCATGAGGTGGCAATGATACCGGTAGAGTGGTGGATTTAGGGCTGAGATGACTTGGATCTTCAGGATTGGGCCTGCCTTATTGGGTTGATGCATTGGGCCGATCAGAACAATAAGATTGGGTCTAGTTGGGCAATAATATCCACTTTAGTATCACCTAAGTTTTCATGAAGGGTGGACCCAGACACATACTATTCTGACAACTATTTGACCATTTAATATGCACCCTATGGAGGGCATTTAGTTTGGCGGACTGGCCCACACATAACTGCTTTTATATTTTTCTTAATGAGTTATGTGGATTTCCCTAGGGAAAATCATTGATATTATTTTAACGGTTAAGGGCTCTAGATGTATGAGATCGCGCCATGTATCACGAACCATTAGCTCCCCTTGAAGAGGTATGCAGAACTTGAAGTGGGAAATAAAAAAAATAAAAAAATTAATGAGTTACGCAAGGGGAGGCTTGATGACCTCATTAAGAAATTTAAAAAATATAAAAATAGCTTTGCAGGGTAGTTTGCGAACTAAAAGCCCCTTACCAAAAAAAAATTTGGGGAAGTACAAAGTGTGTAAAATACACATGGTAACACGCCTAAATGATCAAATAGTCATCTTCTGACTAGGTTTTTAGGCTAAGGTCAGTATGGGTTCGACTTTGCGTGTCTTCTACTCTTTCATTGTAAAGATTATCAAGAACAATAGGTGATAAACAGGAAAATCCTAACATCAAGTTTCTTGTTTTCCTTTGGTTCTATGATGGCTCCACAAGGTATGCACATTTGTGCTTTTGATTTTATTGTTAATTGGATATTTTATAGTCATATACATAATTTAAAAGTTTTAAATTTATCATTACCTGCATTTGACACATGGCCCATAAAGTATTAGGGCTATCAAAACGTGCTAGGTTCTGCGGGCCGACCTGCCCGCCAAACGGGGCTGGCCTTGCTGAGTTTTACAACCCACTTTCAAAAGAGGGACAGGGCGGGCTTTGGCGGGTTAGTATAAAACAGGTTCAGGCCGAAGGGGCGACCCTAGTTTTTTTAGCCCATTTTCAAAAGTGAGACGAGATGAGCCGAGTTTTTTGGAGTGTTAATGGCGGGTTGCCACCTCTATAAAGTATGTTTTGGGCCTGTTACCAAAAAAAAAGTATGTTTTGGACCCTCGCATCGAAAAAATTTAAAGTGTTCGAGACCTATTGAAAAATTGGGTGGTATCTCTCACAAGGAGAATTTTTTTCTTTCCTTCTTATCCATTTTTTTCTTTTTCTTTTTCTTTTTTTCTTTTTGCCCTCCTCATTTATTAGAAAGGAGCATTGAGCTCCTGTAGCGCCCAAATTTCTCTTCCTCTCATCATACAGGATTTGTCTCACGCCTATGGGACTCATTATATTACTTTGATAATATGTTTTAAATTTCCATTATTGTGACAATTTAATTTTATTCTTTTACATTTGATGGTGCATCTGTCCGCATCGAAATATAGGTCATGAGAACTATGGCATGTTGAGATAAACATTTGAAACTTATAGAATTATGTTTAAGGCAGAAAAATCGTTTTGAAAAATGCAAGAGATAAAGCCAAATGTATAAAAATAAAAAAAATAAAAAAGATATAAATTTAAAGGTGTTATTTATTTTACAAATCCATTTCTAATTATTTCCTTTTCAACACGGTTTGATATGCTACTTTAGCCAAACGTTTTTTAACTCTTGCCATAAGTCCAAAATGTAGTAAACATGACCATTCTCTCAAAAGCAATAAGTAGTGCTGCAAGTAAAGTTTTTATTCTTTGGAAAAAGCTCATAAATTATATCCCTTTTGATGTGATACAACTCTCAATATCAGTGGGAGGAGATGAAAGGAAGAATGGACACACCTTTATATTTTTTTTGTCCAGCCACTCAGGTATCGATATCTTTTCTCTCACTTGAAAATTGGGTGGGACATAACTTTACATCATTTATAACGATACACAGTTTTTCTAAATTATATCCTTTTGATGTGATACAATTCTCAATATCAGTGGGAGGAGATGAAAGGAAGAATGTCAAAAATTTCCCAAGGTATCATCCCTAGTTAAAGTCCCCTCTACAGAACTCCCAACACTTTGCGGACCCAATCATCATTGCAAAAGGAAATACTGTTTTCTCTGGGCTATGCATTTGAGCAAGATACTTGGCAATAACAATTTTAGCCCATAAATTACATTCTCTTGGTTAAGGATAGCCCAACCCAAGTTACACCTAGTAAGTGTTGATTCATTAGCCCATTGTCTCGGGGATCAAATTTATAATTTGTGATTTGTAGGACTATAATAGCAATTTGTTGCGTTCAAGAGAGACATAATGCACTGTTTCCTCATCACAGTTAAACACGTGTCACCTTACTGCAGCGTTCTTTGTGTCCCTATCAATAGCACAAAATCCAAAGTTGCTACAATATTGAAATTCATATCCGTTCATGGCCCATCACCCTTATCCATTTAGGGGTCTTTTAACCTAATGTAAAGCGAAATTAGAATTATCCACGGGTTTAATTTTTTGGTAAATGATTTATTGGTAAAGTGTGTGTCATTTTAAAAGATGTAAGGTTGTGTCATTTTAAGAGAGAGAAAGAGATAGATAAAGGAGGATAGGGTTGACAAAAAAAATGAAGTGTGATGCACCTTTTTGTGAGAGTGAAAAATATAAATTGTGTCATTTAAAAGGATAAACACATTTATTATGATTTATTAATATAATGTGGAAAGACATATATTGTACTCTTGTGTGTTCAAATTGTGCATGTTTTTATGTGCAATTTATCCAAAAATTAGCACACACAGAGAACGTGACATGTGTACATTAACTCAGGATAATACAATGATATTCTTATTATTAATTTTTTTACTATCAATCTACTATTAATTTAAACATTATTGGATTTCACTTTTTAGCTAACATTTTCTTAGAAAGAGAGGAAATTTTTTTTTTTTAATATATTCCTAAGAGTATATAATTATATTACGGTGGTAGTAGATGTGGGGCCTAGGTCCAGGTTAAAATTCAAAAATTAGCCACGTTATAAATGTAGCTAAATAACCGTAACTAAGTTTTTGGATAAAATTTAGTGTTAAATCACATCTATATTTTTGTTAATCCTAGCTCAAGGAATGAAGGAAAAAAGATGTGTCATTTTAAATGACACACCTTACATCTTTTACTCTGACAAATAAATGAGACTCACATCTTTAAAACCTTTTCTCTCTACTCTCTCCTATGATTTATTTCTTTCTCTTACTTAAAATGATATAATTTTATATCCTTTAAAATGATACACACTTTCCTCGTAAACAAATGATAGTAAAAAAATAATAATATAAATAATTTAATATGCTAATAAATAATTTTATAAAGAGTTTTATAAGGGTTATGTTGTAGAAAAAGTGATTGTGTAATGTTATAGAAATTTATTTTGCGTGCCTTAATTTTTATTTATTTATTTTTGTTTTAAAATTGTGGGCCCCACAAAATGGTGTGTGTAGGAAACTTTGTTATGTCATGTTAGGGGGCGTTTGATACATGGTTCTCCAAAATTTTAAATTTTCGGATATTATCGTAAACTGAATGTAAAAATCATATTTTTGAAAATTTAATAAAAAAAAATTTCTTCTCTACAAAACCCCCGGTACAAAACGAAAATCCTTTTATAAAAGAATTAAAGGAGTGAAATGTTTAAAATTTCACATTGGATGATTGAAAAGCCTCTTTTAGACCTTCAAGTTCAGCTGATCCTCAAAACACATCCACATTACTCGTGTTGTTGCGGTGGTGGTGGACTACATAGACACCATTCGTGTCACCCCATGAATCCGAAAGCTACAACATGTCTTTCCACCAAAAAAGCACAAACACGCGTCCCATACGTGGCAGCTACAACATGAACCGCCACATGGTGTACGTGTCAGACCTTGAAAAAACATGAAAAATGGATAATTCCACCGACTCCCTCCTTCACCAGATTTTTATGCTTAGTTTCCCTATATAAACACCATACTTAATTGCTTCCATCATCATCCTCAACCATATCACAAACAGTTTTCAACAACTTTCCTTTGTTTTTTCGCATTCTGCTTCGTAATCATGGCAAGCAATCAAGGTCAGTATGGTGATCAAGGTCGTAGGACAGATGAGTATGGCAACCCCGTAAGCCAAACTGACCAATATGGCAACCCTGTTCGCCAAACTGGTGGCATCACCACCGGCTACGGTGGTGGCTACACCGGTGACACCGGTAGACAGGAGGGGAGAACTACCGGCGGTGGTACTGGATACGGAACCGCCGGTATACCCTCTACGGACACCACAGGGTATGGAACCACCGGTGGCACCGGTTATGGAACCACCGGTGGCACAGGGTATGGTGCCACCGGTGGCACAGAGTATGGTGCCACTGGTGGCACGGGTACAGGTTATGGAACCACTGGGCAACATCATGGGAGGGAGGAACATCATCATCATGGTCAATCTCATGGTGGACATGATGCATCTGGAGAACAGCATCATGAGAAGAAAGGGATAATGGATAAGATTAAGGAGAAGCTTCCTGGAACTGGAAACCGTAACGACTAGATGCTTATGTATGTGTGTGTATTATATATATCTATAATATTGTGTTAAGTGTTTGAATAATTTACTGCATGTCTTTTAAATATATATGCAGTATAGATAGATATGAATAAAAGTTACATGCATGTAGGCGGGAATGTTGTGCCTATAGGGACATGTAAAGCCTGCGGAGTTTGTTGTGGGTACCTTCAGTATGTTGTTAAGTGGGGTGCTTCGGTTATATTTATAGTTAATGTTGTTGTGTTATGTTGGATTTTGAAATTAATGCAAGCTTTCTTTGTTTTAGTCTTCCTTTTCAAAAACTAGTTCTACTACGATCATCTTTCTCTGGAATTGGTTTCCAAAGAAACCTGAGCTTTTATTATTTGGATCATATTTGCAATTTATTTACATACTAGAAAAAAATAAAAATTGGAAGTGTAAATTCTTATAATTTGTTATTTTGGGATCAAGTTATTATAGTTATCATTCATTTACATTCACATGTAATTCACATGGGTCTTTTTAATAATTTATATTATATTCTGTAACACACCTCCTCATCTAAGAGATCAATTTATTATATACCATTTTTTTGTTATGGTTCATTTACATTCATGACACGTCCGTTAAAGAATCATTTCTCGCGAAACCTTAAGGTAGTAGGTGAGAGCTTTTTTAATAATTTATATTATATTCTCTAATAAAATCCTTATCAAAAGTTGTGTGTAACTAATCCTTTACAAGGGAATTTCTGAAAATTAGAGGAATTTAAAAAAAAAAATGAAAAAATACATAATATATAACGAGTCTTATAAATTCCTACTTATCGTTATTCGCCTTTCGTGGAGGGAATATTTATTAGAAAACCTCACTCTGGTAGGATTGGGAGGAAAAGGGTTTGACATGGGAAAATTGGCCCCCTCTTGTAAAAGGCAGTCTAAAGTGTTCAAGCAAAAAATTATCCACTATTTAAGCTATTAAGTATTGGTAAGACTTTACTGTGTGCTACCTTTCCTAGAGAACCGCAATTACTATTTCTTGGAACATAACCTAATTCAAAAGCTACTAAATAACTCAGTACAAACATACGAAAATTAATGAAGTTAGAAAAATTCTATACTCAAAAATTTGAGTTCTGTTATGTTCTCCTTGAATACAAACTATTATGTATCTAATATTTTAGAGATAAAATATATTTAATCCGTTCGTTATTTAATAATCAAGAGAATTATTAGCGGGGTTGGTTATGAGAATTTATAATTATTGTTAAAAAAAGTTAAAATGTACACTTCACCTACAGCACTTGTGGTTGTGGATTAAATATGAGGCAGTGCTCTCTGTTCCTCTCATTGTGGGTAGCTAGAAGACCCCAATTATTGGTCATTGGTTTCTGGTCTTCGATTTCAGCATTGTTCTCGCTCAAGTCTTGGATTTCCAATATTTCAACTCTACGATTAGTCTTCTTCTTTATCTTGATTGCTACATCTTGTGGTATGAACCTGCCACATACAATTACCGTGGTTTGCTGCTTCTCTAGAAAATGGCTTTCCAACTCTACCATAATACAAAAAAAAAGTGTCTAAAATATAATTCTCAATTTCAAAACTATTTAAGAGGGCTTGCTTGGATAGAAAGAATGATCAAATATTATGTCTAACCTGGCATATCAAGAAGGGCTTTCTTCACTTTTCTGAAACAACCATTGCAATCAATATTGATCCTCATAACCATGCAGAAGCACTGCCAATCAAAGGAAACAGAAAGTATTCAGATTGTATAATTTATGAATAGCTTCAAAATATTTGGACAAGAGATGATGGTGATTAGAGCTTGCCTTCACTGTCATGAGATCAATCAGAAAGAGAAAGAAAGATGAAGTAACATGTGTTTCAAAATCCAAAGTAGTATGAATGAACTAGCAAAAGAAAAGTGGATGTTAAAAGGCAACAACAAAAGTTTGAGAGCCAAAAAGGGGGGTTTATAATGAGCTGGTTAGCACTTCTCTTTGATGAAATTGATTCTCCTTTTAATTGCAGAATCCAATTCTACTTTCAACAATGTATGCATAGCAAGACAATGTAGCGTAGTTCCTCACATTATTCTTGGCTGCTTTGTTCCCATTTTGCGCATGCCACTACATAAACAAAGAAAGAGCAATCTTACTTTAAAAAAAGGCATAAATAAAGATCTTACTTCTACTAGAATGAAGTGCTATGCCAGCAAAATATTTAATATAAAGCAAAAACGTGTACTTAAACCCGGTGACTCAGATCTAGTCAGTCTCGTTAAACATTGTGACTTTTTTTTAATCAGATATGGTTAACCAGCTCTTTTATCTTTTACGGCTATTATTAATGAGAAATCATATTCTCATGTTATATCAGTGGCCCCTACTTCATTTATGTTAGTAGGTCACAATAACAATGTAAATTTTTTATCTTCAAACCCACCATGTTAATTATTTATAGGAAGATAAGAGAGAAAAAAAAGGGGATAAGAACCAAAATGCCACGGTTTGAAAATAAAGTGCCATATTTTAGGACCCCTTATCAGACAAGGACCTGAGGAAAAAAATAATGGATCTTGGCATTTTGAAAATTAAAATGACAAAAGGTGACATTTCGGTAAGGAGAGAGTTCAGTGATATGGAATTGGATTAGCTTATTTTATATCAAAAAAATTAAAAAAATTGAAAGGAAGTTAAAAAAAAAAAAACATTATATTGCTAACTGTTAGAGAATAATGTAAACTATTAAAAAGTCCTTGTTCACAAGCTTAAATTTTTGGATTGAATTTATTCTTTACATGGTATCAGAGCCTCAATATCACAGTTACCGCCCTCCACTTTCTTTAGTGGAATTTTCTTAGCACATGTAGGTGAGCGTGTATATTGTCCAATGTTCACCTTCATGTCCAACTTTTTTGCTTTTTTGGGACCAATGCATGGTGCATCAGTAACACAAAGGTGTGTTAAAGAATAATGTAAATCATTAAAAAGTCCTTACCCACAAATTTAAGCTTTTGCGTTGAATTAATTTTTTACACCAACCATGTACTGGTGATTGAAAAATAAAAATTTTATATACCGTTACCTAATAACTTCAATTTTTGAAAGAGGACATTCATAACAAGAATAAACAATAAGTACATGTTTGATTGCTGAAACTCACACACTATGCATGTAACAACTCACACAGAAAAATGGCCATTTTTTCTATTTAGACACCTTTGGTAAATATATCTCTATCCACACAACACAGAATAACACAGAACAAAATGGCTTCTCTGAATTATTGCAACATTTTCCCCATTTTTTATCAGATCATTCTCCTGCTTATAATTTCATATTCACCCAACATACTTTCTCAGGACCCAAGTTCCTCAAGCCCCACCATAGCTCAATGCACATCAAGCCTCCTTCCTCTTATTCCATGCGCACCATTTGTGCAGGGTACTGCTCGGTCTCCAGGATCACAATGCTGTGATAGCCTCAAGCAACTCTACATCCAAGAGCCACACTGTCTTTGCCTCTTGCTCAATGACACTACTTTGAGCTCTTTCCCCATCAACAGGACACTTGCTCTGCAGCTTCCACCTCTTTGCACCCTTCAAGTCAATATATCTGACTGTCCAGGTTACATAAACAATCACATTCAATCTTAAAGCATATGTAGCAATTTTGTTTATGGGTTTTATATTTATCGTGTAACATGATATAACATCACTCTCCTACACACACACATTAAAGAGGTGTGGTCCACATATTTTTCTTCCTCTTTCATCATTTCACTTTCTCTCTCTATTTTTTTGAGTGTGTTGGAAACAACACTTAAATCATGTAACATAACATTAATAAAACCCTTTGTTTATTTGACTTATTTATTTACATTCAAGAAATGTGTTCTATGCTAGTTTTTAAACTCCTATTTTTTAATCCATCAGTGTTACATTCTTTAGTCCAATTCTGGGTATATAAATAGCATAATTGAGGAATTTTTTGTATTATTTATTGAATCGGTTTCCACTCTATTTTTGTCGTAGGTGAACATGAACAAGTGCATTTGCCTCCAACAACTTCACCAGATTCTCAAGTTTCCTTCGGGACAAAGAAAAACTCTACTGTTGTTGGTATACAAACTAGCACCTGCTTTTTCCATTTCCATTAGTCATCATTCTTATATATGTGTTATTGTGAGAAACCTCAATAATGTTTCAAAAATGAATGGAAAATATGAACCTTATAGAGCTAGGTTGCCTTGGATTTGGTCCCTCTGCAGTTGTCAATCAACTTTGCAGAATTCAATCCATTAAAATTCTATTATAAAACATAATTATAAAATTAAGTTGAAAGAAAATAGTTATAATCCATTAGGTTTTCATATTAATTGCAGAGAATTATAATGTCCTTTAATAATAATTTCATTTGTCAATATCCTGAAAGTTGAATGCTTTTTATTGATCTCTTTCATTTCTGGTGAATTTGTAGCTTCTCCGGCATTTTCAGTGCCACCAAGACCTAGCATGATGGGATTTGGGTTTGGAAGAAACGAAGCCATTAATTTGAAGACAGAGAATGCATTAGCTGTTGTTATGACTATTGCAATTCTATTGTTCACATCAGTGGCTTACTAATTTCGGTTGAAATCATACATTCATTTCATATAGGTATAGGGTCTAATGAGACTATAGCCAACAGAACTTTTCATAGTAGATTGGTTATGTCATTTCTCTCATAGTTTGTAAGTAGATTATTCTGTCCATGTGTATTTCACCAAAAAAATATGCTCTTATTATTTAGATCTTATAAAATTTAATATTCTCCCAACTGCATAAGACAAGGACACATTTGAATTGCCAATGGCTTTCACATCTCCATGCATCAACAATTAATAATTAAAGTAATATGATAATCAGTCACGTTGAATTGTAAAACAACACAATCACCCAAATAAAGCAGACATAAGGAGAGAAAATCTTTCAAGATTTAAAGAAATATAACACAGGCACCAATGTGCCAGCAATTTGTAAGGAATAGCAATACATTTCCGCTTGCAACTAATTCACTTGGTTTGTCTCGGAATTGATACAACTTAAGAGGGTATACGTGTAAACAAAAGCATTGCCTTACAAATTGAGTGCAACAGAGTTTGAATTCATTCACCTGGATCTATATGCTAAAAATAAGGTATTTTTGCAGTATCTATGGATATAGATTACTCCAAACTAGGAGCCACCTCTGTTGGATTGGACTCAAATACATCTGAGTCAGATCCCTCAGGTTCTTCTAAAAATTCTCTAGACTGCACAGACTCTTTGTATGCAGGAGTTGCCTTAAAATCTGTTGCTCCTTCATTATATGTTGCCACAGCAATCCCACATGCAACTAGCTGCAATCACAGTGAACATAAAAAACATTTAAAATTAACCTATAGTGTGCCTAGAGTACTCAGACTCTTCAAGCAAGACATTCTTTGGCATGAAAGAGGGCGAATTATAACATAAGAAGAACTGAAGTTGAGACCATGCCAACTAGACCAGAAAAGCAACTGATGACTAGAAACAAATCCAACAAATTCTTAAAGAAAAATCTTAGGAGTGATTACTAGTTGAACAGTCAAATAAGGAAGCAATTGAAAGCAATGATACTAGCAATGTTCTATGTGGGAATACGTTCTTGAGAATTCAATAACCAAAACCACTCCCTATTAACCCCGACTAGCAAAGGTGGGATGAGAGCATTCATTCTATACAGTCTTACCTATGCATAATTGTAAAAATACCGTTTCCATAATTAAAACTTGTGACCTTTCCATCTTTATAGTGCAGTTTTATCAATACTCCAGGCTCGCCCCAAAAAAGTGGCATAATATCTTATACCAAAGCCACTTCTCATTAAACCACAACTAATAAGGGCGGCCACTTCTCATTAAACCAGGACTAGTAAGGGTGGGATGCTCCAGGCTCGCCCTAAAAAAGTGGCATAATATCTTAGGGAAAAAGATGTGTCATTTTAAATTACACACCTTATATCCTTTCACGGCTTGGCTTGGCTCAGCGGTAAGCTTGCTTGCTGTGGAGTGTCAGGTCGCGGGTTCGAATCAGCCTCTCTGCAAAAAGCAGGGGATCATGCCGTACCGAAACACAATTCCCCAGACACTCACGAAGTGGGATTTGCTGGGTCGGCAAATATCCTTTCACTCTCATATAAAATGTAACGACAAATTTAAAATTTTCCCACCTATTGTCTCTCCTATGATTTATATGTTTCTCTCACCTTAAAATGAGTGCGTCCTTCAAAATGATATACACTTTTCCCGATATCTTATACCAAAACCACTTCACAATAAACCCAACTAGGGTGAGGGCAATTCTAATAAATATCTTATATCAAAACAACTTCTCATTAAACTCAAGTAGCAAGAATAGGGTGAGGGCAATTCTTATAAGTCATCTTACTCTTATATAATTAAAAGAGATTCTTTCCCGAATTCAAGCCCGTATACAAAAGAACTGTTTCACCACTCTAGCCTCGCCCTCATTATTCCAGAACTCACTAACCATTCTCGCAAAATCACTTACCAAAAAGTTGTAATTCAAAGAACTAGGACAACGGTTAGGCAAATACATCACAATAAAACTTCTCACAAATCACAGTATTTACTAGGAACCCATTATCAAGTTTATTTTTTTAAATAAAATAAAAAGAAATAACACTTCAAAATTTAGTAAATAAATTAAAACTAACAGAAAACGTTTAAAAAATTTAGTTATTATCATACCGCAAAAACAATACCAAAAGCCCACATATACTGAACGAAGAAGCCGAGTGCGTCCCACTGGGGCCCTTCCCAGAAATCAGGTTCATCGCCGGGAAGCTTCGGCAAGAAGTATCCGTCGTCGACGGAGTCTTCAATCTCAGCCGTCCGTTGCAGTTCCTGATCGGTGGTGGTGGTTGTGCCACGTCGGTTCCTTCCAGAGCGAGAGGAGAATTTCTTCGCCGATACTAAGTGAAGGTTTCTTCTTGTTCCAGTTGAGGATGATGATGAAGGGAGTGTGAGGTGAGAGAGAGGGGTGTAAGGAGTACCGGTGGTGTTGCCACAGAGGATTCTAGCACCACCACCACAGCCACTACCAATGGCTACGGTGAACGTCATTGGTGGATGAGAGTGCACAAGAGAAGATGATGATGCTTGGCTCTGTGGATAAGACTAAAAGAGAAAAACAACGTTTGAGGTTTTGGTGATATCCTGTTATCCTCCAATTCTGTGTGTCTATAATATGGAACCCTTTTTTTCCTTTTGTTTTTTTCCACTTGCTAAGCCAATATGTTTCAGGCATTTCAAATATATTATTGGATTATACTTCTCTCTATCCATATAAAATCAATCAAATTTCTACACGTACATATTAGAGGTAGATTTCAACTCTATTTTTATTTGGAAAAAATATTTATCCTTTCAGATGACATAACTTACATCTTTTTACTTTCACAAAGAGATTAGACCCACTCTCTTATTTTTTTTTTGTAAAAAGAAATCTATCTCTTTCTTTCTCTTAAAATGACACAACTTTACGTCCTTTAAAATGACACACATTTTACTCTTTTTATTTCAATAACATAAAATAACTCAATTATAGTAACATAAGAAAAAGTTTTTCCTATATTATTAAGGGGAATATGTTTCTCGTGTTGAATGAGATAAAATTATCTCATGCAACACACATATAAAGTGAAAGGGATTTATTAAGGAGAAGAGAGAAAAAAAAAAATAATCTCAATTACTTACTTTAGACAATTTTATCTTATGATATAATATGAGAATTATATTTTTCATAATAATAAAGGTTTAATGTTTAGGTTTTGTAAAAAAAAAAAAAAAAAAAAAAATCTATCACAACTCACAATCACATAAAAGCAAGTGAGTTTCATTAGTCGTTTCTCTCTTCTTTGTACAATTGGACCTTGTCATTTTTACCTGAGTGTGGCAGAGAAATCTTTCTAAACAAAAAACATAAACATTTTTTCCTATTATTAATTAGAGAATGTTACACTTAGGGGGCGTTTGGTACAAGAGAAATTTTTTTTAATCCGGGAAAGAATATTTACTGGAATATAGTTAGAAATATATTTTACTGAAAAATTAGTAAAAAGTTGTTTGGTATGATGAAATTTTCCCGTGAAATTATTAAAAAATTAGTGGGTGTGTGTTTGGTTGGTTGTAATATATTTGTGGGAATGTTATAACATTTTACTAAAATGTCCCTAGCTGTACACATCCCAGTTGTGTCCCTTGCTTGTGATTTGACACATTCATGTACAAAAATGATGGTTTCTTTGGTCAATTATTTCGCGCCTCCAAATATTTTATCCTGGGAACCAAATGGTTCTCTCTTTCATCTTTGCAATTGGTACTGTACATTACACATGCTAAATTTTCTCGGGATAAGTTTGTAGTCCGGATTTGTTTCATTTTTTTGTACCAAACATGGGATTTAATCTTGTCAAAGAAAACTTTCCTGGGGATTGCAAAATAAGACGCAAACCAAACGCCCCCTTATTATCATTTTAGCCTTACCATTCTTTCTGCCTATTTGTTAAAGGTTTCTCTGTTTTCTTAAAAACAATTTCCTTTTTTACAAAATATTAGAGACCATAAGTAAAAAAAGAAAAAAAATTGCAAATTTATATATGATTTTTAATCTTTTTTATATTATCCATGGATTCATCCAGGGGCGGACTAAAGGAAGAGTGAGCTGTAACATCCTTTATCCTACTTAGCATAGAGGATATCACATTAATTTTTGAATTTTATTTTAAATAAAAGAATGAGAATTATTTGAAATTATAATGCAATAGATATAAAAATATTCTTACAATTTAATTATACATTAACCAAAAAGTCAAATTTACTAGTATATCTGGATTAGACTAAATTACATCAGCAGAGATAGTAAGCATCTAAATCATATAGGACTCACAAACAAGTAGGTGTCTTAAGTCTCATCTAGTCTCCTCTATGCATAAAAGTCTTTATTCTATCAGGGTAAAAAATAACAATCACTCCTTCACCAATCATGATGTAAACCTCTCTACGATCCTCATAAAAGTAGATTGTAATTCCTCATCCTTTACCAGTCAGATACAAAATAGGCATATTTTCTTTACGGAAAGATTAGCATAATAAACACACGTGAGATAAAAATCCCAATAATATTGAATTTTCAAACTATAACAAATGCAGTTGCTTTAGCGATAAATATCATTTTCACATGACATATTTATAATAAGAAATTAATAAATTAAATAATAATCATATAAAAGAACATGAAATCCAGACCTTTGTAGGTTTTGCAAATATTGAAAAGAATGTGTAGTATTTGACCGAAACCCAAACCTTTGTAGGTTATCTATGTGAAAGGTTCTCATTGGGGAAACTCAAGCCAGATAAGACGTCCCTTACCCTATAATCACCTAATCTAAAACCTTTGAGTCAGTTCACAACAAAATCATTTAGTTAAAGATTACATATTCCTTTAATATTCGTTTGGTACCAAAGAAAATTCTTAATTCTATATTCTTAACAAGTTTGGTGCTTATGATTTATATGCTCCACCTTGAAGGGGGAGTATTGTATATACATATAGTAGAAGTATTACACGCTTAGTCCCAAATCATATATTTCAGGTTTTATGTACCCAATAATTCTATATATAACACATCCTCCATTATGTTATTACACACGCAAATTTATTCCAATGTTACTCTTGTCATATCTTCTTTGTAATTTTAAGTATTTTTTTACATTCTATCATAACTTAAAATTACATACTTATTATTTAGAGTATCTCTTCAAATTAATTCAATGTCTTAATCAATTTTTTTCAAATAACATTATGTCATTTTTATTTCTCTTCTTTTGATTTTAGATTTTATTTATAATATTGTTTGTGCATATTTTTATAATTTTAAATATTTTTATCTTTTAATATAATATTTGAAATTTTATTTAATTAGTCATACATGTCCATTTTTATAATTTTAAACTTTATCTTAAAAAAATTTATTTTTATATTTTTATATGTAACTAGATTTATAAATAGCCCTAAATCATCCAAAATACTTCCTAATTCATCCAAAACACTAACACCATAACAGTATTCATAGGATTTGCTGATGGAGCAGCTTATATGACTATGAATGCATAAATGTCACAATAGTAATTCCAACTAAATATTTAGAATAAAATTAAAATATAATATAATCTTTAGACAAAAATAGAACTTAAAATAAATTTGAGAGAAGCCCATATTCATTTTTGTGTTATAAAAACATTTAATTGAAAATTGTTGATTTTGATAAAATAAAAGTGCGAAATCAATATCAATAACATCTTTATTCTACATTAGTTCGATCAAAAGTTGATTAAAAAATAAAAACAGTGTAAAAGTAAAATTAAAATGACATGAAGAATATGAAAGAAAAATAAATGAGAAAAAATTAACTAAATAAGAAGAAAATTAAAAACGTGAAATACTAAGAAAAAAAAAAGACTACTGTAATATTCTACGTCACCGGGGAAATATTTTTTTCTAGTGACATTCAACGTTAATGCTTATTCTCCGCCACAAGTAAAATGAAAGCAGATATAAAATATGTCTCTGCATAAAAGATTACAAGTACTTGTACGAACTCTTATTAAAAAAAAAAAAATTATGAACATGAATAGGTAGATTGTTTTAGATTTTCAATTTATTCCAATCTCCGAGCGCTTTTTATAATGGTATAAATGAATCTTTTATCTCTTAATTTTATTATTTTTATTTTGAAATTTTCCACCGAATAGGATCATAAGGGTGATCTACTAATATAATTACGGATTTTATAAAAGTTATGTTATAGAAAAAGTGATTGTGTTATATTATAGAGATTCATTTTACGTGTCGGAGTTTTTTTTTGCTGCGGGCCCCATAAAATGTTGTATGTGTAGGAAATTTTTTATGGTTATGTTAAATAATAAATGATAAATCCTCTAATTACATATTGGAATAACCCTTTTAAATTTATATTTTTGGCATATATGTGGAAGGAAGGAAGTGACATTACCACCAAATTCGGATAAGAATAATTGACATTTCATATCAGATAGCATAGCAGTATGTCACGGATGGAAGAAATGAGATATATGGGTTTTATAATTCTCATTCAACATTAGAATTTAAATTTTCCTAAACACTCTTCGATTTCCGTGCCAACATGAGTCCTACACTTAATTTTCTCTAACATACGGGTCTCACATACTTTTTATCTCTATA
Source organism: Gastrolobium villosum (assembly GCA_032173675.1). Lineage (NCBI taxonomy): Eukaryota > Viridiplantae > Streptophyta > Magnoliopsida > Fabales > Fabaceae > Gastrolobium > Gastrolobium villosum. Next base: position 161,818 of record JAVKPL010008498.1, on the reverse strand, counting down.
ACATGATAATTCAATTCTCATGTTAAATAATAAATATAAAACCCTTTTTTCATAATATTGGAAGAAAGAAAAAAAGTGACATTTCAAGGAGTATGTAACGAAGGAATAAATCCTCTATGGTTATGTAAAAAAAAATAATCATAGCTATATAAAAAATAAATCAATGATAATAAAAACTAAAATATTAAAATAGATAATTATAAAATTATTATTGTTAATTTAACTATAAATAATTGTAATTTTCTCACATTTCTATGCAGCGGTCCAAGCGGAGGGAATAAATGAGAGACGTTACAATCCAACCAATAAAGCAAACCAGACTTTAGGGTGTGTTTGGTACCAGACTTTTTTTTTAGTTTCCTTGGAAAGCATCACATGGTAAATATTGTATTATGTTTGGAAAAAACACCAAATTTTCCAGATAACTTTTTTTCCTGGAAATAATTTGTGTGTAATTTTATGTACCATCCCTGTAAGTGGAATGCTAAATATTGTGTGGAACTTTTTGTTGCTAGTGAAAGTAAAAAGTAATTTACGAAAGAATAGACCATAGAGGCCATTTAACCCTTTGGTTTGTAGGATTATTACCTTTTGGTTTATACAATTTTTGAATAAATGGTGTAAAGTATGAGAGAATTTATTGTGATTCGGAACTATAATTTTTTAGTATAAATGAAAGGGTAAAATTGGAAAAGAAGAAAAATAATAGGGATAAAAAAGGAAAGAAAAAATAGTATTGTGAGATGGAGCACCAAATCATTGAGTGATCTTGAAACATAATAAATATTTCCGTAAAGTACATACCTTTTTGAATTAAAGTAAAAGTGAGATTATTTTGATAAAATAATTTTTCATTCCCACTAATAATTCATAACAACCAAACACAAATTCAATAAAATTAACCTTATTTTCCCAAAAAAATATGAGTCTACCAAATAACTTTTCAATAATATTTTAATAAAATATATTTTCAACTACATTCCGATAATAATTATTTTTCAAATAAAAAAAAAAATCTCTACTACCAATGACGGGGAAGAATGTAGCTTGTGCCAATAGGTCAGCGTCAATTATTTTCTTAATAATATTGAGATGCCCTAAAGCAAACGACCTTGTCAGCTTTTTAAAATCTAAAAAGACAAAGTGAACTTGTCGTATTCTCTATTAGATGGAGTGTTTTCACTGTTTGGTAAATAATTTTGGAAAATAAAAATCTCATTTTCTCTCACCTCAATTTTTATACCACACATTTTTTCTTTTTTTGTTTACATTGGTCAGAAACATGGTAATTTAATTTAGGGAAAAGATCATCAAAGTCCCGTGATTTTCACCAGAATTAAAGCTTATGACCTTGTCATTTTTTTAATTTATGCCCACTTGATTTGCAAAAAGGTGAAGTTTTTTATCACATATGCCCCTATGATTTTTTATATTTTACAAAGCAGAACTTTTGTTTTAAAAAAATCAAAAACATAGAAATTCTGAAAAAACCACACTTGATTGTGAACTTTTCCCTTTAAATTATCTTAGAGGATTTTTAAAATATTTTCGGGTAATTTAATTTTTTTTGGAATTTTAACATAATTTAACCAAGAATATTCCATCTAGAGGTTGGTATTCTTGAATCCTCAAAAAAATGGAAAATTTAACATATTTCTAGCAATACTTTCAAACAACCAAATATAACATTAGAAAAATTGATTCAACATTTTTTAGAATATTTTGATCTACCAAATAATTTTGTTGTAATATTTCTAGGAAAGTCAATTTTCCATCATATTCCTATGAAATTTGATTTCTAGGTAAAACAAATTTCTCCTTTATCAAACACTAAGGGGTCATTTGGTACAAGGTATTTTTTAGAATTCCTAGGAAACTGAAAGTGATAATCATATTTATCCACATTTGGTACAAGTTTTTTAAAATTTTCCCAAGAATTTGATTTTCCCGAGATTTTTTTTGTGTAAATTTTTTTGAAAATATCTTCAGGAATATTATCCGGAGGGTGGTATTATAGGATTTTTATGCAAGGAAAAACTTAATACAACTAAATATAGTATTAAGAAAATTAATCCAATATTTTCAGGAATATTTTAGTCTACTAAACACGTTTTTACTAAATTTCCAGAAAACTCATCTTCCTATAAGATTCCTAGAAATTGTGATTCCATAATAAAAAAAACTCCTCTACTTTTTTACCAAAAAAAAAAAAAAAAACTCCTCTACTAAATAATATTCTTGGATTCCTGGAAAAATTGAAAACCCCACAAATTTCTCCTATAAGCAAAAATAAGGACATATTCAAGTAAAAATTCCCCGATTAAATTTTGGGCAGAAATATATTCATTATAATGCCTCACACAAGGATTTTTTTATTTTTCTCACAAAATATCATCTTTTTATATTATGCAAAGGGGCTCATTTTGATATTTTTTATAAAAAAAATCGTATTATATTGATTATTGAATCTACACTTTTTTTAAATTTATAGGTTTCATCATTTTAATTTTGTGTTTCATGTTTTTCGAAATAATTTTATCACCCTTCGAAGCATTAATATTGTCAATTCGCAATACTCAATATAAAATTTACACACTAAAATGAAAAAAAGTTGATTATTTGAAATAAAAAGAATAAAAAGTAGTGACTTATCCATTGTAAAAAATCTCAAAATTTTAGAATAAAAATAATTAAAAAGAACAAATTTGTAAAAATGTATAACAATTTCTTTATATTTTATTTAGAAGATTGAAATCAAACCAGTTTAATTTGATTAATAAAAGAGAAATGCTTGTGTCATTTTTTTATTAATAAAAGGGAAATGTGTGTCATTTTAAATTTTAATAAATGTAAAAGATATAAAATTGTGTCATTATCTTTTACTCTCACGAAAAAATGGAATTCACACCTTTATTTATTAGTCAATTCTCCATTCTCCTTTATCTATCTCTTTCTCTCTCATAAAATGAGACAATTTTTTATCTTTTAAAATGACACACACTTACTCTTTAAATAAAAGAAAGAGATAGATAAATGGATAAAAATTGAATAAAAAAATAAAAATATAGAATGAAATGATATAAGTTTTCATAAAATAAATCAAAATTATTTTAAACGGTTCAAAAAAATTTAAATTAAAAAAATGGGGAAAACGTATCATTTTACATGATGAAATTTCTTTCATTTCGAGCGAAAGAAAGAGATTGATAAAGGACGAGAGAATAAACAAAAAAGATATAAATTATGTCATTTAAATAAATAAACATTTTTTTAAAAAAAGATAGAGAAAAATTAAGAAAAATAATTGCGATAAAATATACAAATATATATTTTAAAAAAAAAAAACTGTACTTACATCATTTAACAATATCAACGGAAGCATAATTAATAAGCAACAAAACATCAATGCTAGAAAATGAAGCAACAAAACATCAATGGAAACGGCACATGTGGAGTCCAGTTTGTTTCACAATTGAATTCATCATTTTACCAAAATAAACAAACAAATCCTAACCCTAAAACTTTTCACATCTACCATCTACTTTTCTGTGCTGCCCCTGTTTTTTTTTTAATATATTAACCCAATTTTTCTTAAATTTACATTTTCCACCACCTACAAAACGTTTCCCAACACTACCACAAAATCTCACGCGCCGAAACGCGCCACCACCACCACTCCTACATAGCCTGCAATGACTCCGACCGCCACAAACTATCCGCCGCCGGCTCCGAATAATCGAACAATCCATCCGCAACCACCAAACCTCCGGCACCGCCGTTGTCGCCGTCGCACTCCTCCAGCAACCCGGCCCCAAACCCGAACGCATCGTAGTTTGGAAAATCATCTTCAAGCCCCAAGAACCCGGTCAAGTCCACCCCTTCCGGGCCAACCCGACCCGGTTCCCCGTTCTCCGGCATTCCCTTCTCTCCTGGCATCGCCGTCGGCGGCAACCCAAGTTCGTCGTCGGAAGCTTCGAAAAGATAACCGAGGTTCTGCTGTAACTCGCCGGAATCGGGCACCAGGGTCGGATCCATTTGCACCATTGTCGGATCCGGGTACACTAAACCCGAGTCCGAACCCGATGCGAGTATTTCCTCCTCGAAGCTCTTAATCACCGAGTCCAGACCCTGAATCGCCGGGTTTCGCTCGGGCATGCTATCTACTGCATCATCGAGTATGTTAAGAAGGTCATCTTCTAGATTCACCTCGGTAACACAGGCCGAGTCAAGGGACGAGTCACGACCCGATTCCCCCGAGTCGACCCGGGTGAGTTGAGAGACAGACGAGTTAACACCCGAGTCAGATACCGAGTCGACACGTTGAATCTTGGACTCGGGCGAGTCAACCAGGTGAGTCTCGGACTCGGGCGAGTCATCCCGAACTCGCTTCCCATTTTCGTTACAGTCCTCCATTCTAAAGAGATAGAGAATCAAAAGGGGTGGTCGTGAAGGCTGTTTGGGGAGAAGGAAAGTTGTTGAAGTGGGAAAAGAAAATTCTGAGGGCTCTGAGAGAGTGAAGAGAGAGAAAAAGAGAAGCGTTTGGGTGGGAAGAAAGAGAAAGGGATGAGGGTATATATAGTAGTGGGAAAAGTGGGATAGGGTTTGTCTACTTTAATTCGTAATACCAGACGGTGACAGGCGCGTGCAAATCGGAAAATAAAAAACAAACCCTATTCACGGACGTCTCGTTCTTTTCTTGCTTTTTTTTTTTTTTCCCACCAGATATCTAAAAAAAAAAGTAAAAGGCTGCATGCAATAAAATAATAGTTAATTGTTAAATTATTAAATACTATTTAAAAAAAGTAAGAATTGAAGTTCTTTGATTCTGTCTGTCATTTCTGAATTTTCCTTTTTTGCGTGCAAGATCCGTTGGCCATTATTGCATATGGAGGATTTTTTCTTTTCTAGCAATTAACTAAATTTAAATGAGCTGTGGAGTCCGGTGGTGTGGACCCACATGCCTAGGAAACATCATGTGTTGTTTTTTAATTTTTTTTAACAATGTTCAACTTTCTTTATTCTTTTTTTTCGGAAAAGTTGTGGATTTTGTAGTTTGGAAAATTTTGGAGTGGTCCCTACTCCCTAGGTGAGAAGTGATGAGGCGGTGGTGGTGGATTCTTAGCTTTGATTGATTTTTTTAGTTGTTTTTTATTTTGTTTAAGAAGAAGTGTGTCTTTTTAAATGATATATACTTGGGTTTTATTAATGTTATGTGATATGATATAAATGAGTTTTTCAACACACATAATTATGGGGAGAAAGAAAGAGGAATGATGAAAGAAAAAGAAAAATATCTCAACATCATCTCTTTAATGTGTGTAAAAAAGTGAAGTTATATTATGTAAAATAATAAACATAAAACCTACTTTGAACATTAAAAAAAAAATGATAGAAAAAGTGAATCTACATGTTTATTTTTTTAGTGAGATTTATATCTTTATATATATATCTATTTTAAAAAGATATAAATTTATGTTCTTTTAAAGGGTAGATATTTTTTTATGAAGATGGATATTTTTAGTATTAAATTTTTCCACTATCAACTTACTACCTATCTAATCATCATTAGATCAACATTTTCTATCTTTTCATAATTTTTTTAGCATTCTCTCTCTTTGAGAAAATAATGATTAGATTGGTAGTAAGTTGGTAGTGAAAAATTTTGATAGTCAAAATATCCCCTTCTTTTTTTATTTAATATTTATTCCGGAGATGATTAAGTTTATTATTATTTTAAGGGAGAGGATATTCTAACAATCTATTAAGGTTATTACTAACGTTACTATCAATCATTTCACCGTTAGATCGATTTTGTTGATCTAACAGTTATATTTATTTTCATCTTTGTATGTTTATGATTCCTCGTATTTAATACTTTATATTTATTTTCACCTTTGTATGGTTATGATTTCACATATTTAATGCTTTCACATTAAATACGGGAAATCATAACTATATAAACATGAAAATAAATATAACCGTTGGATTAACATAACCAATCTAACGGTGAAATTGATTGATAATAAGACTAGTAGTAACTCTAATTGATTGTTACACTATCATATCCCTTATTTTAATCTTATTATTCTTATTACTTATTTATTTATCACTGTAGTAGGGAAACTGTGTATCATTTTGAAAGATATAAAGTTATGATATTTTATTATCAAAAAAAAAAAGTTATGATATTTTAAAGGAGAGAAAGAGATAAATCATAAGAAGAATATGTGGAATTTTTTTTAAAGTGTGGGTCCCACTTTTTTATGAGAATAAAAGAATATAAAATGTGTTTTTTTTTTTTTTCCGATTAGTAATGATAACTTTTCCGATTATTTTTAGCAAGATTAGATATTGTTTTTGTTTGACAAGTTCTTTGCTTATTTTATAATCAAAGGCAAGAAAAGAAGGGTTACAAGTTTTCAAACAACACATCGCTGTTGGATTGTTGTAGAACCACCAATTGTCTGGTTTTCCCATTGAATCTCTCACCCTCTTTCCGGTTTTATCTGTTCTCATTTACTTTGTCATTGTTTTCGATACAACATTGATTTTCAGCCGAACCGCAAGCCTTCTTTTTCTTTAAATTTTTTTCTATTTTTATTTCTTTCTAATCCCCACACGTCAGATTTACTCAATAGCTATATCGTAAAAACAGTTGACTGGTTAGCTGAAAACTGTTGAATCATTAAAAAAGTAATCTTCCATCATTTTTATTTTTCAATTCCAGGATAATTCGCAAAACAGTAATACTTGGTATAAATTTTTTGTAAAAATATATTATAAATATATCATGTAAATTATGATTGAATAAAAGATTTAAAAATAAATAAATAAATAACAATATAAAAAAAATTGTAAATTTTTTTCCATTAGATGTTTTACCAAATACATTCATGTTATTTAGAATCTTTTAAATTAAAAACTTATTAATTGCAATAATATCCCAAAAAAAAGTATTCTTACAATAAATTTTGAAAGGATATGTGAAAATAATAATACATGTCATAAACAAAATTTATAAACTAAAGCACCTAAATATCCTTTTACCAACGCCGCAGCTAACGGTTTTCTCCTCGTGCCATCAGAGAAGTTAGATAGATGAGATGAGATTCATCTTTACTCACAGAGTCACAACTTCCATGCTTTAATCCCATTTGCAACCTTTTCTTAATATTATCTAAACCTTTATTTGGTTTAAAAGAGGAGAGAGGGCATGAAAAATGCTCGCTTGTTCATATAGTATGCTTTGTCTCTTAAATTACATGACAAAATTAATGATAGAGAGATACAAGATAATTAATATATTCTTAAAGTTGTAGGTTAAAGTGACATTTATTATGGTATTAGAGTTTTAGTGATACATTTGATCCTCATCTTCCAAATTCTAGTGGAATTAACTCAATTAAGTAAAGCATAAGGTAAATAAAAAAATGGACCTATGCAATATTCATGCTTCAAACACAAATGGCTCTTGCGTGAGGGGATGTTTTAAAAATAATTAAAATTATTAAAAATGTATCACCTGATAACTTAAACTTTTGGGTTTATTTGGTTATTTATATATGATAAACACCAACTCATCGCAAAACCTCATGGCTTTGGGTGGGACTTAATTAATAATTTTGTATTTCTCTAACACTCCCCCTCACACAAGAGTCTTTTTGGGCTTAAACGTTAATATTGCACAAGCCTTTTTTTATCTGCCTTGTGCTTTTTTTAATTTCACCTAAAAGTACGAGTGGTGAGGATTGAGCTCGTGACTCCTTAGTTACGAAGGATCTGATACCATGATAATAATTCAACTTAAAATCTTAAGACATTGGATACGAATATATTAATTATTTTGTATTTCTCTAATAATTAGTATACGATTATTTTTTACTTAATATTATATGAATGTTATTTATTCTTATTTTACGTATTAATAAAAAAATGAACATTATAAACCTGTTTACGAGTAATAAAATTACACAAGAAAATAGCTATTTCAGAAGTCACTATGAATCTATGATTGATGTAGTAATAAAAAATTTAGATAATTTATATAAGATCACAAGTTAAAACCCCGGTGCTAGGGGTGTGCAAAATAATCAAAAAAGTGGGTCGAACCATGAACCAAACCGCTCCATAAAATAACCGGTTTAAAAAACTAGTTCATGAACTGAACCGGTTCATGAACCGAACCGGTTTTTAGAACCGATTTAAGAACCGAACCAGTTTTTAGAACCAGTTTAAGAACCGAACCGTTTCCGAACCGAACCGTTTCCGAACCGAACCGAACCATTTTCAAACCAAACCAAATTAATTTTTATAGCTTTATTTTTTAAATTTTTTAAATTTTTTTCTTTTCAATAGAGGGTCGACCCGAACCGGTTTCGAACCACCTCCGAACCGAACCAGTTTTGGACCGAACCATTTAAACCAATTAGGTTCGGTTTTTCAAAAAATCCGGTTCGGTTCGACCCATACACATCCCTACCCGGTGCCATCATTTGTAAAACAAAAAACTGTTGTTTCGGAGGGAGCGGAAAATTTACAGTACTCTGATTGCACCATTAATGTGATAGGCAAGAAATGAATCCTCTCATGTGTAATTTAACATGATGATGTCACGTGTAAAGACTTAACCATTTATAATTAAATCAACGATGATAATTGTATAATTTTCTATCTTTATATTTTTTTCTCTCTCTTCCCTTATAGTGGCGGAGCCAGCCTCAAAATTTAGGTGGTACCAAAAAATTTGATATATTAAATTATCAAAATATTTATTATAATTACACAAATTTATCAGGATAATTTTTTACTATGAATTCTAACATAGTTATCTAAATTATGTATTAAATAATATCACATAATATTAAAAGTTCAAATGAACAATTGTCGTTGATTATATATCAAAACAAACATAAAAATGCATTAATCTTTTTGGTAAACATTTCAAACATAAGAATTTCACTTTCCTCCCACAACATAATAAGTAATAAACCAAAAATTATCTTAAGCATATGAAAACACACAAATATAATAACTATATGTATAATAAGCATTGTCCTTCGTCTCCTCTTTCATTATTTCTATTCCTTAAATTTTTAATATCTCACGTTAGAGAACAGCCATAAGCACGATGGAAAGTTCTCACATTTGGGAATTAAATTTTTGACTATTCTTTGTGTGTGCAATAACCCAAAACACAATAATTCAATGGACCTTCATATTCCGTAATTGTAGTACTGTTATTCATTTGGTTTCATGATTGTTACTTTTAAGGGTTAAGTGTTTGTCCTTTAAAAGGACACAAATTGTGTCCTTTTAGTTTTTAACACTATGTCTTATCGATAAGACATAGTTATAACATGAAGAAAAAAAAATTCTCTCCACGTAAGCTGAAGTGACTGGGGAAATAGAAAAAAAAAAAAATTTCATATTATAATTATATTTTACCCGTAATATATAGTGTCAAAATCTAAAAGGATTGTGTCCTTTAAAAGGACAAACCTTTTTCCCTACTTTTAAATGAGTTTATTTTGTTATTAAAAGAAATTGAGTTTATTTGGGCCCAAATTTTGAAATAGATCAACTAATTATTTTTGTGATTAAGTTTAGAGGTCATTTAAAAAAAAAGAATAATAGGGGTAAGAATAAATAACATAACTGATTAGAATAAAGCAGACAAAAAATAAATATACAAGATAAAAAATAAAAAATAAAGATAAAACACAAAAGTAACCATACTATACATGTTCCTTATTTTTTTGCATTTAGATAATTTGTTGTTACTTTATATTGAGTATTTGATTTTCTATTTAGGTGTTGTCAAATTATAATTTTTATCTTTGTTAATTATAATTAATTATATAATATATATAATATAATAAGTAAAAAAAAAACCAAACAAGTGCCAAGGCACCTATTGGTTTGCAAGTGACTACGCCAGTGCTCCCTTATCACCATTCATTCATCCATATATGTTATGATTACCCCACATGACATGGTCATGTTAATTAGCACATGAGAGGATCCACTACCCAATTAAAATAGGGAATTTTCGTCAATATATGTACGAAAAAGAGATAACTTTTTTTTTTTTTAGAAGTGTCAATTTTTAATAAAAATCATAGATATATCGAATGTACCGAAAATACTTTCGGAAGGAGAGCCTCAACATGTTCCTCGCCTTGTTCTCTTCACCTTGTTGAGTCCCATCCCGTGACTCTCCAAAATACTTTTATTTTTCAAATGTTGGGTCGCTTTTAAATATGCAATATGTTCGTATAACTTGGCCCCACCAAAAAAAAGTACTATAGCATCAGTACGTTCCTACCGTACTTGTAGAAAAATTTAATATGTTCCAGGATCACTGAATCTTTTGGTACTCCCTCTCACAACATTAATTTTCTCTTTCCTTTTTTACCTTTATTATTTTCTCACTTTTCCCATTTTACCCTCCTATTTACACTAAAAGACCACCTAAAAGTGATGGTCCCGGTTCACACAAAATAACCTCCCTACTTGCTATGCATCTTCAACCTCAACAACTTTTGATGCTTCATTTAATTTTTTCAGAAAAAAAAAGCCTTTGCATTTATAATACGATTTTATTTTACTCATATAATAAGAAAAAATTATTTTATATTATAAGATAAATATAGCGAGATTCATCAAAAAAATAAATTAAAAAGAGGTATATATTTTTATGTAAATGTAACATAAGAGATATATTTATAGAGGAAGAATATTCTTACTACCAAAATTTTCTATTACCAACTCACTACCTATCTAATCACCGTTGAATCAAAGAGAGAGAATGCTAAAAAGTTTTTTGAAAAAAGAGAAATGTTGATCCAATGGTGATTAGATAGGTAGTGAGTTGGTAGTAGAAATTTTTGGTAGTAAAAATATCCTTCCTCATATTTATATAACATTTTACCTTTATTTCCCTTATTATACAGTCTAACTTTTATATTTAGAAAGAATTTTATTTGTCAGTTATCAATTATAAATAGTGCGTTCAGCTACAATTACAAATATGTTTTTTAAACTTTTATATTTTATCTTGTTAAAATTTTAACTGATTTGAATATTAAAATGTCTTACAAATATTTATTGATGTCTTCAACTACCGTAGCCCACCAATAATATTTGTAATCGTACATTACTTCATATAAGATATAAATCACGGAAATATTTTTTTATGCTCCAGGACCACCAAATGATTTAGTGCTCCTTCTCATAACACTAATTTTTTTCTCTTTTTACCCCTGTTATTTTTACTTTTTTTCCAATTCTACCCTCCTATTTATACTATGGGACCACCTAAAAAATGGTGGTCCCGGATTACAATAAATTATCTCATAAATCACAGGGGAGATTATAGTTACTACCTCCTTTTCTTATTATTTCTTACTACTAAATCTAAATTGTTGATTTCCGTCAATCTAACGGTTATAATTTATTAGGTCATATTTATTAATTAATTGTTAATTTTCAATATATTATAAACCGTTAGATTGACGAAAATAAACGATTAAGATTTAGTAGTAAGAAAAAGATGTGGTAAGTATAACCTCTCCCACAAATGACATAATCAAAATTATATATATATATATATATATATATATATATATATATATATATATCACAAAAATATTTCTGCATTTACTCCAAAAATGACATCATTTTCGGATTAAAAAATTAAAAAATTATAATTATAAAGACTATAATGACCCTGAAATAAATTAAAATTATAAAAACACGCTGATTTTCGCCTCAAAACAACGTTTACTGTAGGTAATTTATCTGTAGTGACTTACCGAAAAAACGCACCATATATATATATATATATATATATATATATATATATATATATATATATATATATAAGAAAAATATTTCTCAAACAGCTTGAGATATATTTATCTCCATTCACTCCACAATTATATCATTTTGTTTAATTATTTCTTTATATTAATTTAGGGTAAAGGATTTCTCCGGTCACTAGAGATAAAGTTCTCTTCAGTGAGCTCAAAACGACATCGTTTTGGGCGGAAATCAAGGTGATTTTATAACTATAATATATTGTAGGGTTATATTAGTCTTTATCATTATAATTTTTTAATATTATAACCCAAAACGATGTCGTTTTGAGCTCACTGCAGATAACTTTATATCCGGTGACTTGAGAAATACTTTTCCTATTAATTTATTCACCTTAAAATGGTTATGATTCTCTTTTTCTCTTTCTTCCTTTATCACCATTGATCAATCTTTATACGATTATGATTTAATAGCCGAAGATAAAAATATCTTATACAACTTGAGAAACGATAAACTATATATATAGAGAGAGAAAGAGAGGATCTTTTGATATTGATGTCAAACTTTCAAATTAACACCATATTTTAATCGATGGTTGACGGAAATCATAACCGTTAATTGAAGAAAATCAATAAAATTTCAAAGTTCAACATTAGCATCAATTATGATTAAATATTTATAGCTGAACTACCAATTCTTTAATTTAATGAGCAGACATTGTTAGTGGCAATCCACATTTATCATTCTTAATTGTGTAGGACTAAGGAAGGTCAGTTAATTAATTTTATTACAAACATGGTCATATATTTTTCATATTCCTTTTATATTAATATATATGGCATTAATTATAACATTAAAATAAGAGATGGTAACAGCTGACATAAAAAGTATTACGTATCAACTGATAAAATATAAAAGAATCTTCTCGAACCGAAAACTTGTAACAAATATCACTAAATATTAATGCAAAATAATTTATTTATTTTTTTTGTATTTTTCCTTTATCTCCTATATATTCATAAAAGAATATTGGATCCATATGAGAAAAAGAGAGAGAAAAAAAGTCCTATAAACTTTTATGTGTATAAAAGATAAGTTCATATATTATAAATGAGGATTGGTATCTTATCTATTTTATTTTATGTCTACCTTGACTATTAATTTTTAATATAGTTGGATCAGATCTCAATTAATATTTATTTTCTTTTTTTTTAAAAAAATTCTGACATGGTAATATTAAAGATTGATTGTTAAGGTAAAAAAAAATATAGATAGAATAATTTATTCCTGAAAAAATAATAAACCCATAAAAAATTAGAGAACTAAAACTCACGCAACCGTGGGCGATGGCTGTGATGTTGTTGGACCCACGACCCATTTCTTGATGTTTGGTAGTGTGCATCGTAGTTAATTGGTGCCATATACAACTGACCGGAACCGCTTCCATAAGTGGCTGCTTTTGCAGAGTCTCAGTGACATGAGTCGGTATCTGCGGCTTCGATTCATGCAGTGCGCCAACTCATCTTGCTGCTCCCGACACGTGCCGTTGGAGGGACCACTCTTGCCGCTGAATGAGTGAATGCCACTAAAGTCATCGGGTCACTAACTCTTGAGATTGGAAATGGATCTCCTCATCCAACAAAAAACATGACAGTCATGTGAGAAAAGATCATAATCATATAGAATTAAATTAATGATTATGATTTTTTAACTATCTATTTTACTATTTTTTTCTTTCTTTTTTTATTACCATTGATCCACTTTTGTATAGTTATGATTTCTCACTTTATCATGTCATGTGATTTTTCACCTTCAAGATCCGTTGAGATTAGCAGTTGTTTCGGAGATAATCTAATCGGATCACTGAGTGTTGGGATTAGTAATTAGATTCTGCATATATATTAACTCTCAAAATTCATCGATTGAACCCTTAACTTTCAGGAAAAGACATCATTTGGTGTTAAAAAACATTAAAAAAAAAACTTGCTATTGTCTTAATCTATTACTAGATATGAAATTTGAATCATTTTTCTTTTTTCTTCCAATCTTCTATCTCAGACCAGGCTCAATCTTCCTGATCTGATGATCTCCTCTGCCGTGGTGGTTCCACCTATCCTCTGTAGTTTTCTCTAGCCGTCTCTTTCGCTGTGCTGGTTCTTCTCTCCCCACTGTTGATTCGTTCCACCGCCGCCTCTCCTCTGCTGTTCTCTATTGGGTAAGGGATCTCCTTCCATATGTTGTTGTGGTGTGTTAGAAGGACAAGAGAACTTGAGTTTGATGATATAACTTTTCATTAACCTCATTGGGATATATATTTTATACGTTAAGGGTGTGCAAGACAACCTTCTTGGAATCAATTTTATTTTTTTAATTTATGTTTCCAGGAATAGAAATGGATAGAAAACTTGTTTGGTAAAATCGATTTGTTTTCTTTGTTCCCGGGATTAATCAGTTTAATTTTTATGCTGAGGAATAGAAAAAAGAATCATTTGTTTTTGTTCTCGGGCACAAAATGAGAAACACTTACCCCTATCAATCATTTTCCACCACTACCATCATTACCACCACCATTATTATCTCGACATCGCCACCGCCACCATGTTGTACCAGAAGTGTCGTCGTCACTGCCACCACCACGACGATGCAGCCACCATCACTATCACCATGCCACTATCACCACTACCATCACTATCATCACCACCACCGTCACCAATCACCACCATCGTCATCGCAGCTACTGTCGTCATCACCATCACCACCACTATCATCATCATCATGCCACCGCCACCGCCACCGCCACCGCCACCACCATCGCCATAACTACCAGCACCATGACGCCACCATCATCATCCACCACTACCATCACCACCAGGTCCTCCATCACGCCACCATCACAACCACCACCACCACCTCCGCAGCCATTACCATCACCACCACCATCGTCGCAGCCACTGTCGTCACCACCACCATCGCCACCACTACCACCACCATCACCGCAGCAACTTCCGTTACCACCACCATTACGATGCCACCGTCGCCACCACAACCATCACCACGCTGCCTCCACCACCGCCACCACCACCACCATCACACCATATGAAAAGGAAAATGAATTTTATGATTAATAGGAATAATTTTTTATTCTATTATTTGTTGTGTTATCAAACACAATTCTCATTCTTGGAATAAAAATAGAACATGTTATCAAACATTTTTTTTTCTCAAAAACTGTTACAAGGCATAAAAATAGAAAAGAATTGTTTCTTTTCAGAAATAGTGTCAGGAAACAAAATGGTTGTCATGCACACCCTATTAGTTTGATACTTTAGTCAGCATGTGTAATATTGACTTATGTAGGTAATTGGTTGAATTATGTTGTGTGCATTTTGACTTTGATGATTAATGGTTTGAATTTTTCATATATGATATATATTTATATATTTCTAATATATAAAATCAGATAAGCAATGTAATCTCTTGAACCATCGGTTGAATCAGTGACCCTTTGACTTTTGACAATTGGCTCGTCCTGAGTTTTTAAACAATGATTTTATGTAAGACAAATTTTATAGTAGTTTTTCCTAACCATACTAATAAAAAATTCGATCAGGTAAATGCTTATCAATCTACTCTTTTTTTCTTTAGATTCGTTGTTACTTTTACACCATTACATAATATTTAAATGGATGATATTCAAGCATGGAGTCAAAATAATGAGAACTGGCGTCAGGACTGATACTGGCTACATAAAAGCCTGTACCGACAAAGTGCTGCGACAATTGTAATAGAAATATGATAAACCCTAGAAAAATGGCTAAGTCCAGAATCCAAAGCTTGTGATTAAAATGTTTAGCGGAGCTATTATTGCTAATACCGACGCTTAAAACTTAATGACCCTATAACTACAAAGTTACACAGAAACATAGGCTGGTCTCTCATAATCCTACGTGCCTTGGCTGCTGCCACCCTCCATTCTCTTC
Source organism: Gastrolobium villosum (assembly GCA_032173675.1). Lineage (NCBI taxonomy): Eukaryota > Viridiplantae > Streptophyta > Magnoliopsida > Fabales > Fabaceae > Gastrolobium > Gastrolobium villosum. The sequence goes on along the minus strand of JAVKPL010008498.1, from coordinate 146,021 downwards.
AGAAAACTTGGGTTTTCCTCCATTTTACACCATAGACTCCACATTTTCTCCATGAAAACCTTCCTTTATCATGGTGTAGGCTTGTAGCAAGCATTGGGGGGAGTGGAGAGTGTGTTCTTGGGATCTGGAGGGTCTGTTTCTGTGCATGTAAGGGGATGACATCTTGGTTAAGTGAAGTAGGAACTATCTCCTTGGTTGTTGAAGCTCCAAGTAGTGAGCTTGGTGAAGAAAGAGCAAATCTTGTTGCTCATTTTCGTGGCTTGGTGAAGTCAGATTTTTGGAGCTGCATTGAGAGATCCAAGAGCACCCTTGTTTCTGTTTTAAGCCTTGGTGGTTAGCACCATCATCTTTACCATTGATTTTCTATATAAAGGATGAACCTTGATGCATGTAATAAGCAAAAGTTAATAACTTAAGGGTGGGTAAGGCATAACACACCTAAAAATGCATGTTTGAGCTTCTGGAAACGTGAAAAGAGGAACCTTGGATGGATATCTTCGCGAAATGCAGAAACTGTATTCTGTAGCGAAATATTCGGATATGATAATATTCGGATATGGGATTTGTGATATCCATATATGGATATCCGGATATGGATGTCCGGATATGCCCCCGACATATATCCAGATATTCTGGAAATTTCGAAGCTGTGCACTGTTCTGTCCAAACAGAAGTGTAGATTGGATTTCTGGACCCATGATTGGTTAAGTTGAACTTCTGTAATAATTGAACTAAGTCAGAATCACTAAGATTAAGGCTTATGGCTTTGGGAGAAGGCTAATGGCATGAAACGAAAAAGAAAACGTTGTCGTTGTGTCATGAATTTTTAGATTATGAATGTTGATACAATTTCTAGTATAAACAGATTGTGATTTTGTTGTTTGTGGACCTTGGGCTGGTGTGGACCTTTGACTTGGGATTGTTAGCTTGCAAGGTAAGTTTTTGTGTTCTCGGTTTTGCCCATTGTTGGTTCCACCATACCTCATGGAGGGATGGTTTATATGCATGATGTGTTTTCATGAAATGATGATTATTGAAAAATGCTATAGAGCTATTAATTGCAAGTGCCTTATGACATGTATGTGGTGTTCCACCTAGACGGTAAGCCTGAGTATGTAGTGTCATACAAAATGGTGATTCTGTGGGTGGGGTACAAGTGATGTTCCTTGTACTGTAGGTTATAGACGCATGTAATTCCTGCATGTTTATTCTCTGGCCAGTAGGATCCTGACACACATGACATGATTATATGCTACATTGCACGGATTTGGAACTTATACTGTTAAACTGCTTTTCAAATTATATTGCACATGTAAGTGAGCTTGTGGTGGAGAGATCCTTGAAGATCCCTTGTCTTACCGAGATTTATTTTTATAGATTTCACCCCGTGTTGGGGCACATTTTCAGGTACAGGTATCTCGGGGGTTGATACATCTAGCGGCAGGAGGCCGAAGTTGAGTTGAGATGCATGCTGTTTATTTGATATGCCTGGATGTTGACTATGCTTTAGTTTCTGTAGATGATTATTTGCTTTGAGACATTGAGTGAGCTTTGTTTCCTTATTTGGTGAGCATAGGGGTTGTCCATGCCACATTGACTATGTTACGTTGTTTTAGATTTGAGTTGTATAATGTCTCAGAATTCTGTGCGGACTACTTGTTGTAGATCCGTTATTAGATACATATTTATTTAAGTAATCAACTCGGTTAATAAAAATGACGTCATAATTGAAAAGAAAAAATCAGCTTCCGCATTTATTAACTGCGCCATTGCCATATGTATGTTTAATATGTCGGGTGCACACGGGGTGTTACATTTCGTCTGATGAAACACTGCTGAAATAATGTAACCATAATATTTTTTGATTCCACTAGCTTGTACTTTTTACTTTTTGCAAGGCAAAACAAATAACCACTTAAAAAGACATCCACTATCTTCAGAATCATGACATCAAGGCAAGAAAGAAGTGGAGAGTACTTTGACAAGGACATAATTGGTTACAAGGAGTGAGAAAGAATGGAAGGTGTTTTATCAAAGAAAAGGAAAAGAGAATGTAAGAATATGAAACTGTTGCTTTGACTCAATAGATTAGTATTTTGCTGAGCAAACTTCCCCCAAAGTTGAAGGATCCTGAAAGTTTCATGATTGGACGAAAATTTATTCCCATCTAAGCTCATATTGATGGTAAAATCCCTTTTGTTCCTTCACCCGGTGACCAATTTTGGCCTTAAAAGCACAGTTCTAGAACTTAGGAACAAAGGTACCAGAAGGGAACAGATAATGATGTAATCCGTTGAGAATATAAGAAAAAGGGAACAAATTGATTTATTAAATACACCTGCTCCACTAACTCAATCTCTCTGACCACTTTGCAGGAAACGTTGAAAAGAAGCTTCCAAAAAGCAGAAAGAGGTACAACAATCAAGTAGGAAGAAACGTGTATAGTAGAAATAAGAGTTTCCATTGGGCAAGAGGGAAAGCAAGCATGGGAAGTGCAGAGGGAAAGACAAATCTCAACAAAAAATGTCTCATCCAATAACTTGTCTCCCAAAAGAGCACTATTTACAAGCTTTGTCATCCACTCTTCTTATAATGACCCCAATTGATAAATCTTAATTAGAGGTTTAATTTAAGGATTTAAATGCCATAATTATATTCAGTGAGAAATTTTGAGTATTTTGACTATAATCATGACTATGTTATGAGCAATGCGTTCTGCCGGAAAATTCACAGTCTTGCGAATTAACCGGTAGAGCTTAAATGAGCAAAATGATTTTAGAGACATAATTTGATAATTCTGATGACAAATATGAGTTCAGAATGAAAAATTGTATAGTCTGCCACTTTCCATGAAAATCTCGTGAATAGTGTTTTTACCGGGTATTTTGTATTGCTGTTAAGCAACCAGTAGAGTCCAGAAATAAATAATTGATGAAATAAGAATAAGAAAGTCCAATATATGCCAAGCAAGTCAATATAGGTCCAAGAAAATGATAAGTTTATAAGTTTTAAGTTTAATAAGTAAAAGAAGTACAATTAGTGATTCAGAGTGCATTTCATCAAAAATGGTGTAGAAACCATATTGTGAATTATGAATATTGTTCCTTAGGACATAAAAATTAATGTAAATTATTTTAGAAAAATAAAAATATTTACGTAGCTTTAAGTTGGTTCCGGGGCAATTTAAGTAAAAATACGCGAAAGAAAAACAACCGGTAAAAAGAGGCATCTATACATACATGTTCCACTCATTTAAGTGAGCACTATTCACTCACAAAATCTCTCTTCTCTCTCTTCATGCCCGTGGAACAGCCAAGGAAAAGGGGGGGGGGTTTAGGGTTTGTTTGGTTTTGTTGATTCTCTTTGAATCTTCCACCAAATCCAATGATCCACCACATGAAATTGCTTGTAAACCACCTAATGAAGCCATTCCACCCATCAATTCGAGCTATTGTTGAGCGTGTGAAGAGTTCTTCTCTCCCCCAAATTCGAGCTATTATTCATCAAAGGGGGAAAATGGAGCTTTTCATGGAGTTTTGCTTGGTGGAGGTTCTCTAGGCTTTGGGTAGTTGATTAGAGGTAACAAAACTCTAACCGTATGATTTTATTCTTGTGGTTTATGTTTTAAAATTATGACTATGTTTGAGTGGAAATAAAGTAGCTAAAATTGGAAATTCTATGAAGTATTATGGATGTTTTAGGGTATAGGCATGCTAACTAAGCTTTTGTATATGTATAAAAATTGTAAAAATCCATGGAGTGGACCCTTTAGCATTCGGCCTTCATGGTATGAGTAGGGGTTATTGTGCAAAAAAAATTATATTATGTATTGTGAAGGTGGAATGTGTTGGAAATGAGTGAAAATAGATGAATTAGTAAGAATGCCTATTAAAAATAAAACACTAAGGGTCATACCCCTACATTTCGGCCTTGATGTGTTGAGAAGGACTTGGTGTCTAAACTTAAAATAGGAACCTAGGGGATGCATGCCTAGGTGTTTGTAAGTTGTAAGGAAGTAAAGAAAATGTATTGTAAAAGAGGTGGATCTTTGGAAATTCCCCTTATAGGATACGACCTATAGGGTATTTAGGGATATATTTGGTACATTTTATTTTAAATAAAATGTGTTGTAATTAATGGTATAAAAGTGATAAGTTTTGAAGAAAAAATAGCATGATTGATGTGAAAATTCTTAAGAGAATGTTTGATTAAATTAAAGAACATCAACGGTTATAAAGAGGTCTAGACTTGTGTATTGGCATAGCATTGACAAAAATATAAAGAAATGAAGATAAGCGATAAAATGTATGCCTTAGGGAAAATATAGGCATGATAGCATTTTATTGATTTGTATTGTGGATTCTTGCTCTAGGTGTACCTAGGGACGGATAAGAATCAGAATCTCTTGAAGATTTACATAAGTAACTTGCGTCACAAGTAAGCGGATTGAAAAGCTTCAAGAGGTAAGCTCTATGTTTAAGGAGTCTTTTCCTACTTGAGTGTTCCACAATAGTTAGTAGATTATGGTTGGACTATATGACTGTGTAGACACTCTGTATAGGTGCATTCATATAGAGATATTTGATGATATGATATGATATGATAAGACTGGTTCTGATATGATTTATGTATTGACTTTTGGTACACGAATGTCTTCTTGGGTTTTGCCTGAGATTGACAGTGTACACCTCTGAGTTACTCTATTTCCGTTTGGGGCCATCCCTTGGAAATGATGGCGCACGTCTATGTTATGATATGATTATATGTTCTGCTCAATTATGATATCTGCTATATGTTGTATCTGTATACTCTGTATCTGACTTTCATGCAGGAGTGAGCCAGGGGTATGGAAAATTCTCTATAAACCTGGAGCTTACTGGGATTTGTAATCTCACCCCTCTTTGGGGCAATATTTTCAGGTGTACAGACTTCCGGTGAGCCTTCTTTAAGCAGGGACACGACACGTAGCTGAGATTTTTGTCGTTCTGGATTTTTGGGTAGCAGTAGGCTACTATTTTTTTTGGAGTGTATCTATATAGTTACATTTCTGCCATTTTGAGGATCTGGATGTTTGATCCTTTATTTTGTATATGGCCTGTATCTGTCTTGTACATGCCCTTCAGTTTGATGCATGTACATCTTTGTATTCAGGCATGTGGATATGATTATGTAGAATTCGGTTATAATTATGTCTTGGATTGCATGACTGGTACTTCTGGATATGCATACTGTATAAACTGTCTATCAGGAACTCTTATGAGTGGGATTGGGAAATCCCCGGTTGTCCGATTTACAGAGGTTACTCTGCCCGATTTTCGTTAACGCCTTATGAACATTAAAAGAGAAAAAGAAAATGTTTGCTCGTATTTTCGTAAATTAAGTTTTCTTCTGTTTTTATCATATGTATGTTAATTGAACCGGCTCGAGACGAGGATGTTACACTTCTAGCCTATAAATGGGATGTTCCAACACAAAGAAAACATCTGATTCTTAAGAAGAGATCACTTAGGATAATTTTAGTTTCTACTTTTCAGTTGTATAATTTTTAGCAATAGTTAAGTGACAACAACCCTTCCTCCATTCTATATCTTCCATTTGAGACTCCTCACGAGCAACTACTATACTTCTCCATTTTATTTTCTTGTAACCTAATCTTATTTCATATTAATCTAAGTTATTTCTCTTCTCTTCTAATCGTTAGCTCTAAACTGAATCTCGGGTCTATGTGACTTCAGTTTGGAATAATTATGTTTATAGTTATAGCCATGGGCTAAGTTATTTGTGGAACGGAAAAGCTGTGAAGTTCTTAAAGAACTATATTCAAAAAATTTGCACTGAAGCTTTTGTATTTCTGTGATTAAGTGGGCTTTATTCTTTCTGTATCAATGGAAATTGAACTCAAAATGAGAAAGGAACTTCCATAAGGAATGGATTTCAGACAACTTAATAAGAGGAGGAAGGTAGTGTTGTGAAAATAACACTATTGGTTGCCTTATGAATAATGAACCACCTCGTTCACTGTAGGTTCTGAACTTAGTAACTGTTGGAGTCAAGGGAGCCATAGTAATATGAAAACTTGTGAGCCATTAAAGTCCATGAGCTGAGGAATCAGAGTTGGTAGTGAAAAGACCTGAACAAATTTAGAAGGGTTAGTCTTAAGTTAAGAATATAGCCATTTAAGAATGGAACAATGCATCCGTTCCTTGTGTTAACAACTGTCTTTATCCATCCATACTTTTGTCTCTTAAATATTGTTATCTTGTAGTTATTTTCTTTCATAAATCTTGTGACTATAAAATCAAAACTCTAATGAATCTTGTCGTTCCTTCTCATATCAAGAAGGATTTGGTATATAACGACGCAAGGAGTTGTTTGGAGTCAGACTGAACTTACTATCTGATGTGCCTCTGGCAAGTGTGATTTTTCTGTGTTAAAATTGACAAGAATTGAGTCATAAGAGAGAAATTTAAATACATATTTGCTAATTATGTTGATTCTTTGTATGTCAATAATATGCACATTTTAGTTGTGTTTTTACAGGAAAAAGAAGTGAAATTTTGAATTCAAAATTTGAATTCAAAACTGGTTTTAATTAAATTCTTACGTTACGTAATAAGTTTTAATTTAATTCTTCAGTTACGTAATAAGTTTTAATTAAATCTTCAGTTATACGTTTCACGACATTTTCGGGAAAGAATTATTGTGCTGTGCGAAGAAAAAAAGAGTCTTGTAAATAGAACTCTTCACAAAACCCGAAGGTGGAACTCAGAAATTGGGAGGCAGATCTAGACACTTTGAGAGGAACATCACAAGGATCAGCATTTAAAGCTCATTACATCACATTTCAAACTATCCTCAATTAGCGCTGAAGCAATTAAGGAAAGAATCTGCAATCAAAGCGCTGAGTCAAAGCACAACTGGCATTGCAGCAAATAAAGATAGGATCACGCTGAAGTGTCATCTTTATCTATACACGCAACATCACATGGACCACGCCCAGAAACTCAAGTATAAAAAGGGTGGTCCTCCACCATTCCATTGATTCAGATCTGGACCGGGAGAAGAAGGAGGCAGCTGTGGAGTTCTTCGCGTTCTTCGTTCTTCATCTTCTTCTTCTTTTTCTTTCTCTTTTATTTTTAGTTTATGTTGAATTTTAGATCAGCGATCAGTATGTTGATCGGCTAGATCATTTTTATTGTAGTCAGGGTCACGATCCATATGTGAACCCTTGATATGAAGGATTGATTTATGGTTCTTAATTTATGTAATTATCTTTATCTTTACTCTGTGCGAATTTTATATTCCCTTTGTTAGAGTTGATCAATCTGATAGTTGGGGATATTCTGAGGATCAAAATCCTAGATAGGAATATTGGGGTTTTGATCTCGAAAGGGGGTAAGATAACAATCTGTATGCGTGCTAGGAATAGACGTGTATACGATTGCAGATGCTTAAATTATCGCGCACATTGCTTGATCCTATGAGAAACATTGCAAGGAATTGGGGTTTCTCATGGGATTAAAGGGTTAACCCTGCAAGGAATTGAGGGTTAACTATTAACTCTTTTTAGAGGATAATTTATCTGAGTGATTATATAAATAATTATTGTAAATCAATCTGGAGTAAAAAGCGGGGATCATTTGGTGAATGAATCCTGGCTACAATGCTTTTCTCATATTCTTTACAAAACAATTTTCATTTTTTATTGTTTTATTTCTCAAAACAAAAATACAAAAATAAGTCTTTTATTTTCAGATTTGAATTTCCATCAATTTGACAATATTTGTCAAAACCCTATTTGAATTTTTCCATTCTTTGAGAAAGAGTTTAATTGATATTAGATCCCAATCCCTGTGGAGACGAACTTTTCTTATCACTTTATTACTTGTGCGATCGGTATACTTGCCGGAGAGCATCACTATCCTTGAGGAACATTTTCAAGATAGTAGGGAACAAATGACCAAACAGTTCAAATATTATCTTTTCTTTTCATATTAATTTTTTGTAAAACAGTTGAAGGTATTATTTAGAGTTCTATCCTCGTGGGAGCGATAATCTAGGCATTAATAATCTCATTTATTACTTGATGCGTGCACTTTCGCAAACTGTGTTGGTATCAAGAGAACAAATGTGTTTTCTCTTGATGAACTTAAGTCAAGAGAACGTCCTTAAAAGAACATCTAAGCAACCAACAAGTTCACACTCAATATTTCACATTTAATTCTTTCTATTATCGACAACAACTACAAAGGACGAGCTTTATGTGATTTGAAGGCAACTATAAATCTGATACCATCCTTAGTGTTGAACAATTGAAAATAGGAGATAAACCCCTACAAATGGCAGACATGTCTATAGTTAAACCTGAAGGAAAAAATCAAAGATTTGCTTGTTCGTGTGGATAAATTTAATCTACTTATAGATTTCATTATCTTGAATTATGAAGTTGACACTGATGTCTCTATTATTCTAGGAAGGTCGTTCCTGGCAATAGGGGAGAAGTGATTCATGTCCAAAAAAGAGAATTGATAATGAGGGTTAATGATGAAGAGGTGAAATTCAATATGACGAAAGCCACGAAACTTCATCATCATGACAATGAGGACTACTTTGGTGTCTCAGTATTAAATGTTGTCATCACTGAAATGCAAGAAGAAGGAGATGAAAGCTCTGGTGAAGAAGGAAGCTAAGCAAGTAGGTGAGGAACAACTACATCAGTTAAACATGAAGGAAAGGAGGGAATGTCAATCTCAGCCCTTATAAAGAACAGAAGCAGAGTTGAATCGTAAGAAGCCATCTGCGATTCAACCACCTGAGTTGGAACTGCCCTAACATTTGAAGTATGTATGTATATGCAAAAATGGAAATAAGCACACACAGTGGAGAAATATTTTTTCATATATATATATATATATATATATATATATATATATATATATATATATATATATATATATATATATGGATTTTTTTGTCACAAGAGATAATATATATTAGTTCCAATTATCCCAAAACAATATCATTTTGGAATTGGGAGGAAAAAAACTATAATAGTAAACACTAATGCAATTTTAAAATAAATTAAAATTACAAAAATATATTTATATCAATCTCAAAATGATATTATTTTTGGATCACATATAAGAGATAAGTTATTTTTTATGACATGAGAAACATTAACTCTCTTTATATATTTCGATTGTATATTGTAAGTTTAATTAAAAAAAATTAGTATATTTTCATTCTAAATAGAGTAAAAAAAAATTTAGTCAACTTATTAATAAATAAAATAGTAAATAAAAAAATTCACCGTCTGAACCAAATGGGATAATATTCCGATCGCATCATTTCATGCTTAATGAAAAAAGTACTTCTTAAAATATTTTATTAATAAAAAAAATATGTAATCATATTTCAAAATTATTTATTTTACTATTTATAACATATTTATTATATTCGATTTCATGATAGACTAATATTAATATATTTCAAATTCAAAAGATAGATTTATCATGCAATAAAATAAATCAAAGAACGTGATCTCACGTAGTTTTAAAGCTTGTCACAGTGTTTATTAAAAAAAAAAAAAACTTATCACAGTAAGGGCGAGAGTGTGCCATCTGCGGTTTAATGACACGGGAGAAGGAAAACAGTGGGTCACATGCAGGTGTAATTGACTTCACCTATGCAAATGTCGAAAGTGTCGAAACCATAAGTTTAAAAAGAATGGAAGATATTTTCTGATGTTGCTTGAGAATTCAATTTTTATGTTAGTGATCTTTTGATTTACGTGCAAAGTTTTTTTTTTTAATAAATATGACCTTTTTTTATTTACGTGCAAAGTTTTTTTTTTTAATAAATATGGAACACACCACTATTTGAGTCACACCATGAGAATTGAATTCTTATGCAACTTGAGAATTGAATTCTCATGCAATAAAAACAAATCCCAAAAAAAATTAAATAAAAATAGGTCGGCAATGCTCGTTGGCACTTTTAAGATTCAGATTCAAATTAATAATTATCATGCATTGAGACATTTTTTGGGATAAAGATATTTTTAATGAAATCCATATAAATACATACATACTAATAATTAATTTGAATATTTATAGTATACAATTCTAACCTAACAATTTTTTCGTGTTGTGATTTCACTTCAATTTGACTTTTCTTTGTTATACTAAATTAAACTACATCTTTAGATTTATCAGCAGATATTCACCGAAAACACCTTGTCCTCGAGACAAGATAACGTGAAGTAGGTATTATAACTACATATTCTATATTGTTTATATGTTATCTAATTATTTTCAAGAAAATATTATTAAATCTTTTTACATAATTTTAATTTTTCAATTATAATATTAAAAGTGTTATATTTAACATAATAAGAATATTTATATTAATTTTCATAATATCTGTTCTCTTTGGCATCATCACATCGTGAAATCAACCATTTTTCTCTACCAGTAACAAAGTATCAATTGATTTAGAGAAACTGCTAAATGTGAGTCACGCCTTAGTAGATCAAACTGTTGACTAGTTTTGTCTAACTCTATGCATGTTTCAGGCTATTCAGATTAACATTAACTTGTATATCTTTTATTTTATTTTAATATACTTTAAAAATGTAAAATATAAATAGTTTTTGAAAAAAATATTTATCATTTTTTTTGGTGAAAAAATATTCATCATTTTAAATGAGACAACTTTATCTCATAAAACGAAATAAAATTATTCCATTCAAAATGATAAATACTTTTCTCATAATTTATTTAAGTAAATCTCATTAAAAACTTAAATTAATGTACAATAAAAGATTGAAAATTAATCATTACTTAAAATATAATTTTTTGAGATTATAATCTGAAATGGACCCGTATAAGAGGTCCTTTGAATAACAGGTCCAATAAGGGACAATTCAAGATTCTAATCAAGTATAATTACGGATAGAATCCATCAAGGATATTAATTCTAATACGACAGCGTAACAGACAGTCCAGGGCCTTTATCAGAGGTACTAAAGGCCCACATCATATTATCCACATGTAACCTCTAGAAATAAAAAGTAAACCCTAAAGGTACGTTACGCTCTCTCTTCACCGTGCACACACCCATTGGCAAACGCCGTTATTAGTTCGTTGTGTACAATGATCTGCTTGACTCAAGGGTATTTTTTCATAGATACTTTGGAGGATACTAGATCTAAGATTAATATATCAGTTCATTTGACTAGACATCTCTATTTCCAAGAGAGAAAATAATCAAAACCTTGATTAATCCTACCGCAAAGCTTGATTAATTATCTGCAATTATAAAAGGATTGGTTAGATAAACGATAAACCTTTAAAACACTGCACAGACAACTAATAAAATTATAATGAAGTGTATTGAGTATTGACAAGAAGTCGAAAAAAAGAAAACTAATATTCGGAAGATAAGTCTTCGCTGAATTACGCATGTACCCCTAGACTTTGTCAGAAATTGCAAGTAAAGATAATGAAGCTTCTGGGTATATGACGTGTTTGGCTTGCCGGATATTTCTATCCATAGTTTACGTGTTGCGTGAAACTCTTTGGGAATCAAAAACCGAAGTTGAATAAAAAACAGGGTCGCTGTTGTTTGATGGATCACGTCTTCTGCAAAGTTTTATTTGTTTATTATTCTATTTTTTATTTTTAAACAAAACAGGGTTATTGAAAACAAAGATAAATGATAATCATCAAATTAATTATAATTCTTATTCAATAACAGAATTATAATTTTCCTACACACCATTCGATTTTCGTGATGATATGAATCCTACATATAATTTTTTCTAACACATGAGTCCCACATACTTTTTATCTCTACAACATGAGATTTCAATTCTCCTTCAATATGAGAATTATGAAATCCATATTCTAAATATAAATATGTCACTATATTATATTTTTAATATATAATAAAATTATCAAATACATTTTTGTTATTATTTCTATTTTATATTTAAATTTTTAGAAGGCTACCGTAATGATAATAAAATTTAAATAACTAATATAGTAAAGCATTATTATTTAAAGTATTGATTTAAATAGTTACTCTAAGTATCCTAAAAAAGAAAATAGTTACTCTAAGATATATCAAGATTTTTTTACGAGATAGAAATTAAAGGAATACTAGCCATCAATTTTGTACAATAGTTGTGTATAGGAAAACCGAATTAGCGATGGGCTGGAGTGTTCAAAATTCATATAATTTAGTTTATGTAAAAAATTTGTTTGTATTTCTTTTCTCACATAAATTAAATAAGGGGAGTCTAATTATAATCTGGTAACATTAAGAAAGAAAGATATAATATTACATAACACTCTTATACGAAATTTAACACAGACGATCCATACTTAGGGTATAAATAGGTTAAGGCCATTAATCCGACTTAAAGGGAATACGATCTAATTTATATTAGGTCAGATTTAGCCTATTACAAATAATAAAATAGAATAGGTCAAGATTTTTTAAAAAACTTAATAAAATTTTTTTTTTTACAAGTCGGGTTATAAACTTACATACCGGTCCATATCATATTATTTATTTTGAATAAAATATATAAAATTATTATTTGAATAATTTTGAATAATAAAGTAATATTATTTTAGTTATTCTGTTAATTGTTCAATGTTTAATATGTTTAAACAGGTTTAGACCAAGACTTTTATTTTTAAATATAGGTCAGACCAGACTTGTAATTTGGGGCGTACACAAGCTAACAGGTCAGGACAGATCCAATATTTTTGCATAGACCTTACCTATTTAAGGTAAAATCTAACCTAGCCAAACTTAACTTATTTATACCGCTATGACCATACTCATTAAAATATTATAGTATGCAGTTCTAAGATTCAATGGTTCATATAATTAAAATTAGGGAAAATAATTTCTCATGTTACATGAGAATTGAATTATCATGTTATGACACTTCGATTTGCGTGCAAAGCTTTTTTTTTCTTTCTTTTTTTAATAAATGTGGGACCCACTACTAGTTGAGTCACACCATGAGAAAATCAAATCCCTTAAAATTATGTTTTGCTATTTGTTTTTTGGGTTTTATAATTCTCATTTAACATGAGAATTGAAATCTTCCTACACACCCTTCGATTTCCGTGTTGATATGGGTCCTACACATAATTTTTTCTAACTATGGGTCCCACATGCTTTTTATCTCTATAACATGAGATTTCAATTATTATGTTACATGAGAATTATAAAACCCTTGTTTTTTTACTCATAATAAAATATTGGGATATATTTTTCTTATGTTGTAGGAAAGAAATTACTTCATGTTGTAGAAATAAAAGTATGAGTGGAACCCACATGTAAGAGGAGAGAGAGAAAAAAAGAGTGGTGGGACCCAACCCCTTTTTGTGTGTGTAGGAAAGTTATTTATCTCATGTAAAATGAGATAAACATAACCCTAAAATATTTCTAATGGCTTGGATTTCTTATGGTGTGTTTGGTTGGAGGAATCTGATGAGATAGATAGGCATTGAAGAAGTGGGATCGTAGGGTTACCTTATTTAGTTGAACCGTTTCCAATATTTGCTACCGAAATCAGTATCCGAGCTTACCAATTTGCATGTTTGTTGGACCAAGATAGATGGCCACATTGGGCAATAATACAGATGACCAGCGCACCATTACTAGAGTGCGTGAAAGTGAATTTTTTTTTTTAAACAGGATTATGTTTGTAATAATAGCAACTTTTTTTCTCTCTATATTTTATCTAAAACCTAACATAGACTTTATAAAATTTACCTAATTTTTCCAATAAATTTTTTTCAACCAAATAACTTTTTTTATATTTTTCTACAAAACTCACTTCCCAATCATATCTTTAATAATAATATTTCCCTATTATTCATAAATTTTTTCCCCGACCAAACACCCCTCATACTTCTAAAAGAACTGTTGAGAATCCTTATCTAGAGAATCTTGAATAATAGAGTGTAAGAGTCCCGCAACTCACGTTGAAAAATGGGATTTGTAATTGTTATATGGGTTTTATAATTCTCATGTTGAAGGAGAATTGAAATTCCATGTTATAGAGATAAAAAGCATGTGGAACTCATGTGTTAGAAAAAATTATATATAAGATCTATGTCAGCACGAAAATCGAAAGGTGTATAAGAAAATTGTAATTCTCTGAATGAGAATTGTAAAACCATTATTATATTACATGAAACTCAATGGATCATGCAATAGAGACATTGAAAACTGTGTGGCAAATATTTTGATTTTGATTTTTTTTTTTAAAACAATGGGACCCAGGATGTTGTTTCCGCTGGAAAATGAAATTGATTCCTGTTGCTAACATTTCGAAATCCCCTTGAAATACATTTTGATCTCATCAGCAGTTATATCACGAAAATCAGATTTCGTTTAATTTCAATTTACAACTTTTTTTATCTGTAGACAACATCAATAAAATGTATATCAGTAAATTAATCACAAGATAAAATTCTGTTATTTTATGACAATTTTTTTTTTTTTGGTAATAGTTTTATGACAATCTTTTATTAAGAGTTTGTTTTAGTTGTTATTTATTTTTAAGAAAAACATATTAGGAATTAAATATGCATGTGTTCAGAAATAGTTAAAGCGTGTTTTGTTATTCTAGTTTATGTATGTGTATATTTTATCATATATAAAAGGATACATAGTATTGATTTTGTCTTTTGCTTAAAAAGTTTTGCAAATAAAACAGTAAAAATAAAAAAATATTAGATTGTATTTTTTTATTAGTTTTGGCAACTAAAACATTTTTATTCTTAAATTTTAGAAGATTTCAATCATGAGGCAATTTAAATTGAACCAATAACAAATAGATTCTTACTTACTCACTTTAAAGTTTTATCTGTTTGTTAATATGTTTTTATTATAATAAAAAAACTTCCTTATTTATTATGTTTCCTAGTTTTAGGAAGAAATAACTAAAGGGCAGTTTTATATTTTTTACAAAAATTAATAAAAGGAAACAAAATAAAAAAGTACAACTTTTCCTATTATTAATGGAAATATACATAGAAAATACATTAACACTTTTTTAATAGAATAAATTAACACTTAAATTGAATATAAAAAATGATTTTTTAAGAAATATTAAAAATTAAAATAATTAAAGAAAAAAACTACACAGTCTTAATACTTTGTATTTTTCAATAAACACATTTTTAGATTAATTTAGAAGCCTTCTTTTTAGTTAGACAATTTAGATCAATAAATACACATTCTTAAATATGCTTTCATTGCTTTGGTTTGTCCGGAATAAGATTTAAATAATTGGAGTATATATTCTTTTCTTCCCCTCGTCCAAATCTTTCAACCATAATGTAAACTATTTATTTATACTTTACTTAGGTGATTACAGCGCGCCGATAATTTTTTATTCAGGAACTGGGCGTAGTTGATTTTTTTTAATAAACTAATTGGTTGTTGATATAGTTATTCAATTAACTATTTTTCATTGATACTTGTAAATATTTTGAAAAATCAACAAAAATTAATAATTTATCATGTCAGGCAAGTAACCGAGATTCCAGTGTATGAACAAGCCATATATTCACAAACTTATTACTATAAAACTTTTTATTTTAAGTTATGATAGTGATATATTTAATCTTTATAAATACTCATAGCCATTTATGGAAGTTATTAACTTGGTATGATCATTCCAACTCTTATAAATAGTTTAAATATAGTAAAGGGTTTAATGTTTATTATGTTATAGATATAATTTTATCTCATACAACATAACAAATAACAAATCCTTAAAAAATATCATTCTAAAATACGTGAAGAATTTGTAAAAGCAAATTTCGCACGAGTATCGTAAGTCTTATTTATTTATTTATTTATTTATTTATTTATTTATTTGGTCGTGTTAGTCTATTTTATTAACCAAGTCAAAAGTTTACTTCTCCAATTGATAATATTTGATTTTTCTTTTTTATATAAACCCAAAAGCGACATCAGCAATAAATTCTCTCCCCAAGATAAACTTATACCCCGGGCATCAAGGATTAAAATTTTAAGTAGTTGGATTAGCTTAGCACCAAAGCTATCTTAAGACAAATTTGTGGGATCCACATGAAAAATCTAATATGTTAAACAAGATTTGGAAGTAGTCATCATTGAACATGTCTGCCTGAAAGCATATATAATTCTAGAAGAGAAATATATTATTATAAATCTCAAAATGCATATTTGGTTAAAAGAGACATAGAATGACACACTTAGTCATAATAAGTATCAATTGAGCTAATCATATAAAAAAAGATTAGAAAAGGTGGGCCTTAAACCAGCTTTTGGCTTTGCTTGAGATTTGACTAGGGTGTTCGCGGTCTGGATTGGATCAATTTTGGAAGTAAAAATCATCCGATCCAATCCCTTCGGTTTGATCATATAATCATTCATTCGGTTTGAATTTTTTTCCAAATCCGATCCGATCCAATCCAATATTTTTCGGTTTGGGATTGGATCGCTTTTCGATTTTTTCAAAATCCTAAAATTTGTTTTGTTATTATTGTGCAAATAACATCTTTTGTATATATTGACTTTGTAAATATTTTTTTTTAAATACAACTATAATATAATTTATTTATTTTTGGGCAATGAGATATGAAACTCTACAAAGATAATTTTTTTTTTTGGTTTAGTTGATAGGTTAATGAGTTTTGGGTTTAGAAATTTTTGGACTATGATTGAGGAAAGACCCAAGTAGATATAGAGGAATTATTATATTGGATCGGTTTGGATTGGATCGATTTTCATCAACCCATCCAAAAACCGATCCAATCCAAATAGAATTTGCTATTTTTTTTTGTTTTCATTTTTTCGGTTTATTAGGTTATCGGTTCGGTTAATGCGTTTTGAATCAGTTTGGATTGTTGATTGTTGATGAACATCCCTAAATTTGAGGGTAAAAAATACAAATAGGGATGTGCATGGGTCGAACCGAACCGGTTTTTTTGAAAATCCAAACCGAATTGGTTTAAGTGGTTCGGTTCGAAAGTGGTTCGGTTCGGTCTAAAACTGGTTCGGTTCGGAAGTGGTTCGGTTCGGTTCGAAAGTGGTTCGGTTCGGTTCGGAACCGGTTCGGAAGTGGTTCGGAACCGGTTCGGGTCGACCCTTTTTTGAAAAGAAAAAAATTAAAAAAATTAAAAAATAAAGTTATAAAAATTAATTTGGTTTGGTTTGAAAATGGTTCGGTTCGGTTCAGAAACGGTTCGGTTCTTAAACCGGTTCTAAAAACTGGTTCGGTTCATGAACCGGTTCTAAAAACCGGTTCGGTTTATGAACCGGTTCTTTAAAAACCGGTTCGGTTCATGAACTAGTTTTTTAAAACCGGTTATTTTATGGAGCGGTTCGGTTCGGTTTATGGTTCGACCCACTTTTATGTGCACACCCCTAAATACAAAGCACGTGGATCAACTATACATATTCTTCCATCATAGTCGGTTTCGGATTTGAATCATAGGTTTAAATTATTCTATCTTAATGAGTGGTTCCGAGTCTGAATCATAGATATACAACAATATTAAGTGGTTCTTCTCATCTAGATCGGATTAATCGAATAATCATGATCTATTGAAATTTTTTGGGAAAAAAGAAAAGAAAAAGAAAGATAGATAGATAGCATATGCATGTGCCATTGGCACATGCCCACAACTACAAGTGAAGAACCACACATTTCTTAGCTCTGTCCACCTTCTTGATTTCTCTCCATCGCTTTCGCTTTGGTTCACATCAAAATCAGCACGTACACTTTGGTGCATTTTTGGATTGTCCTTCCACTTGCACTGCAACTACCAAACTACCTCACTTGCATAACATCACAGCGCAATAATGGCCCATGGTACGTGAGTCAAAGACACCCTATCTTGTTTGAAGGGTCGTGCTGCTTCCAAATAGCACCTCTTCATTGTAAGATAATATTAACACTTGGCCTGGCCCACCCCTTTCTATTTTGAATTGCTCATTCTCGCCAGTTGTTAACATCAGAGTAATGCGCAACTAATTTTACACTAATTATTATAATATAATATGGAGGATATTTTATTTTATTTTATTTTATTTTTTCATCTCTCTAAATATGAAACCTTATATTGAAAATAGAAAAATATCAAGAAGATTAGAAAAATATGAATAGAAGGACAATTATTTGTTAACTTTTTTTTACTCTATTACCTATGAAAGAATTAAAAAAAAGATTGATACATATTAATATGCGTCAAGTCGTTATAAAATATTAAATAATTTAGTATTATAATATGTACTTCAAGTTTCATATATAGTAAAAATTTTAAATAAGATTTTGATTCCTATGATTTTTATATATATTTGAGTTTAAGTTTTTACAGTTTATCTTTTTGGGTATCAACTTTTTTTTTTTTTTGGTATGCGGGTATCAACTTTTATATTTATACTTAACTAGGTTTATTAATTCCTATCGTTTTTATTGGTTAAGATATTGGAACGTGTGGGCTTAAAGTCCAAAGCACTGTTGTAAAACCCGGACTCATTCGGGTCGACCCGGAACCCGGTGACCCGATCATCGGATCGGTTCGGATTAAGCATTAGACCGGTCATGCGTCGATCCAGTCAAAGCCGGTGACCCGGTCGGGTCATGTATTTAAAAAAATAAATAAATAAAAATAAAAATTGTTTCATCTTATTAGAAAGAATGTAGAACTCGTTTTAAAACGTTTTTTGTAATTTTATTTGCTAATATACTCTTTTACAATGACCTCAAAATTCAGTTTCCAATACTGAAGCAATTTGCGGAATAATAAATAAACAAAATGTGACATGTTATTTTAAAATAGTTGAATTAGAAAAATATGAGTTCAATGTCATTGAGAGGTATGGTTACAGGGATTCCGAGTTACAATTTAAATTGATATAGTAATAACGTGCATTTTTATTTATTTATGTTTCATATTTTTGAGCTTATTCAGTGAACCTTGTTTAATTCATTTTAGATATGAAAAATATAATTAAATTTATATGTTCAAATATATATATATATATATATATAGGGGTAAACGTTTCTCAAGCAGCTTGAGATAAGTTTATCTCCAGCTAGCCCCAAAACTACGTCGTTTTGATTAATGAAGGGTGTTTATGTAATCTTAGGTGAATTAATGAAGGGTGTTTCTGTAAAATGCATATGATATAAAAATAAATAAAATTCCAATAACACCCTTCACTAATTCACCTAAGATTACATAAACACCCTTCATTAATCAAAACGACGTAGTTTTGGGGCTAGCTGGAGATAAACTTATCTCAAGCTGCTTGAGAAATGTTTTTCCCATATATATATATATATATATATATATATATATATATATCCGGGTCAACTGATCCGACCCGCCGGTCCGACCAATGACCCAGTAACCCAGTATCCCGACCGTGTCAATACCCGGGTCGGGTTTAATAACACCCGTCCAAAGGAGTAAAAATATAGGAATCGTTAAAAAAAAAAGAATTAAAATTTAAATGAATTGAAATTGTAAAATCTAAAAAGCCTAATTTAAACATTTAAAAAAAATTAGAGTCGCACTTCTTGAATAAAAAACAATAAAAACTTAACTAATGTGATTCAGTGTTGATATGGACCCGTTTCATGCGGGATATTCGGTCCAACCCATGTATGATCTAAGTGACCCAATAACCTAGATTTAGATTATAAGAAAACATGTTTATCATGAGTACACACCCCGCACTACTATAACTACGACAATGTATAACAGCTCAAGACTCTACAATTTTCTCAATAATCAATGACAAAAAGACGGACATTATGTGATTCTAGTTGTGCCTGTATAGCCTATAAATAAGCATCCCACATACGGATTAGGCTACAGAAGCCACCTCAATTTACCAATGAGATTAAATGTCGTCATATTAAGGCGATATAAGAAGGACATCCAATCACTATATAATGAAGGCTAAAGGCTAGAGGCTCAGATATAATTATGGGTTTTATGTTTATTATGTTGTAGGAAAAGTGATTGTGTAATGTTATAGAGATTCGTTTTGCGTGCCATATTTTTTTTGTTGTTGTTTTAAAATGTGTGGGCCCCACAAAATATTGTGTGTGTGGGAAAATTTGTTGTGTTATGTTAAAGGATAAAATGAAAACCTTATAATTATCTTATCGATTTTGACTTAAGCTCATTGATTAAATACTGATTTAAGTGACATATATAGTGTCTTGCATGTACCTTCTCCTATTTGTCCCAACAAGATTATCCCGGGACGACATATATTTCAGATCAGATTCACCTTAGATTGTTATTAAACCAGACTATCCAACCCAACTCTTCTTGAACTGAACAAGTGTGAAGACGAACAACAGTCCTGGTCTAAAAAGTAAATCACAACTCGCAAGAAAGATAATTTGATTAAAAGGGGGAGAACAACAGTTTGGGAACATCGATTAAAGCAAATAGAGAAAGTCATTATCCTTTTCAAACCACACATAGTCCTAGATTTCAAATCTTTGGATACGTAGAAGTAGCTATTCCAACATCTTTCGAAGGAATGAATATAGGTTTATTAAAAAAAAACTTTGCTAGAGAATTAAAACCAGAACAATATAGTGGTCATTATATGATACAATTATTACTAGATAATAATATAAATCATTAATATTTTCATAAAAAAAATAAATAAAAATTATTAAGGAATTCTTCGGTCAATACCTTAAGATTTTTACCGCTCCACTTATTGAATAAAAGGAATATAAAGAAACTTACTTATCAAACAAGTAATTTTGCTTACATATCCGAAGGTTTGAGATAATTGGAATTTGAAAACTACTAATATTTGTTTGTTAAAATTCTTTTTCTTGAAATATCTTTGTGAAACCATAGGTAGCAGAATAGATTTGATAATATCTTAAAAATGGGAAGGGAATTGACTATTTTACACTCACAACACATACACACACATGATATTTTCTCATTCTTTCTCCAGCAGTTCGCTCTCATTTTTTATTCTTTTTTAAGATAAATATGAAGAGTTTAGTCTTAGCTTTGAATGGTTAGTGAAAGACATTTGTTCCTACTCGCTAGTCGTTTTCAGGACATTTGTTCAAAACCTTACCACTCATATATGGAGGTGCCCACTCAAACGTACTTGGAGATAAAGCGACATGGAAAAGACTACGTTTGATTACCCTATTTCACATTTTCAATATTATATATCATTTTTTCAGCATAAAAATTCAATTTTTATTAGTTTAACTTGGTTTCTCCACATCTTTTCAATACAAGACCAATAATCATTTTGAATATTCATGAAGCTATCTCTTTTTTATAAATGCATTTTCTTAAGCTCTAATCTTTAACATTACATGAATTCCTTAACCGCTGATATCAAATTTACTGATTTCCACTTAAGCTACTCATTGTATTTTGTAGCTAGTTGTTTTTTTTTTTTTGTATAACCTGGAGGTATCCCCATTCAACCTCCTCCGGTCACCTTACCCTCGGGGTACGGCCCTGTAGGCTAGCCCCTCATTGGAACAGCGGGTGCATTGAGTTTCGCTACCGGAGGAAGGATGAGACTAATCCCCCACTCGAGGAGGGAGACACATCCTCTGGTCCCCAAAGATTTTCCAAGAATTTGCTTGAGGCAGGGGGTTCAACCCTTGGAAGCTCAATTGCCAACTGAGCTTGGGACTCAAGCATAAAAATATCTAGTTCATCTCATCAAAAGAAAACAAAATATAAAAAATTCTATTAATACGAATAGTTAAGCCTGGTTAAATTAAATCCTATTAAATTAAAATTCAGATGAATGATGCAAGCATCATTCTCTTATTCTCTAAATATAACAAATTTTTTGGAGTCTCCGTTTAAAGAAAATAAAAAAATAATATGCACCACATGGTTAATTGAGGAGCATACCTTTTTTTTCTTTTCAAAATCTTTTATTTTTTGGCATGAGGAGATTAGTCCTTTATTACACAATCAATCAATCATACCAGATAAACATAGCGAGTTGGGTGGGATCGTGTATTCTATATAATTTGCAATGGTCTACTAGAAGACAAGCAATATGTTACAGCTGTATCGACCTATCAAAGGATAAGATCCTAAATGAAAGCATTCAGTATCTAATGCAAACTCTTTTGGTCATGATCACAGAAAAAGAGTAAATTGAGTTATTTAAATTTAACAAATTAATGCTAATAATTTTGATAAAAAAAAAACATAGTAAAGATGTGAAAAAATTTCAAAAGGAGTAAAAAAAACCTACAACCCCAATTTGGATATCTTTATCTAATTGGGAGACAAATTCACTAGTTAGCTATACTTAATTCAAAGTACAAGAATAAAATCTATTATATCATTATACAAGAATTTACTCAATCCTAGTTCTAGGTACCCCAATTTATCCTCATAAATTATGCTCTAATCGCCAAACTGTTGGGTTTTTGCTCTTTGACTAAAGCATTTCACATATTCTACGTTTAGTCATTAGCCTCTGCGAGGGTTTCCACTTGGTGGTTGCTATGGATGGTTAAAGTGTACCCCAATTTGGAAGATCTGCCACAGTCCAGCATAAATTTGTTCGTGCTGCGGCGCTGATGAGCAGTTCGTGAAGAGGAATCGCCAAACCTCTACAATTGCAAAACACAATTTTATAAAACCTCAATTATCATTAGATAATTGCTCCTCTATTGCCTACTTTGGCAATAGATAAACACTTTTTCAGCTTAACTCTAAGTCAAAAGAATAAAATATCAGTTATCACTAATTGCTCCTCTATTCCCTACAATGGCAATAGCTAAAAGAAAAGAAAAAACAATTTAAGAGTTACCTTACACGCTTCTAACTAATAAGTAAATAGGTACAAATAAAATCTAAGTGGTGGACTCATTGAATCTGCTCATCCCTTAGTTGCCAAATTATTTTGAATGTGTCTTAAGAAGAAATATTCATGATATGTGAAATGCGTTCTTTTTTCTTGAATGCTCACCCACACCTTGAAGTAGGCATGGCAAAACGAGTTAAACTCAAGAGGTCAACCTGCCAAACCTTCAAAATGGGGCGAATTAGGTTGTGTATTTCAACCACCAATCCAAATAACCCGCCTATATGCGGGACAATTTGAAATGGGTTTAAAGGCAAGGCGGGACAAGTCAACTCACATGTAATTTTTTTTTAAATGTTAGATTATAGTTTGGTTGGTCTATGGAAGTGTCTATTATGTGAGACAAAATATTTTATTTTAGGACCATAATATTATTACTTAACTGCGAAGGTTTTTTTCATTAACTTTTGATTTGGCAAAAAAAGAGATTAACACAAAAAATAAAAGAAATTTAAGCTTGTTTTTGGATTTAATTAAATTCCAGTATATATACAAATCAAACTAATGCTTGTGAAATTCTATTTACAGGATGCAATGATATGTTATTTACAAATATTTACATGTTTGATGTCATTATTTTGTTATATAATAACACTTAAAATGTCGATTAATCTTAATATATGATTTGTATAGTTTTCTTAAATGTAATTATTGGTTTATATTATTCTTTTGTTTTTAAGTTATGGCTTTATGTTTTTTTAAACTTGAGAAACATTTAAATGTTATAGATTAGAAATAATGAATTAGCAATATTACCAAAAAAAAAGAAATAATGAATTAGCATTAATATATTTAGATTTTTAGGTAATATCTTATTTTTTAGGTGGTTTGACTTGGAAGAAATGACACGTAAAAAATTCGTGTCGTAACCCATTTTTTTTAATTATTTTACGAATTTTTTTAGGTTTTTAAATTTTTTAAATTTTTTTAAATTTCGAACGATTTTTTTAATTTTTTTGTCACACTCCCCTATTTTGCGTGTTATTCGTGTCGTGTCGTGTCAACCTGTTCGTGTCGTGTCGTCTCGTTTTGTATTTGTGTCGTGTCAAATTCGTTGACACCCCTAGGGTAGGTTGTGGCGGGTTGTCCCGTTTTGCCATCTTTTGAAGAAAGACTCAAAATTTTGATTTTTATAAACTTTTTCTCAAAATCAAATCATAAGAAAATTCTCTAAATTTTTGCACTAAATCTATTTTTCAAGGTTATCATGATATTAAAAAAAACTCAAAATTTCTTTATTAAAAATAGAATCAAAATTTTCAAATCAATTTCCCAAAAACAACCTATCCAAAATTAAATAAAGTAGAATCAAATCTTTCAAAAAGAAATTTAATCTCAAATTATCTTCTTTTTTTCAAATAAAAAAAATCTTTATAGATTAAAGATAAATAATTTATATCCTCCTTCCTTAGTTCCAAAACTTTAAGATAATTGTTCTGTCCTGGTGATAAATAAGTCTAGTCGATGACTGATATGTTAATATTGAATCTAGTTGTTCTCTCTTATGTACCTATAGGGAGATACCTTAGAGAATAACAAATCACCGTGCGCTATTATAATAACGACATAGGCGCATAGCAAAGGCTAGGGTATGTGCACAATGACAACTAAGAGAGAGAGAGAGAGAGAGAGAGAGAGGTTTTTTGAGTGTATATACTTGGTTGGTTTAACCTTTTATTTATAGATGTGTTATCTGCCAGAAGTAGATTTCTGGACCTCCTATAGGAATATTGAGAGTCTAATTCTTAATCCGTTGCTGTTGCTCTAGGATTATTATAATTAAGGAATTTTTTCGTAATTTTTCTCTTAGCTATTTGCCCTTCTTAGACCTTCTAGAATGTGTGGCTTTGTGTCAGGTTCATAAAATTAATCTAACCTAAAGCATAATTAAGATTCACCTCATCCAGCTATTACATGAAATATAAAATTTTATCTTGTGACTTCGATCTTCACAATTTAATGACAATTTTACTGCATTCACTTATTCATGATTTATCGTAAATTAAATCCTGTAATATTTCAAAAAGTAAATAAAATGTTAGATAATTCAATTTCACTTGTTTACTATCATCAAAACTAGATAATATGTGAGATCCAACAAACTCCTTCCTCCGATATGTTCAAATAGCAATCGGTGAGGATATTAATTTGATTTAGGAACCGCACACGTTCTTACTTGATATAATTTTTCTTTAGTTTTCATTATTACATGAATATGTTTTCTTCTATTGTTGATTTTTTGTTTTTACTCTTACAATTAAAAATACAAGTTATAAACCACTTATTTGGACAAAAGGATTAAAAAGGATTTTTTGTTTTCTTTACTTTGTCAAACTAAAATTGGCAAAGAACTTTGGTAGCGAAGCTCAATGCACTCGTTATTCCAATGAGGGGTAGCTTTCGGGCCATACTCTGGGAACAAAGTGACCGGAGGAGGTTGAATGCAGATACCTCCATGTTATACAAAAAAAAAATGGCAAAGTGTGTTGGCTAATATACTTATTGCATTAAATTTTTTACTCATTCTATATTATTTAAGCTAGAGAAAAAATTGGTTAAGTGTGCATTCAAGGAATGATTGATAAGGAGATTGAAAGTATATAATATGAATATTATTTTTACTATGATAAAATTATTTCTACAGCCACTTTACGTACAATATTGACAGGTGTATGATTACGATTTCCTGCATTTAATGTTTTCATCTTTTGTATGATTATAATTATTCATATTTAATACTTTCATCTTTTGTATGATTGTAATACCTCACATTTAATGCTTTCACGTATACTAATTGCAGGTGGAAAAGAAAGACCACCGCAATAAGTAGTTTCAAGATGGGCGGTTTCATTGGGTGACTAATTAAGATCATACTTTTCGTTGCCTTTCTCATTTCCACCACGGTTGGATTTTTTTTAATTTTTTAATTTATTTTTGGAAAAAAAGGAAAATAAATCATAAATGTCACTTCAACTAGAAATCTTAATGCATTAGATGAAACTTAATTAATTATTATATATCTTTTGTATCTCTCTTATACATCATTTCACGCAAGAGCGTTTTGAGCTTGAAGTGTGGATATGACCACATGACCATTTTTTTATCTACCTTGTGCTGTACACGACAATTTTTTTGGTTTATCTTATACTTTTATTGATTTCACCTGAAAGTGGGGCAGTGAGGATTGATCTCATTACGTCCTAGTAACTTCAGCTCTAATACCATGAAAAACCACCGCTTCAAACCAAAACGTTAAGGCATTGGATGAGACAATGAATTATTTTTCATCTTTTGTATCTCTTTAACACGCCCCATCGTGTAATAGCACTTTGGGCTTGAAGTAGTCTATCTTGTGCTTCACATTACCTTGCATTTTTGTTAATTCTACCTAAAATTGGATGGCAATAAGGATGAAACTCGTGATCTCTGAGCCACACTGTTGGCATAAGAGTTTTTCTGAGACGTATTACAGATATAGCAGACCTAAACAACCTTATTGAATATCATGACTTTATTAATGGAAATAAGAGTAATACACTTGAATCAGTAATACAACTCAGGACATT
This sequence comes from Gastrolobium villosum, assembly GCA_032173675.1. Lineage (NCBI taxonomy): Eukaryota > Viridiplantae > Streptophyta > Magnoliopsida > Fabales > Fabaceae > Gastrolobium > Gastrolobium villosum. The sequence continues at coordinate 119,526 of JAVKPL010008498.1, read as the reverse complement.
ACAATATGACACTAATGAAAGACTTAAACAATAAAGACTATCTTTCCAATGAACTATTCTATTGGAGAAGAAATGACAAAAGACTAGTAGCCACAACGTCACTCCCCATGCCCTTGCACAATATTTTTCACACCCTCCCCTAATTGCCTAATATCCCCTGAATCGTCCCTTGCTCCCTCTCCAATTTGACCCTCCCCATTGATAACTTGCCACGTGTCCCCTCCCATAACTGACTTTGTTTTGTCTTCAGCTCCTCCTTTTTTGCCTTGTGTGTGTAAACTTTGTCATAAGATTTGGGAGCCCATAACACTCCATCTCTAATACCATAACAAATGCCCCTTCAACCCAAATATTAAGATATTAAATGAGATTTGATTAATTATTTTGTATCCTTTTGCATTTATCTAATACACCCCTCACGCAAGAGCTCTTTGAGCTTGAATCGTGGATTTGACATTTGTCCATTTTTTAATTTATCCTATGTTTTTTTTTAATTTCACCTGAAAGTGAGGGCAGTGAGAATCGAACTCATGACCTCTTAGTCATTTCAGCTCTGATATCATGATAAATGTCACTTCAACCCAAAACTTGTATTAGGTAAAACATAATTAATTATTTTGTATCTTTTGTATCTTTCTAACACACCTCATCACGTAAGAGCCCTTTGAATTTGAAGTGTGGATATTACACAAGCTCAATTTTTAGATCTAACTTGTATTGCACATGCTCATTTTTCATTCTATCTCGTGTTTTCTTAATTTTACTTGAAAATACGCAACAATGACGATCGAACTCGTTACGTTCGTACAAAAGGATTAAAAAGAGCTTGCTCATGATGCCAATATCCCTATAGATGCTGTCAAACTAAAATTGGCAAAGTCTGTTGGCTATTATACTTATTGCATTAATTTTTTACTCTTCTTATATTGTTTAAGATAGAGAAAAAATTGGTTAAGTTTGCATTCAGCAAGGAAATTGAAAATTTATAATATGAATATTACTTTTACTATTTGGTATGATATAAAAAATAGGTTGAAAATAGTTTATTTACTTTTTATGTTATAAGAAGGACACCAAGTATGTTTATATCAATTATTTTATCTACCTCATTTAAACTCTCAACTGAACACGCTTTTTAATTGTATAGTATGCCAAAGTGAATTTTCATGTGAAACTTTGATATTCATAAGGTAGGCTAGCTATGATGGTCATACTAATTGCAGGTGGAAAAGAAAGACCACCGGAATAAGTAGTTTCAAAATGGGCGGTTTCATTGGGCGACTAATTAAGATCATACTTTTTGTTGCCTTTTTCATTTCCACTACGGTTGGATTTTTTTAAATTTTTTTTTGAAAAAAAATAAAATAAATCATAAATGTCACTTCAACTAAAAATCTTAATGCATTAGATGAAACTTAATTAATTACTTTATGGGCCCGTTTGGTGCACTTGATTATTATATATCCTACCTTTATCATTTGTTTGGTATGCCAAGCGGATAGAATATAATTATCAGGTTGATCTTTTTTATCCTGCCCAAAGAGTAATTACTTATCCCAAGGGGGGGCTTGGGTTAGGAAGGAGTAGGATAGGATAAGAAAATTTTAATTTTAATTTTTCCTAAAACATCCCTGCAAGACACCAAGGCTTCTCCTTACCGTCATTCACAAGTGGTGCATTCAGAATTCGAAGGGCTGCATTCAGAAACGAGGTATGTTTCAAACCCTTTTGCATTCTTTGCTCACCCTTTTGATTATTTTGCTCGTTTCTCCTCTCTTTTTCCCGTGCTTCATTCTGATTCAAGTGAAACCCATTTTCGGATTTTTGTAAATTTCAAGGGGCTGCATTCAGAAACGAGGTATGTAGCTCAAACCCTTTTGCATTCTTTGCTCACCTTTTTGATTATTTTGCTCGATTCTCCTCTCTTTTTCCAGTGCTTCATTCTGATTCAAGCGAAACCCATTATTTGCTTAATCAGAGTGTTATGAGTCAAAATGATGAAAGAAATTTGAGATAAACTTAGAAAGATTTGTAATATATATATATATATATATATATATATATATATATATATATTGGTAACAACAATTAAATATATTTTATTTCATAGTTAATGTGTAAGATATTCATAATTATGTATTTTTAATATATTTTATTTAAAATAATATTTTTTAAATAATTTAAAATAGGAATTAATGTACAAAAAAATTAAAAAAATTAAAAAATAAAATAAAAAAGAATTATATGAAAATCTATTGTTGAGGGTATTTTTGTCTATTTAAAGCATATCCTGACGCAATCTGATTCACACCAAACAACGGATAGGATACTATTGTCCTATCAGATAGCTTATCTAGTGTACATCAAACACAGGATAGGATATGAGTTTATCATGCCCATATCATATCCTACCCTTATCCAATTCTCTTATCCTATCCGTCCTTATCCTATCTTGTCCACCAAACGAGCCCTATATCTTTTGTATCTCTCTTAAACATCATTTCACACAAGAGCTTTTTGAGCTTGAAGTGTGGATATGACCACATGCCCATTTTTTTATCTACCTTGTGTTGTACATGGCAATTTTTTGGTTTATCTTATATTTTTCTTGATTTCACCTGAAAGTGGGGTAGTGAGGATTGATCTCATTATCTCCTAGTAACTTCAGCTCTGATACCATGAAAAACCACTACTTCAACCAAAAAAGTTAAGGCATTGGATGAGACAATGAATTATTTTGCATCTTTCCCAAGCAAATAACAAATGACCTTTATACTCATTCTTTCTTCAATGTTCTTCCTCTTGAAGCACAACTACATTACATAAAGGCCTATTGAAGAAGCAAACTTTATTCCCACGTTCTAAATTACATTAGCTGTCTACACAATTAACGTGGGACTCTTAACATTGCCACTCCCTTTAAGATCAATGTTTACGACGACTTTCACTCTGACCCGGTGGTAGCCCTTTTCCCCTTTGGATGGCTTCACCCACCTATCAGGTAGCCCTTTTCGCGGTCCGACTTTCAATGAGAGAACCAAATGATAGGGACCCATGTGATCACCACCCTAAAAGTTAGCTCAAAAGATGGGAGTGCCCAAGGCCTTATAAATCTCATACTAGTTGCCTACAAAATCAATGTGAGACTCCTAACAGTCTGCACCTTCCATTTCTGCGCAAGTCTGCACGTAAGCTCCTCCTTCCAAGGGGGTGTTTGGAATAGGATAAAAAAAATGTTACTGGGAAAATAATTTTTCCGAAATATGGTGGGAAATATTTTTTCTCGGATAAGTTATAAAAATGTGTTTGGTTGGTCAAAATTTGTCCTGTGAATATTTGAGTAAGTTTCTGAGTTGAAGTTTGGTTGACCAAAATTTGTCCTAGAAATATTTATGTAGGTTTCTGAGTTGATGTTTGGTTGATTGTGAAATAGTAGTAAGGAATGTAGGATTAATTTACAAAAATAACCCCAACTTTACGTATAGTACACAAAAAAGTTAGGTTAATTTCGTCCAGATTATTTCGCTACTTTTTTACTTCCCGAGCAAAAATATATACCAACTTATCGATGGAGTGATTTACAATGTGTCCGTACCAGAGTTTAAAAGTTAACTACAAAAAACAAGCAAGAGTGTTACCTGAAAAAGTGTAGCTTTTATTTCTACCAAACGTGAATATCAAATTCTTCCTACACAACTTTCCAAGGAAAACAAAAAGAATTTGGGTGTCCCCTAAGTGTCTATTGCCGTAAATCCTCAACCCAAAAAAAAGATAAAAAAAAAAGACAAGAATAACTTGTATATTTTGCTCGGTCGACATTTCTTCATATTCATTAATTAATTGTTATTTTAAAATTTTGCAAATAATTCTTTTTCAGATTTCAATTTATTTAATTTTCTTTAATAATAAATTTTTAATTCGTTGCATATGTGTAATATGGAGAATAATTTAGCAAAATTTAGAATTAGTTCCCTACATTTTCTCAAACTGTGCTTAAAAATATGTATTGTTATAGACTGAAATGAACGAAGCATGATCCAACTCACCACCTTTTATTGATACACATGGAGAAAATTAATATAATATCCATTAATACAAAGTATAATCTTTTACTATTAATTCCATAATTATATCATATCAATCCTAATTCAGATATAATCTTCTACCATTAATCTCACAATTATGTCATATCAATCCCAAAAGAAAAAATAAACTCCCAAAACTTTTAAAAATGCTCCATTGTTGGTTTTAAATTCTCAATCAATAACATCAAATGCTCCTTTAGTGACCTCTTAAATTACTCTAGCATGCATGAATGAGATAACATCATCTTAATGCCTCTTGTCGTAAAATCCCCCCACCTATATTACGTCCTCACTTTGTGTTTGGTTAAAATTAAGGTTACTTTTTTTTTTAACTCCTTTCTTATTTATGTTATTGCTCCTATATTTAGATATGCATTCTTGTGGACATGTTCAAGGTGTTCTTGTTGAATTAGTGGATTTGCGCAATAGAGAAAAGGAGCTTATTTGCCTTGAAAATCTGAAGTTAAACGACCATGTTTGTCATTTTATTAAAAAAATAGAGACTCATGGTCTTTCATAGTCTGCTCTAAGTCTGGGTCAAATGCCTTACTAGGTAGCATGGATATATAATTTTTTTATATGTAATTTTTTAGTAATGTATAAAAGGTTCAGACATGTGGTTGTGATAATGTATAAGCCATGTATACTATAATCTGAACATGGCTATTTTAGCTTAATGGTCCTCACTTATGTATTATACGGGCCATGTATTAAATTGACATATAATTGAAATTACTATTAGTTTGATATGCAAGTAATATTAATTTGATATAAAATGGGTGCAATGGACCTTTTATAATGACGGGGGAGCAAAATTTTATATTACTATTATGAAAAGGTAATGTCAGTTTTGATTGGATGATCACACTAAGAATACAAAAATAACTATTAAGAAGAACCTAATAAAATTACAGAATTTTTTGCCAATTTTTTGGTTGGAATGTCAATTTTTTGTTTATGGTGACAGTAGTCCAATGCACCATATATTTCAATGAGGAACTAGCCTTAAGACCCTATATTTTGTTTGTAAGATCAGTTTTTTATTGTTTACCTTCATGCCTTCTCGTGTTATAATTGCACTTTCTCTGATTCCTTTAGAATCTTATTTTATCTCTTAGTTGTTATTTAGCAAAAGACCCAATAAATTAATTAATGTGTTATTTATTTTTAGCATTTGGTCCCAACGAATAATTGATAATCATTACTGACCTTTTTTCTTTTCCAACAAAATCAAAACTTAAATACTCTTCTCCTGAGTTCTAACATGACAATTTGTACAAATGTTTGATGATTACAAAAAGAAAATTAGACAATCAATCAATATAAAATCAAATTCTAGACAAATTTGACAGTTAGAGTGAATATGCATTACTAACTGAACTCTTCTTTGTATACAACGGAAAAACCAACTTTCCACATTGATTGGGGAGGGTAGCAGACCAAGAACAAAACTTGCCACATATGCTGACAGGTTGAATCTGGTAAATAATAGTTATCTCTAATTGGGTGCAATGAACGTGTGGAACATTTTTCTTATGAATAACATCACTTGACTTTCACTTTTTAAAAGCACTTTCAAAATTTTGCTTTTTAGACTATGTTGCATGTCATACAGTAGAACATATTTTCATATTTTAGAGGGGTAGAGGCCCATCCTATCCTGAGATTCGCCCCTGCCGATACCGTTCTATTGTATCCTTTAGTAGTGTAATTAACTTCATAAATGATCTCTGCTCAGCAAGCATTGATTAGGCGATGCTTGACATTTATTCATTAGTCAATGGATAATGATTGGGTGGAAACTTTTCTTTTTTTGTTAATGACAATGGAAAATGATTTGAGATTGCATTGAAATAGTTAGCCAAGCTAAGCTAGTTCCTGTTGTTTGTGATGGAAATTATTACTTGATAATGTCATATGCAATGAAATGTACAATTTGAACTTTTCCTTCATAGGTTTTCTCTTGATTTGTTTAATGCTTATAGATTGATTTCCCATTCCACTGAGCAATTATATATTAAGGTTCATTCTCAGTTTCTCACTAAAGAGGAATGCTCACTCTCTTTTCTTAAGAGGAAATCTATAAAAAAAATTATATCTCTTCTGATTTCTTCACTTTTTATAAAAGAGTTAAACACTTTTTTCTATACTCTCAATTATTGGTTGAGATATGGAGACACACACCATTAATGATAAGCCGCCTAAGAATTTAAGAAGGAAAAACTTCAAACAATTTTTTAATTTTATCTTCATGTTTTGTAAAATTCTCTAGGCAATTGTAAAAACTAATAAGCATGTCATATTTTTATTGGAAGCAGATAAATAAACTTATATACATCTTTTTCTCTTTCTTTTTTTTTCATTTGATATTATAGTCTTGCCTTCCCCGCTTAGTCTATGAAAATCATCTTGGTTTCTATAAGAATGTAGGAAGCAGAACAACTTTGAATGTAGAATTATGGGCCTTATTAGTGGGTCTAGAGGTAGCTTGGAGCAAAGATTTTAGAAATGTGTGTGTAGAAAGAGACTCTCGGATGGCTCAACAGCTGATCCTTAGGCTGTAACAGCAATCCCACCCATCTTCTGCTTTGATCGCATAGGGAATTTGTGGCCAAGGATTGAAATGTTACTATTTCTCATATCCATCTTAGAAGGGAATGCAATGGTCGATTGGCTAGCCACCTATGCTAGTAACTTCTCTTGGAATGTTCAGCTCTTGGATCTTCCTCCTCATGAGAGCATGCATCGGTTGCAGAGTGACTTCATGGGAACTCACTAACCTAGACTTTGTGCTTAGTTTGTTTTGTTTCTTCCTGTCTTTGTTTTTTCTTTTCATCTTGTGTCCAAAAAAAAAAAAATCACCTTGGTATATATTTATATTATTGAAGTAATTATGATGATGCTGGAAAAATATATTCTTTGTTGACAAAACAACATTAGTTACATTACTTTATTGTGAGGACAGAAATTGTATTAAGTGAGAGTTTATTTTTCAAACAAATTTTGAACAAACAAATTTTATAATATAAAAAAGGAAATGAAATGAGGGTTCATTTTTTTTTTCAGTCGATGTAGATAAGTTATCTACACTGAACTCAAAACGACATCATTTTGGGACGAAAATTAAAGTATTTTTGTAAGGGAAAAGTGTTTGTCATTTTAAATGACAGAAAGTTATGTCATTTTAAGAGAGATACAAACACATAAAATTTGAATTTTAAATTAAAAAAAATCACTCACTTTCTCTCTCCCATGATTTCCGTTTTTCTGTGTCTATCTCTCTCCTAAAATGACATAACTTATGTCATTTAAAATGACAAACACCAAACCTTTTTTGTAATTATAATTTATTTAAGGGTTATAATAGTCATTCTTATTATAATTTTTTATTTTTTAACTCAAAATGTCGTCGTTTTAGGAGTGAATGTAAATAACTTATTAAAGCCATGGAATAAATATGTAAATTTTTGGCGTCCGGAACTTTCTTGTTGGAATTTTTGGTGATGAATGGAACAAACGTGTCATGTCTCTGAGTTTGCTTATGGGTTGGGCTATTGACTAAGTGCAAGTTTTAATTGGCCTTTTTTTTATTTTAGGATGTAAACTCCTAAGTATTGACGAAAACAGGTCTCTTGTTTATCTAGGCCCTTTGAGCCCAATGGGCCTTGGCATCGTGAATTCCTAAAATATATCATTAACTCTCTCTCCCTTTTCTATTTATTTGATCAAGTAAAATACTGATTATTTTCTTAAAAGAATTATTGAACCCCATTTTACTTTGATAGAAAACAAATTTATTGACAAATAACAAAATCTTTTTATATTTTTATGCATTATTATCAAGATTCAAGAGAGTCTTTTCAGTTGAAATAATATAAAGTGAGCAGGTGAATTAAATTGGATGAAAATCACCTCAAATTTCTTTGGTATGGCATAAACTTAATAAGGTAGAAAACAAAATACAACTACGTTTCACGTTCAAATAATTTTGAGCCTCCAATAAAAATGAGACGAACATAAATGAAGGCTCTTCTATTCGAGAAATTATAATAGTGTCATTGTCTTCTTTTTTTTTAAAAAAAAAAGAAGAAAAAAATTAGCTTTCATATTCTCAATTCTATGTTTTACTGCGTATTTAGAAATTAGAAATAAAATTAAAATCTCTGTCTCTGTTTAATTTTTAATTATCTTTTATTTTTTATTTCCTCGTCTAAATGCACCCTAAATATGTAGTTGGGAAAAAGGTGACATGTGGTTAGGGGTGTTAACAGACCGAGTCGAGCTGAGCTTTACTCTTAAAAAGTTAGACTTGTGTTTAAATGTGTCAGTCTGACCAAACCTGTTGCTTGTTATAAATATAACAATCGTCATGTGGCCTAATTTATATACAAAAAATAAAAGTCTTGTTTAGTCTGTTTAAAAAAAATAAGAGAACAAAAATTTATCCAAAAAAAAATACAATCAACAACATTAATAATTCCATAAATATTTATAAATTCAATTTATATCCAAACAACATAATATAGAACAAAATCATTGAAAAAGTTTGTTTAACCAATAAAATGAGGTGAAATGAATTAAGGAGAAAGAGAGGGCTATTACAATTACAAGTAGTATAAAAATATAAAATATAAATAAAAAATAATATACTAGGCGAGCCTGAGAGACTTTAAGGCTGAGCTTTTGAATTGGAGCCCGAGGCCTTTTTATTAAACGAGTTTTTATACAAGTCCAAGTCTGGTGCCAACAACCAATTTTAGACATATAAGCTCAGACCTTCACGAGTCGAGCCAAATGCCACGTTACTAAAATTTTGACCATTGATCCACTTGGATATTCTTACACTGGTGTAAGAGTTAGAAGTCTCACACTCAATCTTGACCATTGATCTACTTGTTTCCAATGACTTACATTACTAAAAAGTTTGAGCCCTTAAATATAAGTAGGATTAACGTACAAGATTAAAAGTGTAATTTACACCAGTGTAAAATGATCCTGACCCATATATATAGTTTTTTAAGCATTAATTATACTTCTTGATAATTTGGTAGACATTTCCCTTGACGGAGGTATGGCGCAAAAATGGAATATTCAGTATATTCCATCAATAAGAACATTACATATCAGAAGAGAGAGAAAAATTAACTGACATGTCATATTTTTATTGCTGGGATGCACTGAATCTTTAGTACAATAATATTACCAAAGATTTATTCGTAAAAGTGACTTCTATCGATTTTATATATTAGTTTCAACAAAATTCTGAAAGCAATAAGAAAGCCGGCATATAAATTAAATAAAGTTATATAATGCAAGTTATTTCTTATTTCTGATTTAATTACCTGTCACGTGCATAGCACAGATCCACCGGCCATTGTTATTTTTTTAATTCCACTTCAGTGCTTATTTTTTCTATAAAAAATATTTTGTAATATTTTAAAAAATAATACGTTGTACTTACAAGTTACAACCAGTGTTTTAAAATTCCTTTATGCCTGGGATAAATCCCGCTGGGTCACTGAACCCTCTCTCTGAGGGTTGGAGTCAACAGTTAGACTTTGCATGCATATTGACTCCCTCTGACCTCATAAATCCCGGATTGAACCCGTGACTCATAAATAATCTTGGGATACACACCCCAAAAGCTAGCTCAAAGTGTGGGAGTGCCCAATGCCTTATAAAGGCCACATTGTTGTTCATACAACCAATGTGAGACTATATATCTCAACACGCTCCCTCACACGAGAGCCCATTAGGCTTGAAGAGTAGATGATGCAACAGGCCTAACCTACCTGTGCTAAGAGATTCCACGAGAAAGTGGGGGGCGGCGAGGCTCTGATACCATGTAAAAGAACCTTGGGATACACCACCCCAAAAGCTAGCTCAAAGGGTGGGAGTGTCCAAGGCCTTATAAAGGCCACATTAGTTGCTCATACAACCAATGTGTGACTATATATCTCAACACACTCCCGGGTCAGAGAGAGTCACTGTATTCTTTTAAAAAAAATATTACACAAAAAAAGACATTTGGTGTGTAAAAAAAACTTGTTACGCCTTAGATCCAGAACTAGATTTGAAATCTGAATGGTTCTTCTTCTTTTCTTCTGATCTTCTCTCCCAGACCCAGACTCTATCTCTCTGATTCGGTGATCTCCTCCGCCGAGGTGGTGATTCTCTTATCCTCTTCGGTCTTCTCTCTCCTTCTTCTCCGTCGTACTGGTTCTTCTCTCCCCATTGTTGATTTGTCGAGCCACCGCCTCGCCTCCCTGTTCTCTCTTGGGTAAAAGATCTTCTATCACATGCTATTATTGTATGCGCGTGAGAAGGGCAATAAGGGCTTGAGTTTCATGATATAAATTTTCTTTAACTCTATTGTTTTATACTTTGATAGTTTAATATTTTGATTTGTTTGTGTAATAATGACTTGTGGATATAATTGGTTGAATTATGTGAAGTATATTTTGAATCTTTGATAATTGGTGGTTTCATTTTTTTAAATTTTTCTATAGGATATATATTTATATTTTTTAATGTATAAAATCGGGTCAGTGAAGTGACTTCGTGACCGCCTGGTTGAACCCGTGATGCCTTACTTCAGCCAAGTCGATGGCCAAGCAGAGTTTTTAAACAATGCTTACAACCTTATCATATAAAGTTTTATAAATTAAATAATAAAAGTTATGAACTCATAAAAGTTTTAAACTATTAGTGCTTAAGGTATAATTTTTATTCATGAATTTATAACTTCTATTTTTCCTAAGTATGCGGCATTTTTTTTAGAGAGTACCAAAATAAATTATATTTTAGTTAGCCTCTATAAACCAACATAGTTTATAAATTATATTTTAGTTAGCCTCTATAAACCAACACAGTTTGTGAATCATGTAATTTTCACACGGGTAATTGTTTAAACCAAACTTGATTATTGATATTGGTCATGCGATCACATGGGCGGTGGTATGAAAACTCAAGCTTTCGTAGCATTTTCCTAGTTTGTTCACACGACGAATCCAATAGTTTTTTTGGCCAATAAATAATAAATATCCAATAAATCAGTTTCAACATGAAAATATTATGTCCTTCCTTATATTCTACTATGGGATTAACGGGTCGAGCCGAGCTTTGATCTTAAAAGGTTAAGTCTGTGTTTAATTGTGTTAGCCTGATCAGGCTTGTTACCTGTAATGAATATAATTATCGGCATGTGACATGTCTTATTTATAAAAAAAATAAAAGTCTAGTTTAACCTGTTACCTATTTAAACAATTAAGACAACCAAAATTTATCCAAACAGAATATACAATCAACAGCACTAGTAAATCCATAAATATTCATAAATTCAATGTATATCCAAACAACATAATATATAACAAAACCATTCAAAAAGTCTGTTTGATCGATAAAATGGAGTGAAATAGATTGAGGAAAGAGAGAGGACTACTACAAATAATATATAAAACATAAAATAAAAATTAATATACAAGACCAGATTGAGAGACTCTAAGATCGAGTTTTTGAGCTTTTATACATGTCTAAACCTACTTCTAACAATCAATTTTATACAACTTAGACATTCACAAGTCGAGCCAAACAATATGAAAGGAGTTCGTTTACCACCCCTACATTTCAGCTGTCTGATATTAAACTTCCGATTTTTTTGGAATAATTTAATTCTAAGTATCGCTGTTAGATAAAATGAATTAACAATAATATCCTAAATATACAATTTTTAAATTACATGTAAATACGTGCAGCAATATTAATGTGACACGTTCACCTATGAAAAAAAAATCATTTTAATATTTAATCTGAAACTTCCATGAATTTTTTTATTAAATTTTTTTAAAATTGAATGATAGAAAAGAAATGACAACACTTACTTTCAATGACCTATACCCAGTTGATTTTCATTTAAATAATGTTTTCCCAAATAAAGTCATTGTTCCATTTTCAAATTATATGTAAATATGTGCAACATTATTAATGTGATAGATTCACGAGTGAATTTTTTTTTTGAAATATTTAGTTAGAAAGTTCCATTAATTTATTGATTCAAATTTTAAAAGATCGACTGACAGAATAGGTCACAACCCTTAGGGGGCGTTTGGTACTGGAGAAATTTTTTTGTATCCTGGAATCACGATTACCGGGTATATAGGTGGAACAAAAAATGTCTAGGGATTTTTAGAAAAAGATGTTTGGTAGGACAAAGTATTACTGGGAATATTGGTTAATTTTGGTGAAGTGTTTGGTTGAAAACAAAAAATTGTTGGGAATAAGAATTTTTTTGACAATAATACCCTCTTCCAGAATAACTTATAAAAAAAAAGATTAACTAAAAAATAACAAAACAAAACAAAACGCAAAGATAGACCCGTTGCATCGTTGGTGACCTAACGTTCGACTTTATCAACTCAAAGTTCTTCCATTTCGTCAATCCGCGATGTTATGATCAATTCTCCGTGTAAGTTTCGTTCATCTTTCCCATATTCTAAAGTTACAGTTGTGTCTTACCTTTGCAAGCATGTTCCTACTACGAAATTTGATAATCGTTCTGGTAACAGTGTCATTTTCTTTGCGCAGGGGCAAAGTTAATCGGACGAAGGGGGAACGAAGGGGGAACGTACAAAGATCGGTAAAACAAGGCGAGAAGCAGCTTCACCGAACTTCCAAAAGCAGTGCACAAATTGTATGTTTGTATTGTGTTTGTCAACGCGTAGCATTTTGAGGTACGATGGTTTTAAAACACATGTTGGTTTGGGGTGGGAAATTTTTATAAAAGGGTGTGAGTAATGTGTGGTCAAATATTTGGCCATTTTTCGTGCTTCATTTATTTATTGTCCAATTTCATATTTATTTGTTCTGTATTGAACCATTGCCTTTGTAGTGGTTATTTTCTGAGTTGTGTGTCAATAGAAGCTATTAAGACAATAAACAAAGACAAGAAATTGAATCATTCAGCATGGGCGGAGATGACAATGGCAAAGGTTGGTGTGACAGTGATATGTCCGGGCATTCTGCTTCTTCATCGGCATTGAAGTTGAAGATGTGCAACTGTGGAGTTACGGCGGTGTTGCGCACCTCTCGAACATTAACGAATCCAGGAAGAATGTTCTACGGATGCCGTAACTACGGAACAAGGGAGGCGTGTAATTTCTTTGAGTGGCTTGATGATGGCACTTGCGTTAACTGCATCAAGAAGGATAGGTTGTTGGAATCATTGGTGGTTTTGCCGACACGAATGACGGTTGTCATATTTGTGCTTGTTATTATAGTTGGGATTATGTCATATAAAATGTAATCCTGTATTGTAGTTCAGTCGTAAGGTGATATACAATATATTTTTAGGATTACGTAGATGTAATGTCATGTATGTCAGGAATTTTGGCAAACCTTTTGATGTATAGTACGTGTAATCGTTAATTATATGTATTTGTGGTGTCTTTTGTTTGGTGAAAAACAGTCCTGTTATCTGCATTTGGGAATCATTTTTTTGCTATCACCGACGTCAGTGCTATAATTGCATTTTTTTGCTTCATGTCTGGTGAATAATTGATATTAAGAGTTGTGGAAGATGATATCATTGAAATCAGTAGTGGAAAAGTCAGGGAATGTAGGCAAGGTAATATGGAGGCAAGGTTCATTTTGTGATACCATTAGCCCCCTTCCTATTTTGACCCAGTGTTCAATTTAAAGGTGCTATTGTGCTAAGCATAATCATATTTTAATTTATTACTGTCATATTTTGCCTATTGATGCAATGACCAGGCACAATCCACGGAAAATAGTGGCTATTATATTATGGGGGGTAGCTGGGGTGGCTTTTGTGAATATATGCTTGCTATTTGCTAGGAAATTGAAGAAGAAAACATGATGGTAAGAGTTATATGTGTGTGAGTGTGTGTGAGTGTGTGTGTGTGTGTGTGTGTGTGTGTGAGAGAGAGAGAGATGTTGGGTCATTTCTCTTTATATATATAAACATGATGAAAGGTACTCTAAATATGCAGGATTTTTGTGGCTCATTGGTTGACTTAGTTGTTAAGGATACAAAGCCTGTTCAAGCAAAAGGTTAGTAATTACTATTACCTTATCTTTTCTTAGCTTGTCTATTTTCATATCTTGCTTTTTTGTATATCCTGCTTCCTTTCCCATCGTATGTAGGTGCACAGCGGAGTGTCCTCAGAGCTACCCATCAGTGACCATGGTCACTGTTCGTGTTCCGTTTTAGGTGACAATCGCTCGGGTAAGTGTTCCAAATTTATATCAGTCTTCTTTCCCTACCTTTCTCTGTTGCAGGTTAAAATAAAAGTAAGTGGATATGGTGATTTTTCAATTTGTTGCTTTCATTTTGATGAATTACATGGCTGCTTGTTGACCATGACCGATTTTTGTGGTATTTTTGTTATTGGTAGATTGTTTGTTTGGGTTGCTTTTGCTGTGCGAGCTACCCATGTGTGGTTTTTTTTTTTAAGTGTGGGAGGTTGTTGTACATTAAATGGAAGAGGAGAATAACATAACATGCCTTGCTGTAATGGATCTTTGGGGCTTGCAATCAGTGGCTGCCATACCATTTAGTGTCTTTCTAGCTATGCCAGAAAAAATTTAAAAATTATAGTAAAGTCTTTACTTTCAGCATGCTAGGAAAAGTTTATTATCTTCATATTATACATAAACTTCATCTCTCATAACATGATTTAAAAGGAATCCAACGTGATATACTTATACTCTGTTATAGTAAAGTCTTTGCTCACATGTTCTGTTATACACTTATACTCGATCAACAGTGATGTGCACTAATTTGTACCGAATATAATTTGTGAACCCTCTTATTCTTAATTAAGTTTTAAATTTTGTTCTTGGTAACATATGCTGACTTTATATATTGCCGGTTAGCAGGAAGTCCTAATCATTTCTGATATATTTATCTGAATTCTTTGTGTTACAGACTTACACGATTATGACTGGTATTAGCTGAAGATATTATAATTATAAAGCTCAAAAGAAAACAGCTGAAGCAATATCCATCTTTACACTTGTGCTCATAAATAGTTATATGGCTGTTATATAGCTATAACTCATAGGTACTAACTAGCTATAAAAATATGGAATGCCAAATCATGGATAAAATGTTACTGTTTGTTGCTGAGTGTTTATGAGTTCTTTCAATTCAATACAATTATAACCATATTATATTTGTAATACTTATTTTTTTGTATGAAGCTACTCAGGTGATTATGCTGCATTCATCGTGGGATTCAGATTGGAACAAGGATACACGAGGTTTCAGATTGGAACATACAACTATGTCTTTTGCGTGACAGATACATAACCATACCAGTCAAAACAAAACCTTGTACCGGTCATATTTTGTGTATATGTATATATCCTTTGCCATGAAGGAATCCAGCATCAGTCGAATATTGTGTAGTTGCAAGTACTTGGATTGCAGCAGTTATATGTATTTGTTATGGATACCCGTCATGACCTTATTTGTACCGACAAAAATATTAAAGTACTTGGATTGAAGCAGTACTAAGTTTATAAAAGAATGTTAACTACATCAGTTGTGCTTATGCCCTTGTTGGAAACCAACCACATACGTGATTGTGCAATTTTTTTGACGTTTGTATGTGGCTCCAATTCTGTAGTTCTTAGGTTCATACAGTGTTCATCCAAAGGCAAAAATAAAAACTGTAGCCACTTAACTGTGTAGCTGGCTCACTACATAATATTGAATACATAATAACACACTTGTTTGGTTGATCACAATATGAAGTTACACTGTGTGTGTGAGACACAGACATCCCTTCATTTGAATTGCTAGAAAAACCAGACATCCCTTCTATAACAATCCCATGTAACTCTGTTCCTACTACGTTTCCTTTTTTCCATTTCAGCTAATAATAGAGCACACATACTAATTAATATCGAGGTAAGTTGATTCAAACAGTCCATATAGCACAAGAATATAACTAATAGTTTCTTTTTCCTTCTATTCATAATTGACACTCAATCTTTTTTTTAATATTTTTCAACTCTTAAATATCATATCACAAAAGGACCTAGCATATTTGTGAAACCCGAACACACTAATCTAGTGACGAATCTAGGATTCTGCATTGACAGAAGAAAGAGTATTAGTGTATGATTCAATACCCCTCTACAAAACAAATATAGTACCATATGGCAGTGCATATGCAACACCAAATACAAATATTTGATCAACCTAAAAGCCATCCACATAATATCAATCAATCACATGCTCCATGAAACCATCATGATTCAAGTGACATCCAACATTAAACTTCATATCAACTGAATATACCCATCAAAATCACAGATGCAAAGTTGGGGAGTTTTGTACTTTGCCCTTTATATTGGACATTCAAATTTCTTAAAACCCAATTTAATAGTGACCATGCCGAAACCGACAAATAGGTTAACAGTTCAACCGACAAAAAGGACACCTTGCTGGCAGCTCAACAAACAGAAAAAAACAACAAAAATTTCTTGACCAACATTTCAACCATGACATTAGACCACACGCTCATCCAACAAAAATCCTAAACCAAAGTGAAGTTGCTGAAAATAAAAGGATATATACAATCAAAAAATGGGATCATGCAAAACAAAAAATCTCTACCTCAAACTTCAGCCCAGATGTGTATTTGTCACAGTTGCGGAGCAAGACTTAGCTTCGTAGATTTGGCAGATTCGCATGTATCAACAGTGTGTGGAACTACATAGCACAACAACAAGGTCAGACTATATTCTCCATGGTCCAATTCCAAGGTTGCATTGTCATAATAAATGGCTTTAAAGCCAAGTTGAAAAGCAAAACTAAAGATGAAGCAAGAAAATAAACAAAATTTCTTTCACACAGAACCTAGGCTTTGTGTCATCAAACCAATAGACTTCCTTAGCACTGTGTATTTAGTGGATACAAATATAAAAACAAAGAATGTACAAAATTTCTTTCACACAGAACCTAGGCTTTGGGCCACACCATCAACATGCAGTGTGCATATTTTGCCACTGACAACATAAATCAAAGTTCAAATATGCAAAATAAACCCTCACGATTCATGATACCGATCTATGTATCAAGGGGGAAAATAGGAAAATAAACTCTCAAGATGAACATGCAGGCTTTGGCGAAGTGATGAACATGGTAGGGTTTGACATTACATGCCTCGTAAATTTGTTGGTCGGAGTAACAAATGAGGGAGAATGAATCGTAGATGACAAAAACAAATTTTTTTACCTTCACGGGATGAACAAAGACACATACCTCAAGGATACCAACACAGCCGTAGTACGTTCATTTACAAACGCCAATCATATAAACATTTACTAAAAAATGTATACGACCTACCACCCATTGTGATGAGCTGATGCTTACAGGACAACTCACCGTTCAAAGAACAAGTTCAAAATATGCAGTAACTGCGAGCCTGGACTGATGCGAGATTCAAAGGGTTTCGGTCGGACACGGTGGTGCAGCACGGTGGAGAGATGGTTTCAGATGTTGTCAACCACAGATGGTTCTCCGTTCAACTTTCGCTGGAGAGCCTCATCTGTTTTCACCACAAATCCATTTTTTGCACAAATGATATGCTAGGGTTCGAGGGTAATTTTGTCTGCCAAAATCAACGTCTGCAAAATTAATCACGGGAACTCATAATACCCACCCATCAAATGGGAATCATAATCCATTGAAGCTAGTGTTAATTGGGTGCCGGGGAATAAACGATACCTGGAAAAAATCTCGGTTTTCTTCTACCAAACGTGGAAACAAAATATTCCCACTTTCATTTTCCAGGACATCCAACATATTCCTTTATACCAAACAGCCCCTTACTTCCCTGTCATTAGTTTAAAAAATATGGCTTACAAATCGTAGGCATAGGCCGGGCTGTTTTCATTTTACTTTTTTCCCCCCTAAATAAAGGGTTTATTTTACTGTGTTCTAGTTTTTTTATTTTTAAAATTATTTTGTAGAATAGTCATGGAAATATATATTTTCTGTATTTTTTTAAAAAAAATTAAAAATCAAAACACACAACAAAAATAATTCAGATATATTCTTTAAATTTGATTCTAAAAATAAAAAGGGGAAGGATATTGGGACAATCAAGTTATGTTACTACCAAGTGACTACCAATCAATCTCACCGTTAGATTGATTATCTTGATCCAACGGTTATATTTATTTTCATCTTTGTATGATCATGATTTCCCAAATTTAATACTTTATGTTTATTTTCACATTTGTATGGTTATGATTTCTCATATTTAATGCTTTCACTTTAAATATGGGGAATCATGATCATACAAAGATGAAAATAAATATAACCGTTGAATCAAGATAATCGATCTAACGGTGAGATTGATTGATAGTCACTTGATAGTAACATAACTTGGTTGTCAGAGTATCCTTCCCCAAATAAAAAAGCAATTACAATTTTTAAATTTTTTATTACAAAACAAGCGTTATCAAATGAGTCTTTTTTTCTTTTTCTTCTTAACCAAAATGCTGTTTTTAAAAATAGTATTCAATCAGGGTAAAGATATATTTTCTCTGCTTTGTATAATTTTCTGTATATTTTTGTTTTTAAACTTAAGTGGACCAATTCTTTTAAGCGTTTATCATCTATCATTTAACATAACCATAAAAAATTTCCTACTCACACAATATTTTATGAGGCCCACAGAAAAAAAAAATTCCAGTACACAAAATGAATCTCTATAATATAACACAATTAATTTTTCTATAACATAATTCTTATAAAACCTTGTTTTAATCTATAAACGTAATATGACTGAATCAGGTTAGTTATTTTTTTACCCAATAATCAACGTGACTCGTTGGCCCATTTTCACAATCTAGAAGTTGAAAGTTGAAACGTGAAACAATGAATACACATTTCTAAATTCCACTGCAAGCACTCAATGACTCGGCATAAAGTAGTGGGAGACCAATACCTGTTCCAAGTCTATTATTCCACCTCCGTGAAGTTTCATGCGATTAAAGTATCGGTTTTATAAGAGTTATTTTATAGGAAAAATATTTGTGTTATATTATAAAGATTTATTTTGCATGCCGGAATTCTTTTTTTGTTGCGGATCCCACAAAATATTATGAGTGTAGGAAATTTTGTCTGATCATTTAAATTATAGATGATAAACCCTTAAACTATCGTAAAATTATGTCTTTTTAAATGACAGTCTCATTTTATTCTCATAAAAAAGATAAAATCTATACCTTTAATTTTTTTTGTCCACACCTTTCACATTATACAATTACATTTTACCTTTACACTTTTATAAAATCATAATGATATTTTCTCTTAAAATTAAATTTTTTAACTATATACATATGAGTAAGGACATTCTAACTATCAAAAACACTTACTACTAACTTACTACCCATCACATCACCATTGGATCAAAGAGAAAGAATATTAAAAAAAATTTGAAGAGAGAGAAAATATTAATCTAATGGTAATAAGATAGGTAGTAAGATGGTAGTGAAAAATTTTAGTAGTTAGAATATCCCTCCTCTATATATATATATATATATATATATATATATATATATATATATATATAAAAATACTGAAGACACGTTCAAATAAAATTATTCATGGTCTACGACTACAATTCAATAAAGTAGAGTTTCTGCAGGAATTGCATCGACTCCTGGCGAAGGGGAATCAACCAACGCAAAAGGTAAAACTGAATTTGATTCCACAAAATATGACTTTGCAAGGTTGCGTTCATATTATGATATTGATTCATAGTTTCATGCTATTCTTTAACAAAAAAATTACGCAATGTTTGATTGATCTCTCTCAACTCTTCATACCTGCCCCTTACAAATATGGAGCATGGAACTTTTATTGTGCCTCTGTTTGCATATAATAAAACACAACTTTCGATTATTACTTGAATGGATTTCTATTTATCGCACTATATGTATAATCAACAAATTTGAAACTTAAGAACAAGGGGGTTAATGCAAATTTGTATTGTGGGGGAGTGAATAAGAAAATAAATACAAATAGATTAAGGAAAAATGTCAATTCCACAGCACCAGAAAGGATATCAATTAAGAACAAAGTTGTGTTACATTTCAGGTTAAAACTGGTAAGGAAAAAACGAAAAAAAAAAAAAAAAGTATTAACCAATCAACAGCACTACTAGTCTGCTAAATTATTACAACCTAAAGTTTTGAAACAGTTAAATTAATCCGAAAAAGAAAGAAGAAATACACAAATAAAGATGTATAAATTCGTTCTTTTTCTTGTTCGGAAAACACTAGGTAACATGTCGGAGAAACCCAAACCTCCCTTGTAAGGGTCGTCGACGGCGCGTGCATCCACACCCAACAAGCCAAGTCTACGCGCCGCCGCTCTCGGCGGCTTCAGGAGCCACGGTGTTTAAGTCAAAGCCCTCATTGATTATTGCCTCGTCAACCTTGTTCTCCATCTTGTCAGCCACTACTCCAACTCCGCCGTCGACATCTCCGCCGTCGTCCACCGTGACCTCAGCCTGTTCGAGGGTCTCCCTCCACTCCTTGCCGCCCATCCCTTTGTCATCAAAGTACTTGACCGCCACCTTCATCCTCCGCAGTATGGCGAAAAACTCCTCCACCTCCTCCTCCGTGGGAACCCCACTGCCACTTGCAGCCTCGTCTCCCTTCACCTTCTTGACCCTCTCACACTCTTCCTCTTCCTCCTCTTCCTCCACCACCTCCTCTCTGATGACCCTCTTCTTTTTCCTCTTCTCCACTTCCATAATAGATGATGAATCAGATCCTAGAGGCCAAAACAGTAAGATATGGAATTATATATGGTATATATGGTGTATATGAAGATCAAATGACGTGTTTGTGAAGAGAAGTTATATTTGATTATTTTCTATATTTTGCAATGGAAAAAATATTTTTTTTAAAAGGATATAAAATTATATAATTTTAGTTGAAATTAATGCACTGGAAAAAATAGTTATACGACGAAGGGTTATGGTCAGGGAGAATGAGAAGTTATTGAGAGATATTTTTTAATTTAAATATTAAATAAAACACTACTATTTTACTTAAAATAATTTTATAAACACTTATTTTTTTTCAAAATATATAAAATGGGTGATAAATACTAAGAATGAAAATGCATTTCCTTTTATAAATCAGATTTTAGATTTAAAGTTTCTCTCCAAATACGAAATAAATTTATCTTTTATCCATATAAAAATAGATTAGATTCATTGAGGAAAGAATAGAAAAAAAAAATTAAACATTACTAACTGTGATATCATGTCAGGGAGCTTGTACTCCAATTCTAAAAATAGGAAGAAAAAAAGATATAGATGTAATTTTGAAAAAAGTAAAGGATATAAATGGAAGAATATTTTTTTTTAGTAAAAGACTGTGAAATAGTGTTGTGCTCCTGGAGCACGTTAGAAAAATTTGTGCAAGAGATACATATTTGTTGTAATATCTCAAGGGCCAGCAAAGACATAGAGTGATCTCGCCGATGCAAAAGAGGTACAGACAATGAGCGATTAATACAAAATCTTGCAGTTGAGGCACATGAATAAATTGAATCAATACCCCAAAAAAAGAGATTCCAAATATGTGTAGATATGAGATTGTACAGTTGGTGATAACTTATAAGAGTTAATTCGTACAACCTATACAAATAAAATGTATATGCCTTTCGATAGTCTGGTATGGAATAACTCCATAATCAAACATACTTAACTTAGAGCAATTATGAGATGAGTGACCTCTTGGAAAGTTTTCCCAAAAAATGTGTCAGATAGAACAAAACATGTTGAAAAATCTCGTGTCACATTTGCAAAGAAACATTAATCCCTTTAAAATTTTAATTATTTTGTTATATTAAAATGTTTTTATTTAATATTTTGATAAATAATTGAACATTTGTAGATGTCCTCACATTCACATTCCCATCTTAAAAACCTAATTAATATCATATTTAATATTTTTTGAAAAATTATTTATCATTTTTAATGAATTTATATTATTTTAAATGAAACAATCGTGTATTGATGCACATTTGGTTTTTTATTTTTTTTTATATATTTCCTCTTCCTCCACAAGATCATGAGGAGAAGGTAAAAACTCGCTAAAACATAGTCATTTCGCTTGGAATGACACAAAGTTGTATCATTTAAAATAATGAATATTTTCACCTATTTTTTATATTGGGAGTAAATGGAACCTTGAGTTGTGAGAGAAGAGAAAACCAAAAAAATCTCATCCATTTTTATATAGAGAAATGATTTATTTACAATTTTTTTATAAATTACACTAAGTATAATCGGTCATACAATATTGATTGAAGTATGACTTATCATACTTAGTGTAGTTTGTAACAATTTGTAAATATAATATTTTTCTTTTATATATACAAGAGATAATTTTACGTACGTTCTTGTAGGATCCCACCTATATATATATATATATATATATATATATATATATATATATATATATATATTCTTTATGGTTCTTTTTTTAATCTTAATTGAACATTAATCAATATGAATAATTGAATCTATACTTTTAAAAAATAGATTAAAAAAGTGAAAAAAATAGAAATACAACTTGTAAGGGACTTTGATCATACTGCCACGGTTTTAAAAAAAAATCAGGAAGTTATAGTCCTGGATTTTTTTTGTAAACTGCCACGATTCCAACTTCGATGGCAGTTGTAGCAAGTTTTAACTACCACGTAGCTGAACAAGTAAACTCATTTTCGAAAAAATCATAACTTTTAGCTTGAGTGTTTAAATCGGGTATTTTTTTTGATTTCATGCAATTTTTTGAAATCTATGCACGGAAAAGATTACTTTCTAGTGTTGAAAAGTGAAAGTAAAAATAGGAATTAAATAATGTCATTTATAGAGATAAAATGTCAAAGGGGCACAAGGAAGTATTTTTTTTATCAAATCTCCTCCTAGTATTTTTTGTGTATATTTCAAAAAGATATGTAGAATAAAAAAATATCATATTTGAACATCTGAGTTAAAAGTTATAATCCAAAGTTTTATGATAAAATTTTTAAATTTTTGTGTCACGTTTTGAAATGATAGATCGCCAAAATTATTATCGGAAAACTTTCAACGTGGCAAACTATATTTGCTACAAGTTTGAAATCATGGCAATTTGACAAATTTTTCTAATCCGGTAGCATTAAGGTAAATAATATTGGAAATCGTGGCGGGTTAAAGTTTCCCAACTTGTGAAGGTAACAACTCAAGTAATTAATTTACAAGATTAATATTTATCATATTATAAAAGATAAATTATCTCTTATGAGGTAGGAAAATATTAATAGTGTCAAATGCTTATAAATTAAAGTCGTTGATCTTTTTTTATCTAACACCTCTCAGATGAAGTGTCAAATTTCAAATTTCACACTGGTGTTAAAAGATCTTGCCTCATTTTATATATATATATATATATATATATAAGTGTGTGGGAACATATAAGATAATGTGCAGAGAAAAAGAAAAAAAAATACGATCTCATACTTTTATATATGTATAAAAAAAATTTATATCTTATAATAAAAAATATTAAACCATTAATTTGACTACAATAACAATATTATTTGGACGACTTTGGGGAAAAAGAGGTCTTTGTAACGTTGATTGGAGGATGGTGTCGTGAAAGACAAAGATGATGTCATGGTGATCGGCAATGCTGACGTCACCATTATCGCGTATTTGCATTTAGACGATTCTTTCTTGGGAGGGAGCCCCGACTTCCGCTCGCACTCAAGGGGGACGAAACACACGCGCCCATTTAATGCTCCACGTGGGTGGTTAGTTCCATGTCTTAATATCCCATTGCAAAACCCCCGGTAGCTCATTTTTTAACTCAACTCTTAATAGTTTGTTTGAGTCACAGTCCAAATTCTGCCTCAATTAAATTATTTGGAAATTTTTTGGAGGTTGTGTCTTCCTTTTCTATTGGAGAATTAGTCTCATCCTTTTTCCGATAGTGAAGCTCAATGCATCTGTTCCAATGAGGAGCTAGCCTACAGGGCCGTACCCCGAGGGTAAGGTAATCAGAGGAAGTTGAATGGAGATACTTCCAGCTTATACAAAAAAAAACCCATTGTAATAGAATAAATTTAAATAATTATAAATGAAATTAGTGTTTGTTTTTTCAAAAAATATATAATTATGTTATTTTACTAAAAATTATAATATTTTATGGAGAGAGAAAAAGTTATATAACAAAAATTATGATAAAAAATAGAATATTTTTGTAATTTAAATATTAAATAAAAAATAACCATTTTAACTAAAATGATTGTCCTTTCAAATGACAAGCATTTATCTCATTATAAGTATGAGCTAACAACTTCTCATGTTGAATCAAAAATTGGAGCTTTCCTAGGATAGGAAAGAGAAAGGAATGAGAATCATCTTGACAAAAAATAGAAAATACAAAAATGGCTGGCACAAATATTAAAATGAGTGTGATGAGAGAAGAGATTTCTTATGCAATGATTTTTTTTTCTTTCTATAAGCATGGGAATTGAATATTATGTTAATATTAATTATTTTTTCCACACTTTTTTCTTTGCATCGTTAATTAAAATTGTAATATAAAAATATGGAGAGAATATGATAAAAGGTACGTGTAATATTTTGTTCCATAAATATAACATTTTAATTTTTAACAACATAAATGCAAATAAACTTTTCACAACATGTTTTTAATATGAGGATTTATTTATTTTATTATACGTAGAAAGAAAAAGTAATGAGTCATAGGAAAATGTAGAAGGAATCGTGTTCCACGCTTTCGATTTAATAAAGGAAAAAAATGTGTATCGCTTTTCTTTTTTTTGATAATAGGAAGGGGCTATGCCCAAAACAAAATAGAAAAAATCACAAAATACAAACAGGAAAGACTCTAGCTATCCAGGATCCACATCTATGGACTGAAATGTTACATTGAGATCTAAAATAAATAAGAAAATCAGATCTGATGGAAGACTTGGCTAGCCAATCAACGCACCCATTAGCTCCTATCGGATGTGCTTTAGATTCACTAACCAATTTTGATCAATAAGAGCTTGTACTCTTGCCACAATATGTGGTAGACAAGCTGCATTGCTTTTGCAAGCAAGCATCGTAATAACTTCTGAAGCGCCTCTTTCTAGCTCAGTTTTACAGAACCCCATATTCCAAGCAATTTCCAACCCTTTTAGAACTCCCCAGAATTCAGCCATCATTGAAGAGCATATATCACTATGGTACGAAAAACCTCCTAACCAAGACCCATCTTATGATCTAAAAATACCTCCACAACATGCTAAATGTGTATCATTCTAAAGTATGTAAAGTTGTGTCATTTTAAGTGAGAGAAAGAGATAGATAAAGGAGGAGGGAAAGTGGAAAAAAAATATAAAGGTGTGAGTCTCACCTCTTTGTGAGAGTAAACTAACATAAGTTGTGTTATTTGAATTTCAAAAAAAAAAATTGTGTCATTTAAAAAGAGAAACATTTTTTCCTTTAATAAAACATTCGGAAAACACTCTCACCACTCACCAATAATTATGGATTTGGATCATCTTATATGAAAAAATATCATGTTGTATATTATTTGATCATAATCATTCATCAAAAAATTATGTATTTTTTTTTCTCTTATCTCATTATTAATAAGTAATTATAATTAAATAAAATGATTATATAATCACTTTTTTCGTACACGATGATCCAAAGCCAATAATCATCTTCTTATGAAAATGTATACCATGCTTTTTTAATTACTTTTTGAAGATTGAGTCGTTTAATAACTGTACATATTTCATATTTTACTGTAAAAAAATATAACCGTAACTCATTTAACATGTGTTATTGGATTGGGAATGAATTAATGAAAGCTGTACATCGTCCAGTTTCTTTCTAAACCGTAAAGGATTCAATTCCTATCCTATAAAACCCTTGATGTTTATGGGATAATTCTTTTTAAGAGTTAAAACTTGGTAGATCGATTATCTCTGTTTTTTCTTCTTCCCATTTTTACATTTTTCATGTGTAAAAATAAAATGAGATCAATATAAATAGCAAGATACAAATTAAATTTTTTTAAAATATTTTATTTCAAATATATGTTGTGAAAGTGCCTAAATATTTTATTTCAAATATATTTTATATTTATTTCATCGACATACGAATGTAGGATTACTCTTAAAATATTAAAGATTTTTCATATCACTTAGTTGGGTTGGTAGTATTATGTCAGGGGCTCAATTTTTTTTAAAACTTTCCTTTTAATATAATCATACTTTTTTTTGGAAGAAATTAAATTAACAGATCTAACGTCTGTTAATGGACAAAATACTTGTTATAACAACTTGAACAATTCATCCTTTGAGAATGAGTTTGCTTCTGAAGTTGAATTAGACTCAATTATTATAACAAAGTATTCCACCATACCAAAACACGTCTTTTGGGCCTACAAAAGGTGTATGTGCCACTTAAATGCGTAATTGCGTACTGTCATATATGTCTATTTTACATTGTGCTGGTTTTTATATAAGTCATACACGAAATTGATGGCGAAGTTCACAAATGTCCATGTGATTTGCTTCAAAATCATCTATGTCTTTAGGTGGTGTTTGGCTAGGCTCTTTCTCAAATTTACTTAGGCGAGTGAGAGAAGGAATCCTATTTAGAAGTGTTTGATTGAATAGAATGTGTGGAAAAAACCAGTCATCCAAGATAGATAGATTTTCAATTTGTTACCATTTATCTATGATTTTGCACTGTTTAAAAACCATTTTAGGATGTGATTCTTTGACAAGAAACCCAGCTAAATGGTAGCGTTGCAAACGGGTAATTTAGAATGTGATAGCGTTGACAAAACCCAGGTTTTGTTTGTTTTTATTTGTAATTTATTTTGGGTGTTTGGTTGTAAATTTTATAAAAACAAGGGTATTTTCGTCATAGTACATTATTTCCCATCTATATTTTATCAAAAGCCAAACATAGACTTTACAAAAATTACCTAATTTTCCTAGTAAATTTTTTTCATACCAAACAACTTTTTTTACATTTTCCTATCTAACTCACTTTCCAGCCATTTCCCTACTAATCTCATTTCCCTATAATTCATAAAAAATTTACTTCAACCAAACACCAACTTATGGTTTTTTCTATCACATATGTCAATGTATTTTGTAAAAAATAAGAAACCACAGGTGCATATTTGATAAAAGACATACCCTTTTACAAACCACAGGGGCATATGTGATAAGAAAAAACCACAGGATCATAAGTGATTCTGGAATAAACCACGAGGGCGTTGGTGAATTTTTCCCAATTAATAAATAGTTCGTCAAAATAATTAAACCTAAGAGGGTAAAAAAAAAAAAAAAAAAGGCGAGGGATTGAAGTCACATGCGCCCATGCGCGTGAATTTGGTTGTTGGTTCGGTGATCGGCTGAGTTGCCTTCTTCAATTATTCCTAGTGGACCCTTATTATATTCTGTCGACATTTTAATATTAGGCACACTGATGAGTCTGATGACACATAAACCGGTTATTCTGTGCACCTTACGTCTTATGACTTTCATACGCGCACACACACACACTTTGAGCAATCCTAATCGGTGAATTCAGATCTGAAGAACGTGCGAGTATTATAACAAAGAAAACAAAAAATTGGTGAAAGCTTCACGAACCTCCACGTGCTTTGAAGATCACTAGACATATCACGTATATCTGAAATACAATTTGATTGGGTTTAATTGTTTAAATCAATTATTTAATTAGAATCCAATTTTAAACAATTAGAATCCAATTAAAAAACATAATAAAGAGTATTAAAATATAGATATATAGTTCATAATTTAATTAATTAATTAGGTCAATTTAAACTAACTTTTAAAATAGTATTTTCCAAGAAAAATAATAAGTTTATAAAAAAAAACTATGTTATGTCTTTCTTTCCATCAATGCTAATGAGTATTTGTGAGTAGAGGTGTAAATATGATTAGGATAGATTTTGACACAAATAAATTAGATTTATGTAAAATATTTTAAGACAATGTGATTTATTAGCATGGTATAGATTAAATTATAGATTATGTTGACATATATGTAAAAATCAAAAAGTCTAATCTACGTCTATTAATAAATTGGGAAAACTTCAAAAATTCCCCTATAACTTTCCTCATAATCATTTATCCCCTTCCCAAAATTTTGAATCATTTACCCCCTAAGTGAGGGTAAATGATAAAGAAATATTAAATCACGGGGTAAGTGATAAAAGAATTTAAATATGGAGGTAAATGACTCAAAAAATTTATGAGGGATAAATGATAATTGAAAATTTTTTTTTTTGAAGTTTTCCCTAATAAATTTAAGCTTGTTAAACATTCAAGACCTATTGAGAATTAGAAAAAAAAAATTAAAATAATATTATTTTATCTTATTTAAAATAATTAATATGATATAAATCCACCTCTAGGGATATAGATAAAATATTGTAAAAGTAGGCCCACAATCTAATTTTTAAATAAGACTTTTTTAAGTCTTTAGTCAATTTTATTTTATTAAATATACTTGACTTGGCTTAACGTCGGGTATTGATAAACTGTCTAACCTTCTTTGTTCTTACATCTCTACTCATGAGAATTTTGAGTTGAATTTGAATCTTTTAAAAGAAAAAGAATATTTTAAAAAATTAAATGTATTTATAAGAAAAATTAGATCATAAATTTTGGAAAATAAACCATTTATATCCAAGTATTTTTATTATGTGAAATTTTTAATTTAATTTTTCATCAAATATTTTAAATTGTACCCTTTATTATTCTAAAAAGTCAACAAAAAATTAAAACATTTTAAGGAGTAAGATAGTATTTGGTTTATTTATTATTTTTAATTTATATTAATATAATTATATAAGTATTATTTTATTTATTATTTTGTTTTTAAAACTTTGTCAAAGGTTTTGTTATAGCTTGGCGAACTTTTATACTTTTATAGAAAATAATTTTATCTTTTTTTTTTGTATAACTTGTAGTTATCCGATTCAACCTCCTCCGGCACCTTGCTCTCGGGGTACGACCCTTTAGGCTAGCCCCTTATTGGAACAGCGGGTGCATTGAACTTCGGTACCAGAGGAAGGATGTGACTAATCTCCCACTCGAGGAGGGAGGCACATGAAGCTCAGTTACCAACTGAGTTACCCTCGGGAGTTAATTTTATCTTTATATATACATAAAAATATATGAGATCCATATAATATAAAAATATAAATTTTATATATATTTATATATATAAAATAAATTACAACATTACTAACATGGGAGAGGTTATATTTTATCTTATACATATAAGATAAAAATATAAATTTTATATATTTTTATATATATAAAATAAAATTATCTCTTATAACATTACTAATATTAACCTTTTCAATAAAAACATCGAAGTCAAGAAAACAAATGAATACGCTTTTGAATTGATAGTCGGTTCCAAAATTCCACCTAGTGTCTAATCCTAAAGGCCTAGTAGGAAGAAAAAGAAAAAAAACATGATCCTCGTTAGTGGACTTCAATATTCAATGGCCCCAATAAAAGCTTGATTTGACTTAAAGATGTCTAAAACATTTTTCCACCACTGAGACTAGTCTAAGGGACAAAGACAACCAAGAAAACTTCGAACTAAAGAGAACATAAAGGCATATATGCCACCAAATAAAGGCATATATTTTCGATTCTTCCTAATACTATTTTAGGAAGAATTTAAAATTTTAATCATAAACTCATTTCAAATAAAATTATCTCCCATAAAAAATATCTATAATTTATCCAGAAGAACGCATATTATCCACTGCCAACTATTATTATTTATCAAGAAAAAGTGGTAAATCCTCGTAGATACCCTATTTTAGCTGCCTTTGTCTCATGGAGTGATTTGAATATTTTCAGAAATGGTTTGTTTTTTTTTAATACTATAATAATATTTAATGTTTGACTAAAGGTGAAATATGTACCCAATATGTATAACTGAGTTAGCAATATATACCGAGTAGGTGGGGAGAGAATCTAAGTTTGTTTCGTGACGAAATTTAATTGTAACCAACTCCTGATTTGAAATTAGTCGCATAAAAGTTAAAACTTGTGGGAGCCGACTCGCACGTAAGTTAGATATGCCAAAAAAAAAAAAGTAAAAACTTTTGTAAAAAAAATGAAATGAAAATATTTGAGGGTAATTTTATTATTTAAACAAATTATAAAAATAACTTCATATTTCCATCCTTATCACCACCGCATCATAAAGATAATAAATTTTAAAAATCTAAAACAAAAAGAAAATAACAAGAATATGATTATATCTAGTAATATATTAATATTGAGAACAATTCTTAGGCTGAGATAAATATTATCTGTAGAGTATGATTCAGTAAATGCTTATGCTTTACAATAAGAAGAGAAAAGATACGTCGACTTTTCAAAAGCTTTACTTAAATCACACCTCCCATCTAGTTTTAAAATATTAGACTTATTCCCTCTTATTATGTAAGTAACTATCATTTTTTTTTTTTTTTTTTTTGGGTTGTGGGGGGTGGGTGGTAAAAAAACAACTATATTTTTACTATTTGTACTATGGGTTTGATGTTTTTATGTTGTATGAAGTGTTAATAAAATCGGACCAAAAAAAAAAAAAAAATGGGACCAACTCGGTCGGATGAGTCGACCTGGGAACTGATAAATTGGTTCGGTTGAAGCAATGGACATGCCATGTGTAAGAACCCACACCGCTAATTAAGGTAATTAGCGAATTAATTATGATAATTAGGAAATAATTCCATAATTGACCCTAATAATTATTAATGGGCTTAGATAATTATATTGAGTGAGTAAAAATGCTGAAAGTCGCCTTTCGGAAGAAAAGCACAGATACCGGTTCTGCTACTCGGTATAAATGCGTACCGGAAAAGTATCCCGGAAAATTATAACGAGCGCATGATAATTACTAGAATATTATGTAGGACTTGTAAAACAAGTTTCAAGTCAAAATGACGTAATCTGATGCCAGAACTGATACTGGCTATGGAAAAGCGCGTACCGGAAAGGTGCTCCGAAAAATAAAATAAAAATATGACAAATCTTAGAAAAATGCGTAGGTCCAGAATCCGAAGTTTGGGATCAAGATCTTTTACTTTGCGATTAAGGCTAATACTGCGCGATTAGTGACTTTGCCTATAAATAGACCCATTAAGGGCACAAAACCCTAGGTCTAAATTCTCTTCACATGAGTGTGGGCTGCAGCTTGTGTCTTGCATGCAGCCACCCTCTTCCTTGCTTGGTTGCCACCAAGTTTTCATCTTTCCTTCTTCTTTCACACTCTCCTTCTTGTAAACACTTGTGAGTGGCCTTGTGAGTGTGAGAGGTGGTAGTTTCTGAGTTGAGAAACCTGTGTGTGTGTAGTTAGTGAGCATGAGTTTGAAGCTTTAGTAATGGCTACTTTGTGGTAGTCATTGTGAGCTTCAAAGTGCCTTCTTGTGGTGCAAGAACCCACCTTGAAGTGCCATTTTCGTGCTCCTACTTAGGCTGAGTTTGAGGAACCTTGGGAGAGCTCCAAGAGCACAACTTGCCTCTGTTTTGAACTTTGGTAAGTTACCTCACTATGATCATGGGTTTAAATGCTTAAAAATGGAACCTTGATGCATGTATTGAGCTAAGTTAATAACTTAAGGGTGGGGTAGGTTAAACACACCTAGAAATGCATGTTTAAGTGCCTTTAATCGGTTAAAAAGTTGAACCTATGGATTGGATACTCACGAAATGCAGAAAATGAATTCTGTCGTGAGATATCCGGATATTGTCGGGCAGATATCCGGATATCAGTATCCGGATATGATATCCGGATATCCATATCCGGATATGGGGACAGCAACGAACCTGTTTCGGTAAAAATTCGATATCTTGAGCTACATAGCTCCAAATCGAGTGCCGTTTGGACCTATGTGTAGCTAACACATAAGGCTATAACCCTGTAAAATTTCGTAGCCATTGGATAAGTGTTTTGATCTCAGTGTTAGTTTAAAGTCGCGTCTTGGTGCTGGAAATTCAGTTGGCAGCAGTCACTTTGCGAAAATCATAACCGGAGTTATACAACTCCGATTGAGACATAAGATATGTCGTTGGAAAGCTTGTGATGTCTAGTTTAACATTGTAAATATTAGAATATTAATATTGATATAATTATTGGTCTAAAACAGATTGTGATTCTGCTGTGTTTGGACTTTGAGTTTGTGCGGACTCTTGGCTTGGATAGCTAGCTTGCAAGGTAAGCTTTCGTGTCCTCGGTTTAGCCATTTTGATGTTCCACCATGTCCCATGGGGATGGGTTTATGCATGCTGTGTTACATGCTTTGATTATTTTGGAAATGCTGTTGAGCTGTTTATATGTAATGAGCTATTATGATATGCATGTGGTGTCCACCTAGACGGCAATCCTGAGTATGTAGTACATACAAGATGGAGAAGCATGTGGGTGAGGTGCAGGTAGTATCCATGTACTCATGTAGGCATAGACGTATTCCTACATTTCTCTGGCCAGTAGATTTGAAAGCACACATGACATGAATAATTGCTGCATCGCATGATTTTAGAACTTATACTGTAATACTGTTTTTAGAACTTATATTACACATGTAAGTGAGCTTGGGGTGGAGACTCCTTGAGGACCCCTTGTCTTACTGAGATTTCTTGTTAGAGATCTCACCCCACGTTTGGGGATGCTTATTTCAGGATCAGGTAATGTTGAGGGCTCAGGTGGCAGGAGGCCAGAGCTGAGCTGATATTCTGATATGCTGATGTGCTGGTTGTGGATTGTTGTTTATTTCACTGCTATTATGTTTTATGCTTTCTTTATGTTAAGTTATGTTGAGACTATTTGCGGGCATTGTTGCCTTATTTGGTGAGCATGGGGTTTGTCCATGCCACATGATTGTTATGGTCTTTTTATGTTAATGTTGTAATTAAAGTACCAGGATTTTGACCCAGGCTACTTGTGTAGACCTGTGGCCTTAGATACTCACTTTACTATTTATATATGAGGTATTCCAGTTAGATGTCTTGCAATTTACATACAGGCAGTATTTTTATGAAAATGATTAAGTAATCAAGTTGGCTAAGTTAATGACGTCATAATTGAACTAAAGAAAAAGTTATTCCGCATTTTAATTAAGCGTGGCTTAATACGATTGGGTGTTAACAATCCGGGTTAACACGGGCTGTTACATTTTATGGTATCATAGCACTTTCTAGGGAAAAGCCTGTATGTATTGCAATAACTTAGGGTGTGTCGTTGCGTGTCTACTTTGTGTTCTCTCTAACGGGTGTGTGTTATGATAATGCATATGTGACCACATGGCGTGGGCCTGATCAACTCATTCTTTGTGTAACTTGTGCAGAGTCATGGTGCCACCGAGGAGGAACACGAGTACTAGTGAGGATCAGATGGATCCTGTCCTGGTTGCATTGGCTGAGATGCAGGCGGCCCGACTAGCCGACCAGGAAGCCACAAGGCTGGCAAACCGGGCAATGCTGGACGCAATTAGAGATGCGAACCGGCAAACCACGGCAGAGGTTCTGGAGGAGAACCGGATGGCCAACATGACGATGATGAGGGTCATGTTGGAGGAGCTGAGGGCTGGTCCTGCTGCGGGCCAGGGTCCTCCACCACCTCCACCGCCGCCACCGCCTCCACCTCCGCCTAGTCAACAGGAGGACACCCAGAGCCAGATGGGCGAGGGTAGTCATTTGACGGGGGCTATGCAGACTATCCCCGTTCTTGCTGAGGATCGTGACGAGATCGATCGCCGGCTGAATGCTTTTCGCAAGCATAAGCCACCTACCTTCGACGGATCGTATGATCCCATTGCTGCTGCCAGATGGTTACAGGCGCTGGACAAGATTTTCCGGATCATGCAGTGCACCGATCCGCAGAAGCTGCTGTTCGCCACATACATGCTGGAGGGCGAGGCCCATGAGTGGTGGACCAACCTGTCACAGGTCTATGAGATGCAAGGTCATGTGATGACATGGCCATTCTTCGAGGAGAGCTTCCTGGGTCAGTACTTCCCTTATGACTCACAGGAGAGGAAGCAGGGGGAGTTTGACCGGTTGGTGCAGGGCTCGTTGTCTGTCGACGAGTACCTGGCCAAGTTTAATGAACTGGTCAAGTTTTCTCATTTTCGCATGGCGAGGCCTACTCCTACATTCTTGGCGGCCAAGTTCCGGAGGGGACTTAATGAGGATATTGCTGGGCATCTCACTGGTTCTGCTTCGAGAGACTTCGGAGCGTTGGTGCAGCAGTGCCGCGACATCGAGGACTACTGCCGGGCGAGTCAGGCCAAGAGGGCCAAGGTTGAGGTGCCACAGAGCGCTGGTGGTTCTACTCCCTGGAAGAACAAGAAATTTGCCAACAAGGGCAAGGGTAAACCACCGTTGGCGGCTAAGCAAGCGCCAAATCAGTTCAGGAAGACTGCTGCTCCGGGGAACACCGCTAGACCTCCTGCTCCCAGATGTTCGGGATGTGGGAAGTCACATTTTGGGCCGTGCTCTACCGGACAGTTGATATGCTTCCAGTGTGGCAAGGAGGGCCACTACTCCAGAGATTGCCCGACGGCGAGAGTTGCTGCAGTGCAGGTTGTGCCATTGCAGATGGTTCCTACTGGGGCGCCAGCCGTGCCACCTACTACCGGACGAGTCTACACGCTTGATCGTCAGCAGTCGGACAGAGCTCCGAACCTGGTCAGAGGTACTGTTACCATTGGTGGATCAACTATTGATGTTTTGTTTGATTCCGGGGCAACGCACTCTTTTGTTGCTACCCCTATTGCTGTGGGGCTTGAGTTGCCCAGTGATGTGCTTTCTCCACCGATGCGGGTTACTACCGCCACCGGAGAAAAATGTTTGACCTCCACTGTTCATCGCGATGTAGCGTTTCGGTGGGATGGCCGTGACTTCTCGGTAGATCTGATAGGATTGCCGATGGCCAACCTTCAAATTATTTTGGGCATGGATTGGTTGTCCAGAAACTGTGCAATGATTGACTGTTGTGCCAAGAAAGTGGTGATGTCTCCGGGTGGGTCCACAGCCAGTTCCTCACCGTTCATTTCAGTCCTGCAGGCGAGGAGGGCCTTGAGAGCAGGGGCATTTGGCTATGTCATGTTGGGAGGTTTGGTGAGTGGGACACAGGAGGATCTCACTGGCATTCCTGTGGTGAAGGAGTTCCTCGAGGTGTTTCCTGAGGAGATTCCTGAGTTTCCACCGCAGAGGGAGATAGAGTTCTCCATCGACTTATTGCCTGGTGTGGGGCCTATATCGTTGGCTCCATACCGGATGTCGCCACCAGAGTTGGCGGAGCTGAAGAAACATATCGAGGAGCTTTCAGCGAAACATTTTATTCGGCCGAGTGTGTCTCCCTGGGGAGCACCGGTCATTTTTGTTAAAAAGAAAGATGGGACCATGCGGTTGTGCACCGACTACAGACAGTTAAACAAGGTGACAATCAAGAACAAGTACCCTCTTCCACGCATTGATGATTTGCTGGATCAGCTCAGGGGTGCTTGCGTGTATTCAAAGATTGATCTCCGGTCCGGTTATCATCAGATACGGGTTAAGCCGGAGGATGTCCCTAAGACAGCGTTTCGCTCGAGGTACGGGCACTACGAGTACTTGGTGATCCCGTTTGGACTCACCAATGCACCCGCAGTGTTTATGGACTACATGAACAGGATTTTCCAGCCGTACCTGGATCAGTTTGTGATCGTCTTCATTGACGACATCTTGATCTACTTCAAGACGGAGGAGGAGCATACCGAGCACTTGAAGATTGTGTTGCAAGTGCTAAAAGAGAAGAAGCTCTATGCGAAGCCGTCAAAATGCGAGTTTTGGCTCAAGGCGGTGAAATTTCTGGGTCATGTGATTTCTGCTAATGGAGTTGCAGTTGATCCTAACAAGATTGAGGCCGTGATGGATTGGGAGAGGCCCAAGACGGTTACAGAAGTAAGAAGCTTCCTGGGTTTGGCAGGTTACTATCGGAGGTTCATAGAAGGATTCTCCAAGATGGTGCTACCGATGACTCGCCTTACCCGGAAGGAGACTCCATTCGTGTGGACACATGAATGTGAGGAGTGTTTCCAGGAGTTGAAGGAGAGACTGACTACTGCTCCTGTGTTAGTCCTTCCTGATCCTGCGGAGCAATTCGAGTTGTATTGCGATGCCTCTGGTAAAGGACTTGGCTGTGTGCTGATGCAGAAAGGGAAAGTGGTTGCTTACGCTTCAAGACAGTTGAAACCTCATGAGGAGAACTACCCGACTCACGACTTGGAGTTGGCAGCCATTGTTTTTGCTTTCAAGATTTGGAGGCATTACCTGTTTGGCATGAAGTTTGCTGTATTCAGTGATCACAAGAGCCTGAAGTACCTGTTTGACCAGAAGGAGTTGAACATGAGACAACGTAGATGGATGGAGTTCTTGAAGGACTACGACTTTGAGTTGAGGTATCATCCTAGCAAGGCCAATGTGGTAGCCGATGCTTTGAGTCGGAAATCCGTGAGCTTATCCAGTTTAATGATGAACGACTACGAGGTGATCGAGGAGTTCAGAGACTTGAGAGTGAACTCCTTGTTTGGGGGTGCACTGCTTGAGATGGAGACAGCAGAGGTGATTAATGAGCTGATGGAAAAGATCAAAGAGGCGCAAGTGCAAAGAGAGTGCCTCGATTATGTGAAGAACCAGGACGGTGTGTCTTGGAACGATGACGGATTGCTGCTGTTCCAGAAGAGGATTGTTATTCCTCGAGGGCCATTGACCGAAGAGGTTATGACAGAGGCTCATAAAGGCCGGTTCACTATCCACCCTGGTGCCACAAAAATGTACCAGGACTTAAAAAGGAATTTTTGGTGGCCGGGAATGAAGAAGGACATAGCGGTCTACGTGTCCAAGTGTCTGATTTGTCAGAAGGTGAAGATCGAGCACCAGAAACCGTCTGGTAAACTTCAACCTCTGGAGATTCCACAGTGGAAGTGGGAGAGTATTTCCATGGACTTCGTGGTGGGATTGCCTAAAACTCAGACTGGTTGTGACTCTATCTGGGTCATTGTGGACAGATTGACCAAGTCTGCCCATTTTCTTCCAGTGAAGGTGAGCTTCACTACAGAGCAGTTGGCCAAGCTATATGTCCGCGAGATTGTGAGGCTTCACGGGGTGCCCGAGAGTATCATCAGTGATAGGGACCCGAAGTTCACATCTCGGTTCTGGGAGGCGCTGCAGGAGGCTTTTGGTACGCAGTTGCGATTGAGTACCGCCTATCATCCTCAGACTGACGGACAGACTGAACGGACCATCCAGACATTGGAGGACATGTTGAGAGCTTGCACGTTGGAGCAGGGTTCTGCATGGGATAGGTACCTTCCGTTGGTTGAATATTCATACAACAACAGTTTTCATGCTAGTCTGGGCATGGCACCCTACGAGGCGCTGTATGGTAGGAGGTGTCGGACTCCTACTTGCTGGTCTGAGGTTGGAGATAAAGAGCTTTTCGGCTTGGACTTTGTCCAAGATACTACCCTACAGATCCAAATGATCAAGGAAAAGTTGAAGCAGGTGCAGAATCGCCAGAAGAGCTACTACGATGTCAAGCATCGACCACTGGAGTTCAGTGAGGGTGAGCACGTGTTTGTGAAACTTTCACCTGTCACCGGTGTTGGACGGGCACTCGGCGTGAGGAAGTTGAGCCCGCGATTCATTGGGCCCTACCAGATCCTTGGTAGAGTAGGACCAGTTGCCTATCGACTCGCCTTACCTCCGAACCTCGCCAACATCCACGACGTGTTTCACGTGTCTCAGCTTCGGAAGTACATAGCCGATCCTTCGCACGTGGTGCAGCCGGATGATGTGGAGGTTCGGGAGAACCTAAAGACTCCCGTCGGACCACTCAAGATCCTCGATCGTGGCGAGAAGCAGTTGAGGAGCAAGATCATTCCGATGGTTAAAGTACAATGGTCAGGAAGAACTCCTGAGGAGTGTACCTGGGAGCGAGAGGACGAGCTTCTCCGACAGTATCCCGACTTTCGAGACAGGTATGTTTCTGATTTTGAGGACAAAATCCTTAAAAAGGTGGGGTGAATGTAAGAACCCACACCGCTAATTAAGGTAATTAGCGAATTAATTATGATAATTAGGAAATAATTCCATAATTGACCCTAATAATTATTAATGGGCTTAGATAATTATATTGAGTGAGTAAAAATGCTGAAAGTCGCCTTTCGGAAGAAAAGCACAGATACCGGTTCTGCTACTCGGTATAAATGCGTACCGGAAAAGTATCCCGGAAAATTATAACGAGCAAATGATAATTACTAGAATATTATGTAGGACTTGTAAAACAAGTTTCAAGTCAAAATGACGTAATCTGATGCCAGAACTGATACTGGCTATGGAAAAGCGCGTACCGGAAAGGTGCTCCGAAAAATAAAATAAAAATATGACAAATCTTAGAAAAATGCGTAGGTCCAGAATCCGAAGTTTGGGATCAATATCTTTTACTTTGCGATTAAGGCTAATACTGCGCGATTAATGACTTTGCCTATAAATAGACCCATTAAGGGCACAAAACCCTAGGTCTAAATTCTCTTCACATGAGTGTGGGCTGCAGCTTGTGTCTTGCATGCAGCCACCCTCTTCCTTGCTTGGTTGCCACCAAGTTTTCATCTTTCCTTCTTCTTTCACACTCTCCTTCTTGTAAACACTTGTGAGTGGCCTTGTGAGTGTGAGAGGTGGTAGTTTCTGAGTTGAGAAACCTGTGTGTGTGTAGTTAGTGAGCATGAGTTTGAAGCTTTAGTAATGGCTACTTTGTGGTAGTCATTGTGAGCTTCAAAGTGCCTTCTTGTGGTGCAAGAACCCACCTTGAAGTGCCATTTTCGTGCTCCTACTTAGGCTGAGTTTGAGGAACCTTGGGAGAGCTCCAAGAGCACAACTTGCCTCTGTTTTGAACTTTGGTAAGTTACCTCACTATGATCATGGGTTTAAATGCTTAAAAATGGAACCTTGATGCATGTATTGAGCTAAGTTAATAACTTAAGGGTGGGGTAGGTTAAACACACCTAGAAATGCATGTTTAAGTGCCTTTAATCGGTTAAAAAGTTGAACCTATGGATTGGATACTCACGAAATGCAGAAAATGCATTCTGTCGTGAGATATCCGGATATTGTCGGGCAGATATCCGGATATCAGTATCCGGATATGATATCCGGATATCCATATCCGGATATCCATATCCGGATATGGGGACAGCAACGAACCTGTTTCGGTAAAAATTCGATATCTTGAGCTGCAGAGCTCCAAATCGAGTGCCGTTTGGACCTATGTGTAGCTAACACATAAGGCTATAACCCTGTAAAATTTCGTAGCCATTGGATAAGTGGTTTGATCTCAGTGTTAGTTTAAAGTCGCGTCTTGGGTGCTGGAAATTCAGTTGGCAGCAGTCACTTTGCGAAAATCATAACCGGAGTTATACAACTCCGATTGAGACATAAGATATGTCGTTGGAAAGCTTGTGATGTCTAGTTTAACATTGTAAATATTAGAATATTAATATTGATATAATTATTGGTCTAAAACAGATTGTGATTCTGCTGTGTTTGGACTTTGAGTTTGTGCGGACTCTTGGCTTGGATAGCTAGCTTGCAAGGTAAGCTTTCGTGTTCTCGGTTTAGCCATTTTGATGTTCCACCATGTCCCATGGGGATGGGTTTATGCATGCTGTGTTACATGCTTTGATTATTTTGGAAATGCTGTTGAGCTGTTTATATGTAATGAGCTATTATGATATGCATGTGGTGTCCACCTAGACGGCAATCCTGAGTATGTAGTACATACAAGATGGAGAAGCATGTGGGTGAGGTGCAGGTAGTATCCATGTACTCATGTAGGCATAGACGTATTCCTACATTTCTCTGGCCAGTAGATTTGAAAGCACACATGACATGAATAATTGTTGCATCGCATGATTTTAGAACTTATACTGTAATACTGTTTTTAGAACTTATATTACACATGTAAGTGAGCTTGGGGTGGAGACTCCTTGAGGACCCCTTGTCTTACTGAGATTTCTTGTTAGAGATCTCACCCCACGTTTGGGGATGCTTATTTCAGGATCAGGTAATGTTGAGGGCTCAGGTGGCAGGAGGCCAGAGCTGAGCTGATATTCTGATATGCTGATGTGCTGGTTGTGGATTGCTGTTTATTTCACTGCTATTATGTTTTATGCTTTCTTTATGTTAAGTTATGTTGAGACTATTTGCGGGCATTGTTGCCTTATTTGGTGAGCATGGGGTTTGTCCATGCCACATGATTGTTATGGTCTTTTTATGTTAATGTTGTAATTAAAGTACCAGGATTTTGACCCAGGCTACTTGTGTAGACCTGTGGCCTTAGATACTCACTTTACTATTTATATATGAGGTATTCCAGTTAGATGTCTTGCAATTTACATACAGGCAGTATTTTTATGAAAATGATTAAGTAATCAAGTTGGTTAAGTTAATGACGTCATAATTGAACTAAAGAAAAAGTTATTCCGCATTTTAATTAAGCGTGGCTTAATACGATTTGGTGTTAACAATCCGGGTTAACACGGGCTGTTACACCATGCATCATATTAGAAGATATTAATTCTGGTTGTAGCTTATCTTGGTTGTACCAGACTTAGCTGATCCCTTACTGTTGTGCAAGCTGTACCAGCTGTTAGTTTGTTATAGAATTGTTATTAGCTTGTTATAGAATTGTTACAAAACTGTTAGAGTTGCTGAGTCAGCAACTTAGTTAGCTTTAGTCTATATATAATGTTTTCCCTCTCTCTCTTGGGGGTATTCATTCTCTGAGTTTTTGTTAATAAGAAAGATGATTCCTCAGACTTCTCTCTCTCACGTTTCTCTCATTCTCTCTCATTTTCCTTCCCTGACCAATTTTTAATATGATATCAGAGCCCTATCCAAGGGCCTGAACCATTGAAGAGCCTCCAATCATGTCTTCCGCATCTAACGCAGACACTAGTGCAAGTAAATCAGCTTCTAGATCTACGGCTATGGAGCAGAAAAATCCTTCTGCACTTTTTAATTTTCAAGTTTCTGCAAGATTGACAGAGGATAATTACCTCTTTTGGAATCAAATAGTGGAGTCAATCATCACATCTCATCAGCTACAACGGTTTTTGGTAAATCCAAAAATTCCTTTGAAGTTTGAGTCAGAGGAAGATCGAGAAAGCAACACCTTCAGCTCAACATATTCTGAACGGTTAATGCAAGATCAAATGCTTCTGACTTGGTTACTTTCTACGATCTCAAAATCAGTGGTGAATGATATTCTTCCGGTGAAACATTCGTTTGAAGCATGGGAGAACATACACAAGTTATTCCATGGAGTGATGAAGTCGCGAGCCAGACAATTGAGATCTGAATTGAAGACAATGAAGAAAGGAACGAAGACAGCAAAAGAATACCTTGCAAGGATCAAAACAATTTGTGATTCACTCAAATCAATTGGTAATCCAGTGTCTTTTGAAGACCATGCAGAGACAATACTTGAAGGACTACCGTCGGATTACAACTCCTTCGTGATGATGGTTCATGGTTGTGAAAAGGCTTATTCCGTTCCAGATCTAGGAGTAGAACTTATGGCCTTCGAACAGCTTCTAGCCAAGCAAAACGAGCAGTTACTGGGTGAAGGAGCTTCAATAAACCTAACCCAGCGTGTTCAGGTACAACAAAAGGTTGTTTCTGATGAAGAAGATGACACTGTTCATGAATCACTAAAACAGAGTAGAACAGAGGAGCAAAACTACAGGCAGTTTACCACTCCTAATGGCCAAAACAGGGGAAGAGGACGATATGGAATGAGATCAAACAGAGGAAGAGGACGTACAAACAGGGCAAATGTGCATTGTCAACTTTGTTACAAGTTTGGTCACGATGTCAGGGACTGCTGGCATATGTTTGAAGAGAACTTCACTCCTAATCTACCACCACCACAAAACACGTCTTATCCTCAGTTCTTTATTCAACAACGGCCTGAACCTGTGAGGTATTATCAGTACAATA
Source organism: Gastrolobium villosum (assembly GCA_032173675.1). Taxonomy (NCBI): domain Eukaryota; kingdom Viridiplantae; phylum Streptophyta; class Magnoliopsida; order Fabales; family Fabaceae; genus Gastrolobium; species Gastrolobium villosum. The sequence continues at coordinate 77,259 of JAVKPL010008498.1, read as the reverse complement.
GAACTCAGAATCCTGCTCAAGCTTATATGACAACTCAACAGTGTAACACTGCTCCTCTAGCAGAATGGGTACCTGATTCTGGAGCATCAAGTCATATTACTGGTGCATCTCAAAATATCATGCAAGGTCACCAACTTAGTCGTTCAGACCACATTTTAATTGCTAATGGCCAAGGTTTGCCTATAAAAGCCGTTGGGACTTCTTCTTTCATATCTCCATTTCAATCTAACTCTGTTTTGCATCTTAAGAACTTACTTCTTGTGCCTTCAATCACAAAAAATCTTATCAGTGTCAGTAAGTTTGCTAAAGATAATTCAGTGTTTTTTGAATTCCATTCTAATGTGTGCTTTGTAAAATGTCAGGACTCACATAAAATTCTCCTTCAAGGAGCTGTTGGGACTGATGGTCTCTACCATTTCTCAGATCTGAAGCTTTCAAAGAACTCTGTCACACTCTCAAATAATGCCACTTCAAGTTCATCTATGCCCTCTCTTACAAACAAATCTGTCAATGTTGTAAATTCTAGCATTAATACATGTAGTCAGTACCATGAAATTGTTACTGGAAATGGAGATAGCAATTGTTCTCCTTCCAACTCATTGTATTCCTTGTGGCACTGCCGTTTGGGGCATCCTCATTTAGATTCTCTCAAAAGTGTTCTTAAAACTTGTAATATACACATTAGCAATAAAATGGCAGAGTTTTGTTCTTCTCGTTGTTGTGCAAAATCTCATAGACAGCCTTCTCCACCTTCTAACACTGAATATGAGAAGCCATTTTCACTAGTTTATAGTGACCTATGGGGACCTCACCTATAAAATCCACACTTGGTAACCTGTATTACATTTCCTTTGTTGATGCCCATACAAGATACACATGGCTTTATCCATTAAAACAGAAGTCAGATGCTTTTAATGTGTTCAAACAATTCCATGCCATGATAATGAATCAGTTGCAACTACCTCTAAAAGCTATCCAAACAGATTGGGGTGGTGAGTTTAGAGTCTTCACTCAGTTCTCAACTCACATGGCATAGCACATAGGATTACTTGCCCTCATACACATCACCAAAACGGTGTTGTTGAAAGAAAACATAGACACATTGTGGAAACTGGCCTTGCCCTTTTATCCCATTCATCCTTACCTATGAAATATTGGGACTATGCCTTCACAACCTCTGTGTATCTTATTAACAGGCTTCCCTCAGCTGCCATGAACTTTGAAATCCCTCACACCAAACTCTACAATCAACAACCCGAATACAGTTTTCTTAGGACCTTTGGTTGTGCTTGCTTCCCTTTCCTTAGACCATACAACAGACACAAACTTGAGTTTAGATCAAGAGAATGCATTTTTCTTGGCTATTCATCTAATCACAAGGGGTACGTGTGTTTAAGCCCTGAAGATAAAATCTACATTTCCAAAGATGTCTTATTTCATGAATACAGGTTTCCCTCTAAGGAATGGTTTAACAATAAGTCTTCTACTATCGCACAGTTACCTACACCCATACCTATTCCTTTACCCCACATATCTCCAATTACTCAAACCAACACATGTCCTCCATCCACTCATATGCCACCTACTCCAACTACTCCAACTACTCCTACCATTATATCACACACTGATGTCTCACCTAACACTCACATGTCTCCAAATTCTAATATCTCACCCACCACCCATTTGCATACTAACTCCAACCAAGATATCTCACCTAACACTTCAATATCTTCTCATACAGATTTGTCTCCTGTAGACATTCCTGTCCGATTTGGTCACTCTTCTAGTCATCCCTTGTTACCTTCATCATCATCTAGTTCTGAGTCCTCCCATTCTGAATATGCACCTCCAACTTCTCTCAGCTCATTGTCTCCTACCCATTCCATTCACACACGGTCCAAAACTATTGCCAGAAACCTTGTCCTACTGACTCACACTGAACCCACTTCTGTTAAGCAAGCCTTAACTAGTCCCAACTGGCTCAAGGCAATGCAATCTGAGTTTGAGGCTTTGCAACATAACCATACTTGGTTTCTTGTTCCTTTACCTCTTGGCAGGAAGGCTATAGGATGCAAGTGGGTGTTTAAGGTAAAAGAAAATCATGATGGCACTGTCAACAAATACAAGGCTAGACTGGTTGCAAAGGGTTTTCACCAACGCCCAGGTTTTGATTACAATGAAACTTTCTCTCCTGTCATTAAGCCAGTCACTGTTCGGGCTGTTCTTGCTATTGCTCTTGCTTTTCACTGGCCTTTAAGGCAACTTGACATTAACAATGCCTTCCTCAATGGTGATCTTGAGGAAGAGGTCTATATGGTTCAACCTGCTGGTTTTGAATCTAAGGATAAATCATTGGTTTGTAAACTTCATAAGTCACTTTATGGACTTAAGCAAGCACCAAGGGCTTGGTTTGACAAGCTAAAAACCTCTGTTCTGTCTTTTGGCTTTCATGCAAGTAGGTGTGATCCCTCATTGTTTATATATAAGGATGGCAACTTGAGAATTTATATGCTAGTCTATGTGGATGATATCATTTTGACCGGTAACAGTGTTCCCTTTACACAGCAGTTTGTTGCACAACTTAACTCTATATTTACCTTAAAGGATCTTGGTGACTTGGACTATTTTCTTGGAATTGAGGTCAAACGGTCTTCTGGTCATCTCTCTCTTTCTCAATCTAAGTACATAAAAGATCTTCTCTCTAGAGTTAACATGCTGGAAGCAAAGCCTTTCTCCACACCCATGCCCTCCAGTAGCAAGCTCACTAAGTTTGGCTCTAATTTTTTCGAAGATCCTCATTTGTATAGATCAGTTGTGGGTGCCTTGCAGTATGCTACTATTACAAGGCCAAAAATATCATTTTCTGTCAACAAGGTTTGTCAATTTATGATCCAACCATTGGTAGATCATTGGAAGGCAGTCAAGCGTATTTTGAGATATCTTCAAGGCACTATCTCATTTGGCCTTCACTTTCAGCCAGTCAAGTCTGTCTCTGGCTCATTTCCTCTTACAGCTTTCTGTGATGCTGATTGGGGGGCTGACCCTGATGATCGAAGGTCAACCTCTGGTGCATGTATCTTTTTGGGTTCTAATCTCATATCTTGGTGGTCCAAAAAGCAGTCCCTTGTAGCCAGGTCCACTGCTGAAGCTGAATACAGAAGCATGGCTCTTGTTTGTGCAGAAATATTATGGATCAAGTCCCTTTTTCAGGAGCTGCAGTTGTCTCTTGCTATTCCTCATATTCTGTGTGACAACCTCAGTGCTGTAGCAATCGCTCATAATCCAATTTTACATGCTCGCACCAAACATCTTGAGTTAGGTTTACATTTTCTTCGTGAAAAAGTTGTGGCTAAGGATATACAGGTTTCACATATACCTGCCATGGATCAATTGGCAGATACATTTACCAAGCCTTTGCCTTCAACATCCTTTGTTGATTTCCGAACCAAGCTCAGAGTCCTGGATTCTATTCCATCTCTCCAACACTGCTGAGCTTGAGGGGGAGTATTAGAAGATATTAATTCTGGTTGTAGCTTATCTTGGTTGTACCAGACTTAGCTGATCCCTTACTGTTGTGCAAGCTGTACCAGCTGTTAGTTTGTTATAGAATTGTTATTAGCTTGTTATAGAATTGTTACAAAATTGTTAGAGTTGCTGAGTCAGCAACTTAGTTAGCTTTAGTCTATATATAATGTTTTCCCTCTCTCTCTTGGGGGTATTCATTCTCTGAGTTTTTGTTAATAAGAAAGATGATTCCTCAGACTTCTCTCTCTCACGTTTCTCTCATTCTCTCTCATTTTCCTTCCCTGATCAATTTCTAATACATCAGAACCGGTGTGACCCGGTGCGACCTGATCGGTTTTCATGAAAATTGATGACCTGACCCTGTCCAAAAAAAACCAGAATTTTTAATTTTTTCAAAAAGAAAATCATAATAGAGATATTTGAATATTTTTTTGCTTATTGACTTACATAAATTATGTACCTGCTACACTAATATCATCTCAATTACGCACTATACAGAAAATTTTGATTTGATTTATAATTAGAGATGTCATTTTCTGAACCTAAAGCCCCGTATCACGATCATTATATTTTTATTTGATCTTTTATTGGATAATAATATGTGATTTATTATTTTTTATATTAAAATATTTGAAATTTTTATTTTTATTTTAGATATTTGAGTATGCTTATAATTTTTAATATAAATTATAAAATTACATATAATTACCGGGTCATGCGGTTGAATCAGTGATCCAGTAACCCAGTACCTTGACCGGGTCAATGACCAAGCCCGTTTTAATAACATTGGTTGTATGAGTTAAAATTATCTCCTAGACCCCTACATATATAAAAAGGTGCGGGATCCATGTGGGACGATATAAAGAAATGAGAGAGAAAAAAAAAAAAACAAATCTCACATACTTCTACGTGTGTATAAAAGATAAAATTATCTTTTATAAGATAAGAGACATTAAATCCTTTCACCAAGAAATTGTACACAAGGGTTGTATATCTCTGAGAAAACAAAAGACTTATTTGGTAAAAATGCAAACTATGAAAGGTTACCGTAAATATATATGTTGTCTGCTATAAATTTTAAGGCAAAAACGAACAATGTAATTTTATCAATAGCTCAACTTTGATTCTTTTAAAAAATATTTTAATATTTATTAGTTGACAAATTTTTTTAATTTGTATATGCCAAGTGTTTTGCTTATGCGGTATTTATTTTCATATGACAAACTCTATTTTCTCTCTCAATATTTTATAAAAAAATTGAAGCTTTTTTTTTATTATTATTATGATTATTTTTGCTGTGTGTGTGTTGCTTAGGGGGAGGATAAATTAGAGTCTATAATTGATAATAATATAAGGTCAATCTCTTACTTAGTTTATCATAAAAAGTGAAGATCCTCAAATAATACTTCACTCCAAAAGAATGTGACAATGAAAGGAGAAGAAACCTTTAACTTCTGTAAGTCTCTTTGTATCATTCTCTTCATAAACTGATTAGTCAAATCATTTGCTGTATCCACATTTCTCCCTCTCGAGTAAATATTGTTATCGCATGTAGAAAAGGATGCCTTCCTAGTGGAAAAGCAAATATATCAACAGTAATAGGAAAAAAAAATTAGAGAGGGTGCTAAAAGAAAATACACTGTGATAGCAGCAAACCAGAGGTATTTTAATTGTACCAATCAAGGAAGAGGAGCGAAAAAGTAAACACAAATAAAAATAATATAAGGAACGTCCTGCTGCTGCTATTCCTCTTAATGGCTTGTGAGAGTTCTCTGTTACCTAGCTCAACATTCTTAGTAGCTTCGACAGCCTGTAAAAGACAGTAAAAGAACTATTAGTCTATTACATTTCTCAGAAATTGGGAATGCACCCATTTTTGTGGAGAATAAACAAATAAACGAATAACTACTGCATTACAACTGTCAAACCTATGAAAAATATTACGCTTGTAATGTATGAAATAAGGGAAAAATGTGTGTCATTTTAAATGACACACCTATTTCACCAAAAAAAAAAAAAAAAAAATGACACACCTAATCTCCTTTCACTCTCACAAAGAGATGGGACCCACATTTTCAAAACTAAAACCCCGGTCATTCTCCCATGATTTATCTCTTTCTCTCACTTAAAATAACACTACTTTGTGTCCTTTAAAATGATACACACTTTTCCCATGAAATAATACATAGTATGTGGATATTAGGATTATTAAACATAATGATTATTTATTGTAATTTTGGGGCTACAAAAAATTAAACTCAGGTTTTTAGTCATTTAGGATTACTGGTTTATCAAGTGGGATTTGCAGATTTAAGCCTTGAATTTGAGATTGAATCAACTATCACTGTTAAATTTCAATGGTTATGATTTTGTCTTTCCTACCTATTCTCTCCTATTTTTCTCTCTCTTTCACACCATCTAGCTTTCTTACCAAAAATTGATCACCTTTGTATGGTCATGATTTCCCACTTTACCATGTCATGTGATTTTCACATTAGAGGATCCGGATCCACAAAAAGTAAGGAAAACAAGGGTGAAGAATATGATATGTTATCTAACCTGCTCATACAGATGCTCAATTTGCTGAGCTTGTTGCAAAACATGTGTAGACATGAGGTGATTTAATGCAGACATTTCCACCATCTTTGTTTCGGTTTCTTGAACAGTATCTAGAAGACCAGTCAACTCCACCTACAGCAAAAGGAACATTGGCAAAGGGATATTTACGAGAAACTTAAAGCCTTAAATTAAACAAATGACTAATCAAATGCAGAACAAGTCCTATACAAACTCATAAGGATATTTATTTTTATCACCTGAAGGGCACGTGTTTCGTCATCCAAAATTTGTTGTTGAACTCTTAGAGGCTCACTGCGTAGCTCATCAGGTTCTCTGAACTCCACATCACCTGATTTAGAGGTTTCTGCAGTATCATTCATGGTAACACGATTAAGTTTTCTTCGAGGTATTGCTCTATTAATAGCATCCTGGAAGCGTACAGCTCTGAGCTGATCAAACTGTGCCGTAACTGCATGGAGTCTCTCACTTAAAATTAGAACCTAAAAAAGTAGCAAAGTAAGCATTAACATACAAAATAAAATAAAATAAAGGAGCAAATAACCATCTCAATTTATGAATGTAGTAGTATTCAGGAGTTCAAAAGAAAACTTTATTAAGCATTGACTGGGCATAAAGGATCATAATTGTCTCATGGCCTTTTTTTGTGTGTGTGTGTGTGTGTCTCTCTCTCTCTCTCTCTCTCTCTCTCTGTGTGTGTGGTTTGACGTTTGAGCAATATAGACTGTTCAGAACAAAATTCAAGTGGGGTTCAGTTGTTATTCAGTGGCTTATAGAGAAAAAATGAGAATAACAGTGTCCTACAGAAAATAAGGTATTCGTAAATTAGTGACCAACTAGGACAATAGCTAAGAAATCTTTTAAGATACAAGCAAATTTTACAATTATATGAACATAAGTAACTAATAATTGAAAAAATTAACAAGCACAAGAAGAAGTCCATACCACCCCATGTTTGTGGGCAATGGTGTCGGCATTAGACTTAGCAGCTGCAATGCCAAGCCAACCTTTTGAATTTTCCTCTTCATGATATATATTATTCTTCAGAACATCAATTTGTTCCTGGCAAGTTTTAATGAAAGCACTAACCTGCACAAAATTGATTACAAACTTATGGTTAACTATAAGCAAAACTCCATATAACTTTTCAAGGTAGCTTAACTAATTTATATACAATTGAGGTCTAACAGTTCCGTTTGACCCGTAAAGAAAGAAGGCTTAAAGAAACGATATGTAGGCAGGAGAAGTAGTTGATGATGGCAGAAATTAGTGTTAGTGCCAGCCTAGTAAGAGACAAAATCTATTTACCAGTTAGACACATAAAGTAAATAGGTTTCACAGGCCAAATTGCTTGAAAGGCTTAAAAAAGTTCTATTTATACATTGTTTTGAGCGAGCATTGATGTTGACAACAGATACAAAACCAAGCAGTATGTGAAAATTCAAATTTTTACTGATATATGGGAGTCACTCTGGATGGAAGTAAAATGAGAGAACCAATGTGATCTAATAATCACAGCACTAGCAGTCAAGGTAAAAGTTGTTAGTAGCCTAAGAAGGACCACAATCTAGTGACATATATAAAAAAAAAAGAAGAAGACTTCACAGGCAAATTGCTAGGTTGGCTAAGAAAACAAACTCATGTCTTATGTTCTAGTAAGAAAGTGGTAAAGCATCAATGTCAGCAGCAAGCATAAACTTAAGTAACATGTGAAACTCCAACCTTTTACTGAGAACCAATCTGATCTAATAATGATAGAGATCAAAGCATGGAATGTAATACCAATCAGCACTCTCTAATTACTAATTTAAGATATTGTAATGCTTTCAAAACCAGTGTCCGAGGCAAAGTAACATGGCTTACTTCATGCTCAATGCTATCTCTCTCCTTTTCAGTTGTGCGGTGCGGATCCGTATAGTCCTTTCTATGTTTCAACAAAAACTGTTCCAATTCGCCAATACTCTCAAGCTATAAACAAATTAAAAAGGTCACTAAGAAAGAACAAGGAGAAGAAATACCAAACAAACATTAGTTAAAAGTAGCGCTGCTTCCATTGCTTAGTGAAAGAACAACAATACAACTCGATAAGGCGGAATAAAAAGAAGCATTGCTGATAATGCAGTGATTAATCTTCCCACAAAGAAATAAGGCCAAAACAAGAACCTACCGTCTTCAATGCAGCTTTGGAAAATGGTGACCTTTGCCGAGGTTTATGAATAATGAAAGATGCCATAATGGATGCCAATTTAGCCTGCCAAAACAATCACACCACATAAATAATGGCAATCAAATAACACTCACTGAACCCCCCCCCCCCCCCCCCCCCCCCCCAACACACACACACACAAAACCCCAAAAAAAAAACCCTTCACTTTTGCAAAACAGAAGATTCAAAGTTCAAACCAATTCACATTGATCCAGCAACAATAGCCAATCCCAAAAGCAACTAAGTATTTCGATCTAAAAAATTTTTATTGTAAAAGAAAAAAAAAATTGATTTGAAAGTTATGAACAAAACAGTAAATGAGAATTTGGGAACAAAAATGAATTGGGGGGTTTTTGAAGCATATATACCTCATCGTACCCCAAAGAGCGAGCGCTCTGGCGTAATGCATCTTTGAAATCCTCGGTTCTGTCCCTTGCCCTTGCCATCAATGGGAGTTCGGAAAAGCAAAAGAACCAAAATGTCGTGCAGCGTCTCACGATATGATCTTCGCAATTGCGATTATTTGTATAGTGTGGTTTCGCTTGAAAGATTGAAATATCGAACGAAGAAACGCGTTGATTTGAGCTGCTAAGGGAACGTGAAACTCTGCAAAACCTAACGAGATGGAAGACGAAGAAGATGATACCTTCTTCGATCAAAACGCTTCGTTTCTTATGCACCAAAAAATAAATAAATAATAATAATAATCTGCGCTTCATTCACATATTAAATGGTTTTATTTTTAATTTTCCCCCCTCACTCAATTTTTCAGAAAAATACTTAACTTAATATTGACGATGTATAAAATAATATAAAATGTATAATGAATAGGAGTAAATCAATAATAAATAAGTGATAATAGTTTGAAAAATATTATTTAATTATAATAAATTTAGAAATTTTTTTTTGTCATTTTAAATGATATAAAATTATATCATTTCAAGAGAGAGATAGACACAATATAATAATTTTTTATTTAAAATTTAAATTAAAAAATCCATCCGTTTTCTTCCCATGATTTTCATTTCTTGTGTTTATTTCTTTCTTTAAATGACATAACTTATGTCTTTTAAAAAAATAAACATCAAACCCAAAAATTTATATTTATTAGCATATATGAATATTAATTTAGTTATATATTATATTTAAATTCAGCTAATTTAGTATAAATAGAAGGGATATATTACTTTAACATTGTCACCATTAAACTTATAATTCTCCTGAGAAATGAACATAAAAAAAATTATTTATTATTTTATAAAATGATATATTCGTTAATATCTTTGTAATTATTAATATAACGATGAAAAAAATTACAAAATATTATTAGATAATAAATATTTTATATTTTTAAATATCACATTTGTACGTCAAGTTATTACAAAGTGTTAATTTTGTACGTAAGAATGTAAGTATTGATTTATTGCAAAGAAAAAAATTCATATATATAAGTGAAATGCGGCTTTGAGTTGTAATGTGTTATAAATATGGGTTTTATAATTCTCATTGAGAATTCAAGTTTTCCTACACACCCTTCGATTTCCGTGCTAACATGGGTCCTACATATAATTTTTTCTAACACATGGGTCCTATATATTTTTTATCTCTACAACATGAGATTTGAATTCTCATTTAACATGAGAAAATCAAACCCCTATATATTTATACATATATATATATATATAACTTAATTATATTCGATTATATTTTAATAGAAATCTTACTTTATTTTTTATATAGGAGGAACCAACATCTCAACATGTTAGATTGTGTATATGAATATATTAATTTATTTTTTTGGAAGAGGTTATACTTACTACAAGCATAATATTCATGTATTTATTTTAATTTACATAATATGAATTTATTTGTTGAATTTGCTGAAATATATGTTATTTAGTTTGAGCATTTTGCTTTTGAAAATGACTTAAATGCATATTATATGAGTTTTTGTTATGATTCATGATTCTGTTTGGACGTTGAAATTATGATTTTTGGTGTAGCAACAAATTCAATTTTTGGTTTATTCAATTATCCGTTTTTCCGTTTTCAGTTACAAAATTGAACAGAAAAGGATAAGAAAGTGGAAAATGAACAAGGAAGACTCACTTCACTTGCAGTTTCTACCTAGCGAGTAGCAATCCTCGAACATCTTCATACCCACATGCCATAACGTGACCATGCAAATCCACTACACATAGCACTCTTGTTCTGCAAAACGGAAGACTTTGGCTGATGTGTCACATCAATGCTTGGCTCACCACATTAAGTGGCATGAGACTATCATGTCTCGGTTCTCATCATAATAAATCTTCCAACATAAAACACACAAAACATAAACATCTTTTGCGCAGCAATCTTAAACACGGAAATTTATAACCATAACTCACATATCAACATTTAATTTGCCATGCATGCACAACTTAAATGAAGGCATTTAAGTGATTGCAATGTCGTTGTTTGATGATTGTATTACAAGTTGCAGGTGTATGAGTGACCACTTCATACAACCCACAAATGGGAATCTACCTAGAACTTACCAAGTTGTTGTGCTTTTAACTTTAACTAATCTGAATTGTCGATCGATACTAAAGTAAGTTGTTACATTATTGTTAAAAAATAAAATTGTTAATTTTATACTAAAAACCTTGATAGCTTGAAAGCATAGCAAATTCAATTGCTGGTTCTGTTCACTTGTTAATTACGCTAAATTATTCATATTGCTAAAGACTTTACTGACAGTAGGATTAAACAAATTTTAATGATGTGAGAAATCTCAGACCGATTTGAGTTACCATATTAGACATTGAAGACTTGGGGCTACTATTAAACTCATCAACATCACCTTTATCCCAAATTAATTGGGGTCAGTGGTAGATGAACCCACATGAAAGATAGAAAACGGTTGAAAAATAAAAAAATAATAATAATAATAATAACAATAATAATAATACTAAATATATGTGTATATATATATATATATATATATATATATATATAAATAAAAGTAAAAAAGAAAGGGACAAGAAGAAGTGGGGAAAATGAAGGGGAAAAGGACTAAAAAGGGATCATCTGGAACATGGGAATAACAACGGGTCTAACTCTCCACCATACTTATAGCTTTTCTCCATTCCGTTCTAAGACATACCGTCCGCCAATCTATATCCCACTCCATTAAATCTTGTTTTACTACCTTCCCCAAGTAAGATTCGGCCGACCTCTACCTCTTTTTGTGTTGAGCTCTTGGTAACAAATTTCTGTTCTTAGATGAGCATCCATGAGCCTTCTCATCACGTGCCCAAACCACCTCAATCTATGTTCTCTCATCTTCTCGGCTACTGGTACTACTCCGACCTTTCGTCGAATATCTTCATTTCTTATCTTATCCATCCTTGTGTACACATCCACCTTAACATCCTCATCTCTGCTACTCCCATCTTATGCTCATGTTGCCTATGTGCTGGCCAACATTTCGCTCCATATATCATTGCCGGTCTTACTGCCGTTTTATAAAATTTTCCTTTTAACTTAAGGGGAATTTTGCGGTCACACAAAAACCCAGATGCACTATGCTATTTCATCCACCCTGCTCTGATTATGTGATTTACATCCTCATCAATCTCTCCACCTTTTTGTAAAATTAAGCCCAAGTATTTAAAAGCATATTTTTTGGGTACCTCTTGACCACTTAAATGCACGGGCTCTTGGTCCCCCTCTCGTACCAGAGAAAACTCACACTTCAGATACTCAGTTTTGCTTCGACTTAATGTGAATCCTTTGGATTCCAATGTGTTTCTCCACAATTCGAGTTTTCTATTAACACCCTCCTTGCTCTCATCAATAAGCACAATATCGTCCGCAAAAAGCATACACCATGGCACTTCCTCTTGAATATCTTTTGCTAGTTCATCCATAACTAAGGCAAAGAGATAAGGACTTAGAGGCGACCCTTGATGTACACCAACCGTGATAGGAAAATAATTTGATGTTCCGTTACAAGCTTTTACAAATCAATAGGATAATAATAAAAATCACATTATACCAGGAGCTACAATGTATATTTAGGAGCATTAGACCTAAACAGGGACACCCACTACCCCCAAAACCCGGGTAGACAGCAATATCTCATAATTTGATAACTCATCAACATAGTTTTTGGAGAACTGGAGTTCCTGATTGAAGGTGCCGCAATTATTGAGAAAACTCTTCAAAAGATAAGTTACAATAGCACTCAATTAGTTCCGAGCATTAAAATATTTTAGATATATACCAGCTGCTCTGTGAACCTCATAATCAGTGGTTAGCTAGCATGTTCACTATCCAGAAAGCTCTTGATGAATTTTAAAGCATTTCCAAGCAACATCTGAGCTAGGAAGGAGAGTTTGCAGATTTGTTGCAACTTTCAAAATATCAGGTGGAGTTCACAGTTTGATCTCATGATGCTCCTTTACTGTGAAAGCAATGAGCCGAGCAAAACAAGGTTTTGAAAGGGATAGAGAGTGGAATCAACTAGGATTCAATGAGATCTTCAATGGTGGCAATGCTTTAACTTTACTCAATCTCCATTCTTGTTAATCAGCTTAAGGCTCATAACTCATACACAGTATTACAGAAAGATTTGAAGAATGAGAACATTCAGCATAGGGTTGGAATTGCAAACTGATGCAATCAGGACACATACAAGGTGGTCTCACTAAGTCATTTCTGCAGGGCACGAAAGAATCATAAAGATATTAATAAACCCAATCATCCAATGTGGAACAAAATACATAAGCATACATATATACATATAAGGCCCGGTTTTAAGTAAAGTACCTAACTAAAAGCCAATTCACATACAACAGCAAGGTGGTCACTTCCCCATTTCTGCAAGGCACGAAAGAATCATAGAGATATTAAAAATCCAATGTGGAAAAAAATACATAAGCATACATACAATAAGGCCCGGTTTCAACTTTCAAGTAAAGTACCTCACTAGGGAGTCCCCTAGTTCTTCTAAGAATATCAATGGGCAAGGTTTCAAGAACTCTAACTGGAGTAAGTTCCTCGGAATGCCTGTTCACCACTGACGTCAGTAAGGAATAATTTGTAAATGCAAATAATTTTAGATTTCACTATGAAACAATATAATTACCAGATATAATCAACAGTTCCCATGAACTTGGAGTGGTACGATGTTGCCAAGGGCTCCCCAATATCATCTCTCGTTCTATGGTTTCCCTGCAGCATCAACCATATGAGATTTATGCAAGATTAAGTGGGAAATATCACAACTGTCCGAATATCAAATGATAAATTTCAAAGGAGATTCCCATAACAATATTTCATGGATAAACTTTTCATCTCAAGCACAAAAACAAGTTGCAGAAATAGCTGATTGTAACAATTTTAATGACGCTGGATTAGACTCAGAAATATAGTTGGCAGATTAAAACATCTTACAGGAACACCACTGTAAGCACTGCAGAGCTTGAGATGGTGCTGAAGATGGGTGACACCTTCTGCACCAGTTGCAAGTCTTAGTTCTTCCACAGTCCATCTGTATAGCAACTGCGTTGAAACAGAGGTTGAAATGCTGCACCAGATACACACCCAGATAATTATTAAGAATACCTAACATCTAACTTTTGAGATATACAGAAATTATTGAGATAAACAAAGATTACAACCTTTCCTTCTAAAATTGGAGAAATAATAATAATAGTAATAAAGGGAGTACAATAAGTATTAATTTTCATGAGTGCAATAAAAAAGCGCATTATCCATGTCAACAAATAATCTGAAATCTGGACAAATAAATGATCCTGAATATGTTTTGTCATTAATAATTGCTTTGTTTTGTAGGAGGGGGCAGGGAGGTGAAGTTAGGACAGATAGTAACTGAAACAAAAGACTTTGAACAAACTCCAAAACAACCTGGCATCATCACCAATCTGTGATCTGGAGACTCTGCCATTTGACTGGATTTCAAGCTGTCCTGACATATTTCTGCGATTATGTAATTGGATGTCTAACTGCAATAAATGGAGCATATAACTTAAAAAATAAATGCAGAAAACTCGTTAATAGCCCCCACTCTGAAGAACAAATGCCACCCCTAATTGTGTTTGGAAGTGGTTTTCATTAACGAAATGGAATGAAACAAGTAGGTATATGCCGGAAATAGAAGGGAAGGAATGGAACAAAGCTACCATTCCCCTTGTTTGGAAAATTAATACGGGAAAGGAACGGAACTCCAATTCCTCCCCAATTTTCAAGGGAAAAAATTGGGTCTTTGACAGGAACAGAGGGGAAATATATCCCCTTGAATTCCTTTCCCGACCTATCTATATTAAAACTCCCAAAAAAGGGAATGTTCACCTTTCTCTCATTCCCTTTTCATTCCCCTCATTATCTGTAACCCAAACACAGATGAATTACTTACTCAAGGGCTGTCCACATAATCAAGTTTCTCTCAGATATTGGACAAAAATATAAGCTAAAAAGCTTGAGAGTATAACATGACGAGGAGATGCCAAACTCACCTTGGATGAAGACAGATATTTATATATTGCACTCTGACAACATGAGATGAAAAACAAATATAAGTAATGAAGAAACAGCACAATGTACCACTAATCTGAAACTGATCAACTACTAAGTACAAAGCATGACCTTACCTGTGGAATACTATTTAAATCCCCAGCAATAATAACAGGGATGTTGCCCCATTCTTGTGATAAATGGTAAGCTTTATCAAGTAAAAGTCTGACCTATGCATTATGTCATGTAACAAGTTACCAGAATCAATAAAATAGATTAAAAAACTTAATTAACTATAGACAATCAAATACATTTTGTTTGAGTGAGACAAAATGATTAACACATCCCAAGCCAAGAAAAAAAAATTTTAAAAAAATGAATGACAACCACAAAACACAAATGCCTACACATGCAGAATCAGGCTAACACAACATAACTAGTTAAGAAAGTTCAAGAAGTACCTGGCCAAGTTTGATGTCACCACGATTTGGGTTGAACAGTACATGTATATTTCCTACTACAAATCTTTTTTTTCTGGTAGAAGGTGCCCTATAGTTGTAAAATAAATTAGTTACTAAGCAGGAAATATATAAAATCCATGGTCATGAAAATAGGCACCATGTGTATGCGAGCATACGTGAATCCATAAGTGCATACATTTTTCTTTCCAAACTTTTCACTTATAGATTATCTTTGCTGCCAAAGATTAGAGCTAAAATGAAGATTATAAGAAGAGTAAGAAATGATAGTTATAAGAAGAGTAAGACTGGCTTTTCTAAGCTCTCTTGCTTGTGGATTTGTCACAATATATGTCAAAGAAAGATAATTGTGATCATACTACCCATTTTAGACAGGAGAGCGAGCCTACAGCAGTGGTAAAGTTGCTTCATTGTAATTGAAAGTTCACAGGTTTGAATTTGAGAAATAGTCTCTTTGCAAATATGCAAGGATAAAACTGCATACAAGGATTTCTATCACCTCTACCCTCGCTAGTCAGGATTTATTAGGGAGTGGTTTTATACTATCCATTTTAGAAATAATACTTACACTGTTGATAGGTTACATGTGCCAGATTCTGGTTTATCATGGTTTACCTGTAAATAGATAATGAAATAAAGAGTAATAAGATATAAAAAAAAAAAAAACCTTAAATAGGTTTCAATGCAACAAGAACAAATGTACACACAGTATATGGCATACTAGGGTAAAAGTTTGCATCATGTATCATAAACCTTTCTAGAAAAGACAATAGGAAACAAACCCAAAATACCTCCAAAACACAAAGTTGAGCAACATTGTTACGGAGGCCAAATCTTCGGAACTCTATATCTTCTTGATGCAAAAGATTGAATCTGCATTCAAATTTCAAAAATACTATGTTTAAGTCAAATTTTGGGACTCCATATCAAGGAATATTTGACAACTTACTTAGTGTCAAAGGTTAAACATATAAACAAATTAATTAATATAGGATACAAAAAACTCAGTTATTTAAATGACTTGAGGTAATGGAAACATACAATTTATCTTTCCAAAATACAGCACACCCATCATGTGCTTCCCCTGTGCGAGCCTGCGATGAATGATAATAACCCAGGTAATGAGTTTGATTAAACAATTTCATTTTAAAAACTTATATGGAAGTTCAAGTATGATGTATATAACATACCTTGTAAACACCTTTAAAGCCATTTGTCTGGAAAAGATCATCCAAATCATTAAAATGATCAACCTCCTGCAAACATAGGATTTATGAGAAAACAATTCTTGGCAATCCAATTGGATGCAAGATGTTACCTTACAATTTCAAACAGAGAATAAATACTAAATTGGGTAAAATTAAGATGTTTGTGCTAACTGGAATTAACATCAGTGTAACTTGTGTCTCGAGAAAGCCTACGAAGGAACATGCTTAAAATATCACAGATTCACAATCCCCTTTTGTTACATGAATACATGTTGTTAACACCTAATTTTGTCCTGATTATTTAAAAATGAAAAAAATTAATTATAATTGTGAACATTTATTTTTGTCCATCTTTGATCGCAAAAATTATATCACCAATCATCAAAGGAAAAAATGGGCAAAAGAAAGGTTGAACTTACATGGGTAGAACATATACCCTTTCTTTTAAAAGTCCCACATTGGAGGGATCTTGTCTCCTCCTCCTCATCCCTTACCCCTCTATGTAAGGAGACCCTCCTTTGTACTTTGAAACCTAAGACTCTTCCAAGAGTTACAAAAGACACTTGGGCTTAACACTAAGTTTGTGTCATAGTAAAAAAATTTTTAGGAGAATTGGAGTGACTCTTCACAACATGGCTCCATATACCAAGTTTTGTCACCTTTGAGGTAAGTTTACTTACCTTCTCTTTATAATTAATAATTATTTTATTTTTATGCATGTTTTAATTGCTCTTTATATAGAATAGGAATTTTATTATATAGTTGTATGTGTTTAGAAATTTAAGAGGGATTAATTTAGCCGTAACAGCTTGTTAATCTCATAGATTTTGTAGAGTCATTTTAGCTATGACAGCTTGATGACCCAAACTTATTTGGATTTATCATTTTGTATTAATTTATTTATTTTTAATAATTAGAGATTAATTTAGCCGTAACGGCTTGTTAATCTCATGGTTTTTGTAGGGTGAATTTAGCAGTGACAACTTGATATCATTTTGTTTTATTTATTTATTTTCAGTAATTAGGTATAATTTAACCGTGACGACTTATTAATCTTATAGTTTTTAGGATCATGTTAGCTGTGACAGCTTGATGACCCAAACTTATTTAAATTTAATATTTTGTATTTATTTTTAATTTATTTTGGGGGGTAATTTAGTCTTGATGGCTTGTTAAAATCAAATAAAATTATTTTCAAAATTAAAATCAACCAACATATACATATTTTCTAAAGAACGACATAGCTTTGAATTCCTCACTGCACCAAAGGATATGTCGGAGCAGGATGTTTCCCGTCAAGCCTAATTTTTCTTTTTTAATAATTTAGATTCGAAATAATCATATATCTCTTTTAGGAATAAAGCAAATAATTTTAAAAGCTATTAATAATTTGCACAACTAACTTAAGGTAACCGTTTTTTAATGGATGTATCGGGAGTGAGGTGGGATTGAGTTTCCACCCTTCCCTATGTATAATTAGACTCCCAAACCTTGATCTAAAACTTTAAAGACTAGTTTGCAAAATAAAAATGGTTTTCCAATTTTCCCAAATTAAATAAAATTGATAGCGACTCCATGCTTTTATTTTTGAAAACAATTTTGGGTCATTACACATGTAATCAAGAGTTGTAGCTAAAAAAAAATAAAATATCTCACTTAAATCAGTACCGTTAACTCTTCTTTTTCTGCCTTTCAAATCTCAATAGAGATGCTATATCCTAAATGTAATATGGTTGTAAGTTTTAACAAGCTAATAAGTAGTGTTATGCAATGTGTAGAGAACAGGGAAGGATTAATAACTACCTGGAAACACAGTATGCTTGCATTATAGTCATTAATCTCTTCAAGTATGAGCCTTTTCCGCCTGTCCCACTCCAAGAGACTACGTGGAACATTAGAATACAAATCCAGATGTTTTGTGGCATTTTCAACACCAAGTATATTGTATGAAACAACTACAACCTTATCTGCAAGAGAAGGAAAGGGTTCAGAATAGTAAATATGAGATAAACACAATCTACTTTAAAGAACAATTGACAGTGGCACCAGAATACAGAGCAAAATATTAGCCATCTTCATAATAGACTGTTAATGGAAATAGCCATTACCCATGAGCAAGTAAATGGCATCATTCTGTAGATTCACGCAAACTTTTTATTTGGTTGTAAACATGCTACTCCCTTGCCCCCTAAGTAACTGAAAGTTTGGGAGAAGGCACTGACCAAAATGTACTACGTAGAATGGCATCACGTAATTGAATTCTCATTTTTTTGTACATTAGGTGACAATCTCAACCAGAGAAATGTAACACTAAATTGATAAACATTTTCTTAAAAGGAAAATAATCATAACAAACTATATTCACTTTCCCATACAAAATTAGATAAAAAAACAGAAACACAATTTGCAGTGGAATTTGGATGAAATTTGAATGCAGAATTTCATAGTGACATAGAATTCGAAGTAATTATTTTTCCAAAAGCAGATAGCTTTATTGTAACGCTGACCCGTGCAACTAGAACAGTCTTTGGAAGAGAAAACCCATTTCCTAGAACACACACTGCAATTAGAACCTGAGGATTCCAACTGAGGTGTTCTCTGCTTTGACAAAAAACCAGCGCTTGAATTTTCTGGAGGAGGACTTCCGCAATTGCAGCCTGCCATGCCGCCGGCCGGAGTAGCAGATTATGGTAGTGCATGTGATGAACTAGGATTGAATATTCACTCTGGAAGCTAGTGGTTGCTTGGGGACACAGGGTGCTGTTGACAAGTACCTATTTTTGCTATTTTACACGACCTTTCCACATTATTATCTAGATTATACAGGAAGAATCCACGCAGAACACACCAATAAGATACAGTTTACTAATTGTCACACTCACTCATTAATAAATTCAAGTGGCTCTTCGTTTTACCTAAAGCTTTCATCTAATCAAGTGTTTCTTATGCATGAAAACAAAATAAACTTTTCAAATTTTCAAGTGTGATCTTTGAATCCATCTATGTTTATAAACTATATATGGCTTTCTTTTCAACTTCCAAAAGCTAGTTGAGATACAAAAGGAAAACTAGGAAGTGTTAGAATAATTTGTAAAGTAAAGAATTCTCCCAACCAACCACTTAAGCAGTGATTGTTTTTTTTTTTTTTTCTACAATTAAAATGATTATTCACTAACAGTCCTATCAATTTAAGAATTCTAATCAATAGGATGAGAGATTATTTATTCCTATCTTCTTAATTATCAAACTATATTCACTTTTCTGCACAAAATTAGAAAAAATAAAATAAAAATCAAAACACACATAACAAAAACGCACACGCAATTGGCAGTGGAATTTGGATGAAATTTAAATGCAGAATTTCACAATGAAATAGAATTGAAAGTAGTTATTTTTCAAAAAGAAAAAGCTTTCGTGTGATTCTGACCCGTGCAATCAGAACAATCTTTGGAAGAGAAAACCCATCTTCTAGAACCCAACTGAGAACGTCTTCTACGCTTTGACGGATAGTCAACGCTTGAATTTTCCGATGGAGGATTTCCGCGGTTGCGGTGCTTCATTCCGCCTGCAGGAGTAGGAGATGAAGGCGGCGCGTGTAATGAACTAGGATTCAGTATTCGCTCCGGAAACCGGTGGTTGTTTTGGTACGGTGTCGTTCACGGGAACCTCTTTTGCTAATTTTTTTTTTTTTTATGGACAGGAAAAGGAAAGAAAAAAACCTAGTAATGAATAAAATATTCATATATAAAAAAGAAAAAGAGGAAGGTTATAAACATGTTTTTCTCTTTAAAGTTAAACTTGGCTTAAAATATTTTTTAATTTTTCACTTCTTCTTTTTTTTGGAAAAATAATTTTTCACTTTATAGCTTTGATTAATTAAAAGTTTTTTTAATTGAAATTGTTTTTTTAATGTATATTAAAAAACACAGATTGATGAACAATTATTGTTAAATTTAATAAGGATTATAAATTTAAAATTTTTTATGTAATTATCAGTAATTATACGTTTATTTTCTCCTAATTTTTATGTCATAAATTGTTAATATATAAAAAATATTGGGGAAAATATTAATAATGAATATAGTGTTATAGTTATTTACTTCGATATTCGTAATACTTCTTTATTTTTTATTTTTTTATTTATGGTGGACCCCATCCCTTTTTTTCTCGGTAGGAAAACTTGTATTTCTTATGAACATGAAAAATTGTAAGCCCATAAATATTACTATATTAATAATGAATATAGTGTTATAGTTTTTTACTGAATGTAATTAACAAATATCACTATAATATAAAACTTTTGATGTGTCATGAATTCTATTTCTCTTAAAACCTTTTACACCAAATGTGCCGTGATGACATTTACACCATCTTAAGTAAACTTTATACTTTAAGATATATAAGTGACCAATTAGCTAGTAAAATAAACAATTTATTCTTTCTCTCATCTATTATTAAAGGGATTTACATTTATCATTTAACATGACCATAACAATTTTCTTACACACAATATTTTGTGGGACCCATAATTTTTAATCAAAAATAAATTGCGGCATGCAAAATGAATTTATATAATATAACACAATTATTTTTCCTACAACATAACTCTTATAAAACCCATTATTAAATTTGCATCGATATTGAGTCGGCAGAGTGCTCGATTAATTGGTTATCGGATGAACCAATAGGTTACTGATTTAATCGGTTCAGTTGGATTAATATAAAAATAGGCAATAAATATAATAAAAAGTGTCTTTAAACATGGAAGTCCTTCTAGTACAGTGGTAAGTGGTAAATGTCGCAGATGTTTATTAATTGATCCAAATCAATTTAAATTGTAGTGATGAAACCAAAAAATTAATAACCGAAAAACTAAAAAAAAACAAAACTAGCATACTTTAATTTGATTTGATTGATTTTTGGTTTTGTCGGAAAATTTTGAATAAGAATATCCTTCATCCCATTTAATCCAAACTAATTCAATATATCATGTATTTATTATTTTCAAAAGATGGTAACTTGGAATCTTATTATTTTATAGACTTAAAAACTTAAATGTTATTTATAGCAAACTATCTTGATTTAGTTTTTTTAAATGTTATTTATAGCATTATTTTTTTTGGTAAAAATCTATTAATCAATTTAACTCTTCATGAGTTTTAAGATTTATTTTAGTTCGAAGACTTCAATTTTTTAGTAGCTTGTAACTTTAAATGACTTATCTTGATATAATTAGTTATTTGTATAATTGAAATTTTAGAATTTTTGAAAAAACTGAAAATCAATCTAATTCAAATCGAATAAAATTGGATTGAATCGTATCGGATTTAAAGAAAAGTCCAATCCAACATGTTATAGCGATTGAATTGATCCCTTATTTTAATGACATTAATATTATTATTTGTTTAGGAATTTTATCTTTCTTTTTTTAATTTTTTTAATTATATTACTTGTCTTAATAGAACTACTAAGTTATAAATAACTTTTTAAGTGCCTTATCTTATATGAAACTTTTGACAATAGTTAAGTTAAAATTGTTGTTTTTTTTCTTTTAAGTATAAAGTTGCTTGTTTATCTATTAAGATTTAGTTCTAATCCTTGTTCTTGTCCTTGACTCTTTAATTCCTATATTTATTCATAATACTTTCGTTCTTAATTTTAGATCTTGGATCATATTTTTCAATCCATCAAGTCAAGCTAAAAAATCTGAGCTCTTTCTCCCTGATGTTCTTGCAAAATAATTTAGTAAGTTTAGGATATGAATAATAGTTATTTATTTGGTGATCTCTCTTGTCATTCCTCTTAAAAAATCTCATAAATTTGTTCCAAAAATATTAGAGGTCCCATCTTGCTAACGAGAGACGGTGTTTATGGGACTGTCAGTCGGGTCATGGGAAAGCTCATAGCGGGGGATACCACCATTAATGAAAAAATTTACATCAATTATAGTAAGTGGATCTGACATCACATCTCAATTCAAAATCTTAAATATTTGGTTCAGGTCCTTCCCCTCAACCAAGTATCCTAAGCCCAAATACTCAATTCGCTTCTAGCCAAACACCAGGCTAGTCCGACTCTGATACTATTATCAGACGGATCCGAGAGAAAGCTCATAACGAAGGACACCATCATCAATGGCTAAGCTACACCAATTGTCATAAATGAATCCGATACTACATCTCAACCCAAAACCCTAAGGCATTTGGATTGTGTAACGGGCCGCAACAAAAGCCCAATAAACTCAGTTGACAATAGCCCACGTAGGAAGAGGAAGCCCATCTATTTGTCTGACTATGTATTGGGTTAATGGATCCCAAAGCCTTTTAACATTTCAGCCCACTAGTTATTTTAGCCCACACTTCTATTTTGCAACCCTACTGTTTAAATAGTGCATGAGGACATGAGGAATGATATGGAATTATATTCAGAAAACTCTTTCTCTCTCAATTCTCCTTCCCTCTCTACATTCTTGTTATCTTACTCTCCCTACTCAGAAATCTGCTCCCACTATATTGGTGCTTTCATTGAGTTATGGCGGAAAATACTAGACTCCGCGAGCTCACCAATCAGGTCCAGTCTCATGACCAACAGTTTGTCACTCTGGAACGGACTTTGGATCACCGTTTGGAGACCTTCGAGTTGGCTCAAGATCAACGGTTTGAAGAGACTAATCTCCGATTCACAGCTGTGAATACTCAGATCCAGGATGTTTATACCCTTCTACAGAATATGCAGGTACAGATGACCAATCTGTTGAACGTCCAACAAGCAGGGGTACTGGGCGCAGGTCCACATCACGCTGGCGCACCACGGCCACCACACCCCTCCCGTTCTATGAAAATTGATTTTCCCCGCTTTGGATCTGGAGATCCAGGCCCATGGTTGTTCCTGTGGAACGTTATTTCCGCTATCACCAGGTTCCTGATCTGGATCGTCTTGATCTCGTTTCTTTTAATCTGGATATGCCTGCATCTTGCTGGTTTGAATCGCTATTGGGGAATGGCGACTTGCCTGACTGGCCCCACTTTGTGCAAGCCATTCATCACCGTTTTGGACCTTCTGAATTTGAAGATCCATTGGGTTCCCTCGCTAAACTCCAACAAGGCGGATCGGTTTCTGAATTTCAAGCAGCTTTTGAGATGCACGCACGATGAGTTCCTGATTTAACACCTCTTATGCGTAATAGCCTGTTTATCTCAGGATTGAAACCCCAGCTCCGTCGAGCGGTGTTGGTTCATCGACCACGCGATGTTACCGCAGCTTTTGCATATGCTAAGGTCTATGAGGATCAGTTTGCTGATTCTTGAACCACTAAACCATGGCAGACACGACCCACAAACATTTCCCCTTCATTCACAAACCCTCCAATTGCAGCCCAACCCATTACCACCGTCCCACACACATTGAACCCTAAACCCCCACCTGCCTTACCCTCTATCCCAATTAGAAGACTAAACCCATCAGAAATGGCCGCCCGTCGCGAAAAGAATCTATGCTATAATTGTGATGAGAGATTTATTCCGAGTCACCGCTGCAAGGGACGTGCCACTCTTTTGTACTTGGAAGGTACGGATGAAGACAATCCAGAAATTACAGAGGAACAGCAAGATCCTCCAATTGTGGAAAACCTAGAGTCACCTTCCCCGGAAATACCCCATGTTATCAGTTTTAATGCCCTTTTTGGTCACCGCTCAACCAATTCCTTTCGCTTGCAGGGTAACGTTGGTGGTCATCCAATCCAGATTCTGGTGGATGGTGGTAGTACTCACAATTTTATCACTCACCGCATGGCTGCTCATCTCCCTTTAACACTACATGTTATTTCCCCTTTCAAAGTTCATGTGGGGAATGAGGATGCTCTTTTATGTTCTGCAATTTGTCACAATATTCTTGTTGATATACAATCCCATGTGTTCATGATTGATCTATATGTCCTTGACCTTAAAGGGGCGGATGTGGTTTTGGGTGTCCAATGGTTATCTACCAATTGTTACAGATTATTCAGCATTAACTATGTCTTTATCTTATCACAACTCACAGGTTCTACTTCAGGGTAATATGAGTGTCACTCCGAGCCATATTAGCTCCTCCCAACTACAGAAATTGGTGTTGAACGATTCCATTTCTACATGCCTGATGTGTTTCACATCCAATTCGGACTTACCGCCACCACCTCAACCATCTGCTGCTAATTGCTCAGCCTTGAATCACATCTTACAAGAATTTTCTGATGTCTTTGAACCACCCATCTCTTTACCTCCTGATCGTGGGTACAGTCATCACATTCACTTATTACCTGATGCCAAACCGGTCCAGGTTCGACCGTATCGATACCCAAACTACCAGAAAACGGAAATTGAGAAATTAGTGACTGATATGTTACACACAGACGTGATTCGTTCTAGCCATTCTGCTTTTAGTTCCCCGATTTTGTTGGTTAAAAAGAAGGACGGCACATGGCGTTTTTGTGTGGACTATCGAGCTCTAAATGCCATTACGGTCCAAGACAAATTTCTCATTCCCACAATTGATGAGTTGCTCGATGAGCTTCATGGGGCAATTTTTTTTTCTAAATTGGACCTCCGTTCGGGCTACCACCAGATCCGCATGCATGAAGCTGACATTCACAAAAAAGCTTTTCGCACCCATCATGGGCACTTTGAATTTGTGGTTATGCCTTTTGGCCTTTCAAATGCCCCATCTACTTTTCAGGCAACTATGAATACTATTTTTGCTGCTTACCTTAGAAAATTTGTGGTTATTTTTTTTGATGATATCTTGGTATACAGCTCATCTACAGAACAACACTTCCTTCATTTAGAGAAGGTGTTAGCCACATTACGCGCACATTCTCTTTATGTAAAAAGGGAGAAATGCATGTTTGCGGCACAATCTATTCCATATTTGGGCCATGTCATTGCGGGCTCGGGGGTGGTCCCTGATCCAGAAAAATTGCAGGCCATATTGGAGTGGCCGGTTCCCACTAACACTACCCAGGTGCGCGCTTTTCTCGGTATATCGGGATATTACCGCAAATTCATTAAGAAATACGCTTCCTTAGCGGCCCCTTTAACGGATCTCTTATCCAAAAAAGGGTTTTCGTGGACATCGCTTGCTGCTGATGCCTTCGCGTCCATTAAACGAGCTCTCACCACAACACCCATTTTGGTCCTTCCGGATTTCACTGAACCATTTGTGGTCGAAACAGATGCTTCAGGGGTGGGCATTGGAGCGGTTTTGTTGCAGCGAGAGAAGCCTATTGCCTTTTACAGTCGCAAACTATCACCTACGATGCAAAATCAGTCCGTTTATGTGAGGGAGATGTTCGCCATTACTTCAGCCATGAGCAAATGGCGTCAGTATCTCCTGGGCTCACATTTCATCATTCGGACGGATCATAAAAGTTTGCATAACCTGATGAACCAGGTTATCCAAACACCAGAGCAACAACAATTACTTGTTAAGCTCTTGGGTTTCCATTACACAATAACTTACAAGAGCGGTAAGACCAACGTTGTGGCCGACTGCCTTTCCCGGCTGCCTAAAGGGGGACCGACAACTCACATGCCCCACCTCCTGGCCATTACTGGCCCAGTCCTCCATAATACAAAATTATTACAGTCCGAGTACATGACAGATCCCTATACTGTGAAGTTAATTACAGACATTAAGGAACGACCAAATGATTTTGCTGATTGGCGTTTGCGTAACGGTATTCTCTTCCATCGCTGCCGCATATTCCTTCCTGCTGGTTCGACTCTGATCCAACATGTTCTTCAGGAATTTCATAGCTCTGTTCAAGGGGGCCACTCTGGCATCCAAGCTACACTACATCGCATTTCCAGCAATTTCACCTGGAAGGGATTAAGAAGAGATGTTAAGACTTTTATTCTTAGTTGTGATACATGCCAGAAACTAAAAGCCCCGAATCATCCACCCCTGGGACTGTTACAGCCCTTACAAATCCCAGAAAAGTTATGGGCTGATGTAAGCATGGACTTTATAACCCATTTACCTGTATCATCGGGTCACACAGCTATCATGGTGGTGGTTGATAGATTATCCAAGGCGGGCCCATTTCATTGCACTTCCCCGTCACTACTCGGCCGTTACGGTGGCGCAGCTCTTTTGGGACTTTGTTGGGAAGCTCCATGGGATACCAGAATCCATTGTTTCGGATTGCGATCCGATTTTTCTCAGTGATTTTTGGCGATCTCTATTCAAACTACAAGGAACAACTCTCAAATTCAGTTCAAGTTATAACCCTCAAACGGATGGGCAAACAGAAAGAGTTAACAGGTGTTTAGAGAGTTACCTTCGTGCGTTTTCGCATTCTCATCCAGCATCTTGGTCCAAGTTTTTAAGCCTGGCGGAGTATCATTATAACACGTCTTTTCACTCGTCTACTGGCACTACTCCTTACCAGGCCATGTTTGGGCGAGCACCTCCCAATCTTATGGCCTACTGTTTGGGATCTTCCCAAAATGAGGCTGTTGAATCTACTTTGGCCGACCGTATGCACCTCATCAGTTCATTGAAAGAAAATTTGTTCAGATCTCAACAAACGATGAAAGCTCAAGCAGATAAAAAACGTAAAGACTGGATTTTTACCTCGGGTGATCTGGTTTTGCTTTGTCTCCAACCTTACAGACAGCTGTCTGTAACGCGACGTTCCTCTCAAAAGTTACCACCGACGGAGAAGAGCGTATCGGAGCCGTAGCTTACCGTCTCAAGTTACCACCGACGGCTCGCATACATCCGGTATTTCATATTTCGGTTTTGAAACCGTACCGCTCCACTCATCTTTTGAAGATTCACCCACTTCCTCTGGCAGCAAAGGACACTCTTCTCATCCATAAACCTTGCGCCGTGGTGGGAGAGCGGCAGATCTGGCGCCGGGGGGTTTTAGTACCACAAGTCTTGGTCCAGTGGGAGGCTCTACCGCCGGAAGACTCGATATGGGAGGATAAAGAAGCTATAGTACCATCTCCGGTCAGTATTCCACGAGCAACTACGGGCAAAGAAGTCATTGGTCATACTGCCGGTATGGAAAGAGATGAGAACGAGGGTAATGGAACTCCAGTGAAAGGAGCAGCTGAAGACATTTGCTCAACGATTAAAGGTCACGATGGTTTGTTGGAAGGGGATGAGAACGAGGGTAGAGGAACTCAAGTAAAGGGAGCAGCTGAAGACACCGAAGGTATGATAACTTCAACTGGTCTCAAACAACCAACTTTTCAGCTTCCAGGATCTACGGTCCACAGTGCGTCACCCGTTTCGATACAATCTGCACCCCACGATTTCCTAGGTGGGCCCCAGCTGTCACGCACCTGTGAGAAGGCATCAACGGCTCAGATTCTGCCTCCTGTGTCGGCACGTGCTCAGCCGTTGGATTCGCAAGCCGCGTCCCAAGGCACCAGTGCGCAGACTGCACTCCCACGTCCCAATGTCCCACGGCTCGAGGACACGCAACCGGACCCACGTGTTGGGGATAAGCTCAGACTTGAGGACAAGTCTGTAATTGCAGCGGTGGGTGATGTAACGGGCCGCAACAAAAGCCCAATAAACTCAGTTGACAATAGCCCACGTAGGAAGAGGAAGCCCATCTATTTGTCTGACTATGTATTGGGTTAATGGATCCCAAAGCCTTTTAACATTTCAGCCCACTAGTTATTTTAGCCCACAAACTTCTATTTTGCAACCCTACTGTTTAAATAGTGCATGAGGACATGAGGAATGATATGGAATTATATTCAGAAAACTCTTTCTCTCTCAATTCTCCTTCCCTCTCTACATTCTTGTTATCTTACTCTCCCTACTCAGAAATCTGCTCCCACTACAGATTGTGATATGCTATCGGACCTACTTGGTGTAATCGGTCTACTTTAGCTCATTAATAATGATCTCCCACTACGTGCTCCTCTGAACTGCCTAACAAACAATAGGCGTGGCAAAATTCTGAAAAGGTAATTAGACTAAATGCTCAGAATGAGAGAATCAGAAACACTACATCAACAATCATCCTTTTCTTGAAACAATCATCCTCTTTTGTCTGCACAGAATTAGAAACACAGAAATTTCAAATTTTAAATAAGCATTGAGCTTAATACTTTGACTATGTAAACCATAAGCATACACTAAAAGACGATATATCAAACATATTTTGCTTCCAGTAGCACCAACAAATAAACTGTCAGGGTTTATATGTGGGACTTCATTTCTATTCCATTATTTTTATGTTAATCTTTCTTTTAAAAGATCTTTTTATCACAAGTTTATTGTCCCATGTGTTGCGGTTTGATGCAACAAGTTTTTTTTTTTTTTTTCCCTCCTAAATTAAGCAAACATTTTATGCCATTACATTCGTGGTGATAACTGTGGATCTTAGGCTTTGTCAGCAACAGATTTTGGCATGGATATCCTGCTAAAAATCTAGCAAAAATATCTGATTGATCAGTTACATTCATGTCGCAATTGAACACACAACATGTGTCAAAGTTAAAATAACTTGCTCCTATTGTTCCATCAAATTTGAAGATTTTGTAATATCATCGTGAGATTGATATTAACATATCACTAAGATTCCTCAATAATACTTTAGCTACATGCCACGAATTATTTTTTAGTTGCAGACTAAAATTGTTTTCTCTTTGCATGTGTTCCCTATTTTTTCCCTGCTTTTTAATTTACACCAAAGGATAGGACTGTAGGTGGCACCCGTGATGGAGAATTTATTGAATGGAAAGTTGTAGAGTGGTGCTGAAGGAGGCTCTTGGAAGAGACTAGTCACTGTTCAGAATTTTGCAAAACCCACAGAAACTTCAATAGCAACCCACTTGGCTGGATCTATGACAATACTAGTGCAATTTGTGGTTTTGGTGTATAGAAAATTTATGGGCCCAAAAAAGTGTTGGCATTTTCATGGTAAACTATTCTTTGGACTGAATCCTAGAATGTCAACATTCGGGGTTAATTTTCATAGCTATATATCCACTTACTCATATATCTCTATGTTTCACAGCAAAATTCCTTTCATGCATGGAAATTTGAGTTAAGCAGATAACTAGGCAGAAATTGATTTATAAAAATGAATATATGACTATGAATTATCTATCTTTTAAATTTGAACCCAATAGCACGAAATATCCATTTCACCCTTATCCAAAAACAAAATTATCGATTGGTCAATTGTACAATTGGTGAGTTGTAATTGTTGAATAAACTTTAAATGTTTTGTTAGTTTTATATTTAATAGTCTTAATTAAGCAGTCATGTGTTTAGGTAAGTGAAAGACCAAGAGTTGTAAGAAAGTGAAAGGCCAAGAGTTGTGAGAAAGTGAAAGGCCAAGAGTTGTGAGAAAGTGAAAGGCCAAGAGTTGTGAGAAAGTGAAAGGCCAAGAGTTAGAGAGGCCAAGAGTTGGAAGTTTAGTTTTGTGGTTTATGGCTAATTTAATGTTTGGTTCATGAAAAGGCAATCTAGTGCCTATATAAACTAATCCATATTGTAAGCAACATATCACAAGAAAAAGAGAAATACAAGTTTTGTCTTCTCCACAAGAAAATAGTTGTTTTTATTTTAAGTTCTACATTATAGTGATACCACAAATTGGTATCAGAGCTATGGAGAGGGGGAGTGATATGGCACTACCTAAGTTGACGAAGGAGAACTACGAGAATTGGAGCATCCAGATGAAGGCTCTTCTCGGATCCCAAGACGCTTGGGAGAATGTTCAAGCAGGTTTTGTAGAACCACAGGACACTGGAGGCCATTCGGCGGCTCAAACCAAAGCGTTGAAAGAGAAGCGTGCAAAAGACAAGTTGGCGTTATTCATGCTCTTCTGAGCTGTAGACGAATTCGGGTTCGAGAAGATAGCAAATTGTGAGACCTCAAAGGCAGCCTGGGACATCTTGGCAAATGTCTATAGAGGAGCTAACCGGGTTAAACAAGTCCGGCTTCAAACCCTTCGTGCCGAGTTGGAGGGAATGAAGATGAAGGACACGGAAGGAGTATCCGGGTTCGTTGCCCGGGTTCAAGGAATTGTGAACCAGTTAAAACGGAATGGAGAAGATATACCTGACACCAGAGTGGTGGAGAAAATCTTGAGATCTTTGACAGACCAGTTCGAAAACGTGGTTTGTGCCATAGAGGAGTCCAAGGACCTGTCTACACTCACCATTGACGAGTTGGCGGGTTCCCTTGAAGCGCATGAACAAAGAAAGAAGAAGAAGGAGGAAACTCTTGAGCAGGCACTTCAGACCAAAGCAACAATTAAAGATGAGAAGATGCTCTATTCTCAAAATTTTCGAGGTAGAGGACGTGGCCGCGGTGGACGAGGTACTAGCCGTGGTGGTAGAGGTCGAGGCCGAAGTCAAGAAATGTATAATGATGAGGTAGGACAGTCAAATCAACAAAACTGGAGAGGACGAGGACGAGGTCGACGAGGAGGTCGGTCACACTATTCAAACATCGAGTGTTACAAATGTGGAAAGTTTGGTCACTTTGCAAAAGATTGTAACTCGGACAAGTGTTACAACTGTGGCAAAGTCGGACATTTCGCAAGAGAATGCAGAGAGGAGAAAAAGGTGGAGGAGACGTCCAACCTAGCCACAGAAGGCGAGATGAAGGATGGTGTCTTGTTAATGACACACAGTAAAGGAAGTCCAGACGATGACATGGAGAGGTATCTTGACACGGGTGCGAACAACCACATGTGCGGACATAAGCACTTCTTCAAGGAGATGAGAAAGGTGGAAACCAGACATATTTCGTTCGGGGATGCCTCAAAGGTTGAGGTAAAAGGCCGAGGTATGATCTGTTTCCTACAAAAGGACGGGTTAATTGGCTCAATTCGAGATGTGTACTATGTACCCGACCTAAAAGCAATATTTTAAGCATGGGTCAACTGATGGAGAAAGGTTACTCGGTTATTATGAAAGACCGGGTATTGTATTTGAAAGATGAGCGAGGTCGGCTGATAGTTCGGGTTCAAATGGGTAAGAATCATATGTATAAACTAAATCTGAAATGTATACAGGTTGAATGTTTACAAGCCGAGGTGGAAGATAAGGCGTCACTTTGGCATCTCCGGTTTGGTCACCTACATTATGGTGGTCTA
Source organism: Gastrolobium villosum (assembly GCA_032173675.1). Lineage (NCBI taxonomy): Eukaryota > Viridiplantae > Streptophyta > Magnoliopsida > Fabales > Fabaceae > Gastrolobium > Gastrolobium villosum. Next base: position 45,627 of record JAVKPL010008498.1, on the reverse strand, counting down.
ACCGAGTTGGCAAAGAACAAGATGGTGGAAGGGTTACCTGGCATCAACTTTGAAGGAAAGTTTTGTGAGAGTTGTGTACTTGGCAAGCATGCCAGGACCACGTTTCAGAAGATGGCAAGATTCCGGGCTAAGCAACCTCTGGAACTAATACATACCGACTTGTGTAGACCCATCAATCCGGGTTCCTTCAGCGGTAAGAAGTATTTTATTTCCTTTATTGATGATTTCTCACGGAAAACTTGGGTTTACTTTCTGAAGGAGAAGTCCGAGGTGTTTGATGTGCTCAAAAGGTTCAAGGTGATGATTGAGAAGGCAACAGGAAGCTATATCAAATCGGTGCGGTCTGACAGAGGTGGGGAATATATTTCAACGGCGTTGATGTCGTTTTGTGAGGAACAGGGGATAAGGAGGTTTCTAACAGCACCATACTCACCACAACAGAATGGCGTGGCTGAAAGGAAGAACCGGACTATTCTTGACATGGTTCGGTCAATGCTGAAGAACAAAAGGATGCCGAAGGAGTTTTGGGCGGAAGCTGTGCAGTGTGCTGTGTATGTGCAGAACCGATGTCCACATTCGAGCTTGGATGATAAAACTCCACAGGAAGCATGGAGCGGTCAAAAGCCTTCAGTGGCTCATCTCAGAGTTTTTGGCAGTGTAGCCTATGCACACATACCGGACCAGCTCAGAACCAAGCTCGAGGATAAAAGCAAGAAATATGTTTTTATTGGATATGATGAAAAAACAAAGGGGTATAAGCTGTTTAACCCCGTCAACAAGAAAGTCATAGTAAGCAGAGATGTAAAGCTCAATGAAGCAAATGAGTAGGACTGGAACAATTCTTCTGAGGTAAACTTTAAAGACGGAATCTCAACACAAATTATCAACCCGGCAAGTCCTGAAGCTTCTGATGATGAAGATGAGGTACGACAACCCAGGATGCGAAGCATACAAGACATATATGAGTCAACAAGTGAGGTACATTTTGTTTGTCTTCTTGCAGACTCTGAGAACATAAGTTTTGAAGAAGCCATCCGAGATAAGAAATGGCAAGATGCTATGGATGAGGAGATAGAAGTCATTGACCGAAATAACACATGGGAGTTAGCCGAGCTACCAGAAGGAAGTCGGCCCATTAGAGTGAAGTGGGTGTTCAAGAAGAAGATGAATGCTCAAGGGGAGATAGAACGATATAAAGCTCGACTAGTTGCAAAAGGTTATAAGCAGAAGGCTGGAATTGACTATGACGAGGTGTTTGCCCCTGTTACAAGGATGAAGACAATACAGATGGCCAATGCATCAAATGGATGTAAAGTCGGCATTTCTAAATGGTGTTCTTGAAGAAGAAGTTTATGTGGAACAACCGCCGGGCTACATGAAGGCAGGAGAAGAGAAGAAGGTGCTGAGATTGAAGAAAGCACTTTACGGGTTGAAGCAAGCACCACGGGCATAGAATGCTCATATTGACAAATATTTTAAGGAGAATGGACTTGAACAATGTCCATATGAACATGCTGTTTATGTCAAGAAAAATGGAGGAGACTTGTTAATTGTGGCTCTTTATGTTGACGACCTCATTTTTATGGGAAACAATGCCAAGATGATACAAGAGTTCAAGAGCACAATGACAAGAGAGTTCGAAATGACAGATCTCGGTTTGATGAAGTTCTTTCTTGGTTTGGAAGTAAAACAAAATGAGAAAGGAATCTTCGTGTCACAGGAGGCTTATGCAAAAAAGATTTTGAAGAAGTACAAGATGGAAGATTGCAACCCAGTTTCAACACCAATGGAACCCATTCAAAACTCTCTAAGTTTGATGGAGGAGACCGTGTAGATGCAAGCAAGTACAGAAGTTTGGTGGGAAGCCTACATTATCTCACATGCACGAGGCCAGATATCTCGTTGAGTGTCGGCATAGTAAGTCGGTTCATGGAGGAGCCGGGATACACACATTGGAAGACGATAAAGAGAATTATGAGGTATGTTCAAGGTACGGTTTCACACGGGTTACACTACTCGAGCTCGGCAAAATACAAGTTGATTGGATATTCTGACAGTGATTGGTGTGGAGACGTAGATGATCGAAAGAGCACGGCTGGTTATGTGTTTTTCATGGGCAACACGGAATTCACCTGGATTTCGAAGAAGCAACCTATTGTGACACTGTCGACATGTGAAGCTGAATATGTAGCTGCATCTTGGTGTGTTTGTCATGCAATGTGGCTCAGGAATTTGCTAAGCAAGTTGGAGGAAAAACAAGTCGGCCAAACTGTGATCCGAATTGACAATAAGTCGGCTATAGAGCTAGCCAAGAACCCGATAAATCATGAAAGAAGCAAGCATATTGACGTCCGATTTCACTTCATCCGGGATCAAGTAAAGGAAGGAAATGTGGAGCTAACACACGTGACCAGTCAAGAGCAAGTCGGGGACATCTTCACAAAGTCACTGCCAACGTTGCTGCTGAACAATTGCAAGAAGATGCTTGGGATGAAAGATGGCAGAACCATTTAAGTTTATGAAGGAGAATTGTTGAATAAACTTTAAATGTTTTGTTAGTTTTATATTTAATAGTCTTAATTAAGCAGTCATGTGTTTAGGTAAGTGAAAGGCCAAGAGTTGTGAGAAAGTGAAAGGCCAAGAGTTGTGAGAAAGTGAAAGGCCAAGAGTTGTGAGAAAGTGAAAGGCTAAGAGTTGTGAGAAAGTGAAAGGCCAAGAGTTAGAGAGGCCAAGAGTTGGAAGTTTAGTTTTGTGGTTTATGGCTAATTTAATGTTTGGTTCATGAAAAGGCAATCTAGTGCCTATATAAACTAATCCATATTGTAAGCAACATATCACAAGAAAAAGAGAAATACAAGTTTTGTCTTCTCCATAAGAAAATAGTTGTTTTTATTTTAAGTTCTACATTATAGTGATACCACAGTGATGCTCAAAAAAGTTGAGGCACCATAGTAAGATAAAAAGGAGAAAACAGGGTGAAATTTTCACTTACTAGATTTAGCCAACTTTGGACATACTCAATAAGAAAACACAAAATACGATTTTATTTATGGTTCAGATTTCTCTGAAACAGAAATAACGAACTATAAAGCTGAAACACTACCAAAATGACAGCATCTATTGGTAGAAAATGCACCATGACAAAGAGAAGCTGAGAGAATTTGAAGGCATCCACATATGAAATGAAAGCAACCTGAAGGGAGGACCACAAAAATGAATCTCAAATCTCTACCAGGAATTATTGAATCATAGTGGCAACACAACAAAAGGGTCTTACTCAAATTTCAACACACACACAAACACTGACACCAGTAGACACCTATCCTGCTATGTCCATTAGAAATCCCATAAAAAGAAAGATAAACCAATGAGAATTCAGATAATAAGATTACATCAAAACTCCAGCCAATGAACATAGCAATGAGACCAAATCGTGGGTCCCTAAAACCTCCACCGAATGTCCTAACTAAAATTACATGGACAAACCTTGCATAGAGGAACCAAGTGAGTAAGAACAAAGATAAAACCCCACTAGTGTGTTAATTTCTCCCTCAACACACTGTCAAGTCTCAACACAAAACCAATAATTGAATTTCAATCATTTGTGTATCCAAGTAAAACATATGAGTAACACATCAATATTCTTATGATTCCTTGTTGATAACAAAAAAACCAACCAACCATCATATTGGCAATTCACTTTGTGCAACCAAAAACCATTTCCATGATGATCAATGAAATGAAAGCTGCAAGTGCTTTAGGAGCCAAGACAACACGAGCTTGTGATAGTTGTCTACGTGTAAGAGCACGGTGGTACTGTGCAGCTGATGATGCTTTTCTTTGCCATGGCTGTGATAACTTGGTTCATTCTGCAAACCAATTAGCTAGCAAGCATGAAAGGGTAAGGCTTCAAACTGCATCCTCTAAGGTAAAAGCACAAACATGGCACAGTGGATTCACACGCAAGGCAAGAACCCCACGTCATAATAACAAGCACTTATTGGTGCAACAACGACCCAAAAAAGATGAGGAACAAGTGGTTTTCAATAACACTAGTTCCCTTCTTCATCCTCTTGTGCCTGAGCTTGGAAGTGAAGAACAGCAACTTCTAGATGAGAATGAGAATGAGGAGGAACAACAATTGCTTTGTCTTGTTCCTGTGTTTGACCCGTTTGATGCAGAGCTTTGCAGTTTATACAATGAAGTGAAGGATGAGAGATTGGACAGCATCATGAAAAACGATGTTGTTGCTGGTGATGGTGAAGAAGAAGAAGACGAGGAAGTGTTTGATTTGGACAACTTTTCTCTCCCATCACATATGGAACTTGCTGAGTTTGATGCTGATGTTGAAACCTTACTTGGAAACGGGCTTGATGAGGACTCATGTGGCCAAATGAAAGGATTAGAACTACTTGGTTGCAAAGAAGAAGATGAAATAGATGCATATGTTAATAGACTTGGAGATAAAGGTGCAATGGTAAAGGTTAAGGATGAAGAATTTGATGCTGATACAGCTTGTCATTTGGATTCAATTCTTGACATGAATAGTGAGGCCTTTGATTGGAATGTTGACTCAGAATCACTGGCGGTTGCTGCACAGGAGGAAGAGGAGGAAAAGGTGGCGGTTCCGGTGGCGGCGGCGAGTGGTGGTGCCGGTAAAGTAGGAACTAATAAGAAAATATTTTTGAGGCTAAACTATGAGGAGGTAATTACTGCTTGGGCTAGCCAAGGTTCTCCATGGATAACAGGAAACCCTCATAACTTCAACTTTGATAACTGCTGGCCTGATTATTTGGTAATTTCTTCTCTCAACTTTTTGATTGGAAACTTAACTCATGTGGTTCAAGTAATGTTGGATATATACAGGAATATATAGCTCTTCCAGTAATCATTTTCTTTATTCTAAAGTTTAAACTCCAAACCTTTAACTAAGAGAAAACAAACTCTTTTTGTTTATGAAGCAATGTTACCTACACAATTGTATTGTATAGGTGGTTTTGGTTACTAATGAGTTGTGGTTTCCAGGGCGGAAGAGATGTTACCACCTTTGTAAATACAACAGTAGTGTAACTACATGGCTTTTGTTCTTGTATTTGTAGCATTTTGATCCAAATAATAAATATTTTACCCAATCAATGCGATTCTGAAAGAATTTACCAAAACAATGTTATTAGACATGCATGGGTAGTGTGTGCTCAAGTAAGAATCAGTGTCCACATGTGCGCGGGGCGCAAGTTATGCAAGTTCAATTTACAGGAAAAATTTTATATGATCCCGGCCCATGTTATTTTTTCCTGGTCTCACTCACAATGAAAACTTTTTTTTGACTATTTTATCCCTATTTTTTCTTTTGTTTTCCTTTTTTTCCCTTTACATGTGAGAGGGAGCATGGAACTCATCCATGAAATAACTTCTCCAAGTCACACATGCTCTACTTGAATTATTTAAATTTACTTGCCACTTGGTAGGTACTAATTTGCCTTTTGCGCAAAGCCTCAACTACCCTTGCACTACTTTAAAGCGCTTACATATTTCATTGCATTATTTTGATAAAAGTTTTTAGAATGACATTGATTCGATTAATAGTTTTGAATTTTGCACTAGTATGGTCAAAAAGAACATTTTTGTTGCTATCAAATCAAGAGTTTAAATTTAGAATTAAACTATCAAATCAAGAGTTTAAATTTAGAATTAACATTTACACTTAGGAAGAGTTCACACTTCATGACTATTTCTATTATTAATTGGACTTGCAAGTTCTTTGTGAATTTCAGGGTTTTAGTGGCGCAGATGTCCAATGCTCTTATGGGGAAGTAAGAAGCTTAAGGGGGAGCATAGATGAGGGAAGAGAAGCAAGAGTGTCAAGGTACCGAGAGAAGAGAAGAACACGTTTATTTGCAAAGAAGATAAGGTATGAAGTAAGGAAGTTGAACGCAGAGAAAAGACCTAGAATGAAAGGTCGATTTGTCAAGAGAACATCCTTTGTTGGAGGCACTTCTAATTTGCCAGCTTAATTACCACTCACATGAAAATTGATCAAACGGTTAAGTTTTCCAAATTTGTATTTTCTGGAAAAGTTGGATTACTTGTTTTTTGCCATGTGTATATAGCCTGTAGTATTATATAGCTAGTAACATCACTATATCTTGCTTGGGATATTTATTAATTTCTCTGGCAGGTCTAGTACTAATGGTAGCTACCCTCTAGCATGTTCCTTATGATCAGAAATTCAATTATTTATGTTGATGCTACGATATAATATAAGACGTGATAATATAAGGTCTGATTGTATAAGATTTGATTGAATTTTAATACTATTAAGCGTTTGGCATGATAATATAAAATAATATATTGTATAAGATAATATTATCTAGTATTTGGTAATGTGCTGCATAATACTATATAGGATAAAAATAAATTTTTTTAATAAAAATATCATTTAATAAAGAATTTATATAATTATTCAAAAAAAAATATCATATGATATTAACTTTTATAAAAAAAATTTGATCATTGTGTCAAAAAAAATGTTTTTATAAAAATAAAAAATATTCAATATTTTAAAAATTTATATATTGAAATATTAATTTTTATTTTAATATATTAATATTAAAAAATATATTAATTTTTGATAATTGCACTGGTCAATGATGTTAATACACTAACCCCTTATCAGGTTTAACCTTAGACCGGATTAAGTTATACATCATTTTGATGTATTAAGGGATTATGCTGTATAAGCTTATGCTATACGATGGTCACGCCAAACAACTGAAAATGGCATAACATATAGTATAAACTTATACTATCAGACCTTATACGTCACACCAAAACAATCGCTAAGTTAGCTTTTTGAGGCTACTGATTAACAGTGTTTAATATCAGGTACTTATATACAAGTTGTTCATCTGCTCGTTCTTATGATTCAATGTCATTTGCATAGGAAGAAGAAGAAGATGAAAACAAAAGGTGAATATTGGACTTAGAAAGATGAATGCATCACAAATTTGAACAAATTCACTCTCAATTTTCTAGGAACATACAGATGGGAATGTGAACTATATTTCAATGGTGGGGAGTACGGAATAATCAAGGCATGCAAGATATAGCTTTTAGTTATATATACTTCTAAGCATCTCACTTATATTGACTAATAGCAAACTTGCTAGAGAAAATATATATTGTAATTCGAACGACATAGACTGTTGCATCCGAGTAATAGCCCCACATTAATTTCTCTAACTACTTACTAGTGAAGTAATTGCTAATATCTCAATACAAGGAACTGAGAGATGAGAGATGAGCTCAAATCTGACAAAGATTTAAATAAAAACATAAAATAGAGACACTAAGTGATGCCGTCAGAGGAGAGAAAAAGTTACGGAAAAATAAAGATCAAAAGAATAAGAGAAAATTCAAAAGAGAGGGAGAGGGAGAGGCAGAGAGGACTATAAGATTTTTGTTGTGACGACTTTTCTTTTCAAAATTATCCCAATTCTAATTTGGGTTTTCATTTCTTCCTTTAACATAACATAACAAATTTTCCTATGCACACAACATCTTGTGGGGCCCACACATTTTAAAACAAAAAAGAAAAGAAAAAATATGGCACGCAAAACGAATCTCTATAACATTACACAATCACTTTTCCTACAACATAATAAACATAAAACCCTTCTAATTTTAGCTACTTCTAAATATAAATGAAACATAATTATTCATTCCTTTCAGCCTCTCACTACCTAATACGCTTTTTTTTTAATTAGCATATAGTATACCTAAGAGAACTAGACTAAATAATAATACTATTATTATGGTAAATAATTTCTAATGTTATCGACGATTTATTACTTTTGTAGTTTCCTAAATTAGTGTAGTTAGACATACATTATTAGTAAGATATTTTCCATTAAAAAATTGCAAGGACAAACTGAATCAACTAACTTGATTGCCTATGTGTTTTGGAGGAAATTTTTTAAGTTACACCCATGGCACCATTCATTCAGTGCGATGGGTCAATAAAAAAATGGAGTGAGGAGATGTAAATTGTACCGAGGAGAGAAAGAAATAAAAAATTTATCCATGTGTCATTTTTTGAATTGAAGGTGCACCTATGACATCGAAAATGCTCTCGTTTCGGAGATTGTTGGTTATCCCGATGCTATTGGTTTAGAGATCGATCGGTTCTCCCAATTTTTGTTGGTTTGGTTTAGTTCTATATTTTTTTGTTTGATAAACCACAAGTATTCTTCACGGGAGGTAATCCTGTTCAGGGGATCCAGAATTAAAGCTTTAAACCCCTCCAAAAGATGGTACAGGGGAATTAAGGCTCTCACCTCCACCTGCCCAGTTCTAAAAATCTTAGACCAGCCAACTTTAACCCCTACATTTGAATCAAATCAAATTCGCTCTGCATACCCTACAACGCGTCATCTAGAGTTTTTGCTTTTTCAATGATACTGCTGCTGCAGCATTCACCAAGGTTCTTGTGCTCTGCGTCATTTCTTGGAAGAAGATTCGTCCTTTCTCCCAAGCTTCAATGCCATGTTGGGGGCACTTTCGGAGTAGTCCTTTAAACATTTTTCATGCCTCATACAAGGATTCACTTAGTTTTTGTTCAAAAGCAGTGATCTCTGCTTTGAGCCTTGCCATCTTTGAAGCTAAGAAGAATCTGGCCAAGAACTTTGTCGCCAAGTCATCCTACTTGGTGATGCTTCCTTGAGGCAGAGACTATAGCCACCCTCTTGCTTCTTCCTTCAGTGAGCATGAGAAGAGTCTGAGCAAGATGGCATCACGTGAGACTCCATTCATCTTCAAGGTATCGCAGTAGAGCAAGAAATTCTCTAGATGATTGTAGGGGTCTTCGGTGCTTCCTCTAGCGAACTAATCTTTTTGAATCAGTTGCAGCAGTGCTGGCTTGAGCTCAAAGTTGTTAGTTTCCACATTGGGTCTAACAATGCTCCCCGTTTGTGAAACTCGGGCTGGAGTTATATAATCTCCCAAGGTTTTTGGAGGATTCTGAATTAGGTTGTTGTCAGCCATCGTTTCTTCCTTCGGTTCCGTCGAGCTTGATGCTTCTTTTGCTTTTCTTTCTTTTGCGCCTTTTTTGAGTTTTCTGGCTGTCTTTTCTATCTCAGGATCAAACTGCAAGGATCGTGGGTTAACAGTATCTCGCATAAAATAAGAGTGAAAATATTATGCAGAAAACAAAAAATTCAAAACAGAAAATTAATGCAGAATTTAATTGAAGAAGAATTTAAATTGCAGAAATTTAAAACGTCCAATCTAAACAGTTTTTATTTACTTCTAATGTTGAAGGATCCAATCCCCGGTAACGGCGCCAAAAACTTATTGCGACTCGGCAAGTGCACCGATCGTTAAGTAATAAAAGTATATCGGGGTACGAGATTGTTCGGACGAGGATTCGGTTTCAAACACTAGTTTGGTAATCACGGTTTAGTTAGACAATCAAGATGAGATTAAGAGAATTGAAATTGAAAACAATTAATGACATGCAAATTAAAATTCAGAATTAAAAATAATTGGAAAGATGATTGATTTAAAGATTAAAAACAAGCGTAGTTAGGGTTTCGACTTCCCCCAATATCCTCTTTATGCTATGAATTAAACTGATAAGAATCTGTTCTCGATATAATGTCAATTAATTCTTTCTAAGTTAATTAGGGTTCAATTCCTTGTTACCCTAAATCTATGTGATCTCATAAGAACCCGAGTTTACTGGTTATTCCCCAAGAAAACATTCATTAAGATCAGGAATTCAAAGATTGCACAATTACTCTATGGCTATCCCTAGATCACAAGGATTGTGATAAATTTACCAAGTCAAGGTTCATGCACCAACATTCCTATTGTCATACAATTCCCCTAAATTAATCTCTAAGGAGCGAACTCATAGAAAACATTAAAGATAGATAAATTTATTCAAATATAAAAAGAAAGGAATTCAGAGACAAATTAATTCAAAGCATACGGTTCAATTGGGTTCCATCTATCCCTAACTACATAAAAGTCTAGCCTAGCATACTGAATTCAAAAGCAATAAGAAAGAAAAGAATTCCCCAAGCCTCCATTGGTGTGATGTTGACTTGGTTCCTCAGTGCTCCAACGCTTCGCAACAGGATTCCTCCTCCCGTTCTCTGTGTATTTCCCGTAGTGTGTATGAATTAGTGAATTCCATTGACCTTGAGCCCCCTATTTATAACCGTTGAAGCCATATCTTTTAATTCTTCATCCAATCTCCCCATAAATCTCCATCAATTTCCAATCAAATCTTATTTGTTTCTATCTTTATTTAGATACTCATATTGGGCTGACTGGGTTCGCATTGGGCGCTCAAGCGCGCTACAGGGCGCTTGAGCGTGCTCCCACGCTTGGATTTCATGTAATTGTCTGCCCTTTAGCGCTCGAGCGTGCTCCTCGATGGGGAATTTTGGTTGTCTTGGGCACTCGAGCGCTTTGTTAGACGCCTGAGCGCCATGGATTGATCAAATTGGCTGATTTCCCTGTCCAGACGCGCTTGAGCGTCCATAAGTGCGCTTGAGCGCGCTCCTATGACCATTAACTTGCACTATTTTGGCTTCTTTTGATTCAGATTGAGCTGCAACTCTTTGTTATGATTACTTTATCACTTCTTAGCACCAATCAATGTGATTTTACCTTCAAAATGAACATAAAATCAAAATGTTAGCTCAAATTCTCATCTTATGATTTATATAATGTAAAACCTTGAATTCCATGCAATCTACTACGTATTTCTTATATAATATAACCTAAAAACATGGTAAACCAATGGTTTATCAGTAGACATTCAAATGAAATTTGTAGTAGAAGAATTTTTTTTTCTAAAAGAAATAGCTTTGGGCTAAAAAAAATGCTCATCTAAAAGGGCCCTTAATCTCATTGATGGATTTTAGTGGCTTTTGCGACCTATTTGTTTCTAGGATGTCTATTTGTGGATTATGACTCTTAGGCATAGCTAGAATCATGTGTTTGTCTCTTAGTCATTGGCGGTTAAGGAGACTTAGGAGTACTAAGCTACTGCTGTCATAGTTATATATTAGCGGGATAATATATAAGAGGGATGTATGTGTTTCCTTACTCTTTAAGTCTTTGTTATTGGGCCTCTTGGGCCATAAATGAGTTGGATTTTTGTATCATGCTTACTATGAGTCTAGATAAGAACTTAAAAGGATTTTTTTTTTTCATTTGAAAGTCTTGAATTCTATCTTCCAAAATTGAAATAAAATGGAAAAATGTAGTTTCCTCCGTTCCCTTAGTCAAGGGGAATCCAACTTGTGCCAACTGTTGTTAAATTGCTATCTATACAATGTCATATGATATATGGGTTTAATTTTTCTTTTCTCATTTTTTTCTTTTGATCCCACACATGTAGAAAGTTAATTCTCGGATAAAAGGAGAAGTACTTAACCTATGAAATATATATATATATATATATATATATATATATATATATATATATATATCTAGGAAAAAATTTCCTTTTATAAGAGTTATGTTATAGGAAAAGTGATTATGTAATGTTATAGTGATTCGTTTTACGTGCCTTAATTTTTATTTTATTTTTTGCTTCAAAAAGTGTGGGCCCCACAAAATATTGTGTGTGTAGGAAATTTTATTATGTAATGTTAAAGGACAAAACGAAAACCCATCTAGTAATCCCCTGTCCATGCATAATATATACATTACTAGTGGCAGTTCATTACATCAGATTTGAAAAACTAAAAATAACTACTATCCAATCTACAACCACAAACATCGTTATGAATTTATCTAAGATCATGTTATATTTTGTTAATACATGCACAAACCCCATATGATGTGTATGTTTATGACCATGGTCGGTATATAATCCACTTCAAATTTGTCTTTCTAATATCCAAAGCGCTACTTAATTGCAGAAGATGTGACATCCTGAAATGAAAGTTTTGTTTTGTTTGTCTCTTTTTCCCTCCCTCTCTCTAACTATCTATCAATATATAGTATACATATGTGAGGTTCACGAGCAACCAATGGTCCAAAAGGTTAATGGACAAGATTTTGTGAGAGTGATATGATCACACGAGGCATCATATCATGCCACTATTCTAAAAGTGAGGACGAAATAGTGCTTGGTCCCTTCGTCCAGTCCATCAAACTCTTCTTTATTATCATCGCTTTTTTTCATTTTTACGCACTGAGCTTCTCATTCTGTTCGTCTTTTACAATTTCAACTTGTGGTATTTTTTTATTACCATATATGCCCTCCATAACTCACTACATCCATACGCGGGTTTTACAAGTCTTTTTGGATCAATTCGGGCCGTTTGGTACGCGTCATTTTGTAGGATTTTCAAAAAAATACTTTTTTTTTTAATTTTAAATTTTTGGATATTATCGTAAACTGAATATTTTTATCATATTTTTTGAAAAAAGAAATTTTCGGATAAAAAAAATTTCTCTTCTATCAAACGCTCCGCAAGGAAAATTATGTGGACTAATTCCACATGGGTATAAGTATAACGCCGAGTTCATTAATGGATCAAAGGGCTCTTTACATGAGGGATAAATATCTAGTTCCAATAACTGGCAGATTGAGGAAATTAATGAAGGGTGAGCACTTAGTATATAAGTTTAAGTACATATAGATCTGGATAACTTGCGAGCAGCTGCCGGCTGGCTGAGTCTGGTTTAGATCTATATCTGAACAGATTGCGACTCAATTGGACCGACGATGGAGGAAGAAACAAATGTTTCAACTTCCAATAACGAAAATTGAGGAGGTTTGAGAGGAGATGAATCAATATATAGATGCAAACGATGAGTATGAAATAGAGTTCTTTGCTGTTAGGTTTGGATAATAAAGGTTGAGGAGAGAAAAAAAAAACTCACAGGAAAATAAAATAGGAGGGAAATTAAAATGGTAGGATATCGTAACAACCAACTAGAGTTATTACCAATATTATTACCAATCAATTTCACCATTAGATCGATTATAACAGTTATATTTATTTCTACCTTTGTATAGTTATGATCTCCATAATTAATGTAAAAGCATTAAATATGGGAAATCATAATCTTACAAAGGTGAAATAAATATAAAGTATTAAATATGAAAAATCATAACCATACAAAGATGGAAATAAATATAACCGTTGGATCAACATAATCGATATAACGGTGAAATTGATTGGTAGAAATATTGATAGTAACCCTAATTAGTTGTTACAATATCCTACCCCTAAATTAAATTGAAAAATTTTGGATTTTAAGAAAAAAACATTTTTATATTTTTGTATCATATTTTAAGGGACACTTGCCCCCTTCTAATGCATCTAGATCCGCATCTGGTTCTAATTGCCTCTACAAGACATAGTCACAAATGAACATCATGCGCACCGGATAATCTGTAAGAGCCACTTCTATGCATCAATAAGATTAAATACTGCCATATTAAGATGGAATAAGTAAGACAATCAACTATTATATAAATAGAGACTTAAAACTCAGATATAATCCTCTATTCCATTTTAACTAAAACTCATAACTCAAATACTGAATTAAACGTCCAAATATCTTGTTCATATCTTTAATTGTCCCGAGTCTCCCGACCAAATAAACGCATCCAGCCTCAACTCCTCCATCTCGCATATCATCCCGCAAAGCCTGAGGCTGAGAGCATCGGTGGAATCATCATCCTGCAGTATCCATTCTAGCAAAGATAAAAATAGTTATTGGATATGCTCAATCGTGTGTGATTGAGCTAATCAGTTTGTATTTCGTACCATCTGCCTAAAGCTACGTTTACAGTCAAACATGATCTTAAGTTTCTAACATTCCAACCAAAATAATATTTTATTTCTTTCTGTGAAAAAACAAAAGGTAGAGAAGGTATCATCTTAAAAGATGTAAAGTCGTGTCATTTTAGGATAAAGAAAGAAATACATAAAGGAGGGGAAAGAGTTGACAAAAAAATAAAGGTGTAGGTCACACCTCTTTGTGAGAGAGTTGAGAGTGAAAGGATATAAATTGTGTCATTTAAAGACATACACATTTTTCCAAAACAAAATAAAAAGGTAAAGTGTGTATCATTTTAAAGAGAGATCGAGAAAGAGATAGATAAAGGAGGAGAGAAAAAGTTGACAAAAGATACAAAGGTGTGGGTTCCATCTCTTTGTGAGAGTGAAAGGATATAAATTGTGTCATTTGAGAGGATAAACACTTTTCCCAATGTTAAATGGAACAAATGGCAGAAACCAACAAGGCGACAACATTGATCTGATAGGGAATCGGAATCCAAGGTTCTTGGAGGTAGACAAATACTAAAATTCAAAGGTTAAGGTTCCTCGGAACTCAACTACAATGTCCTGTCACAACAAGCGAATAGATTGAGTTTTCTTGTTGAAGAGGTACTGCGATTTTGGACGTTGCAGCATTCACGCTTGGATGCAACACGCAAGCAGCTGATTTTATCCATTAAGCAAAATATATATGGCAAAGAGAAAAATGGTCAAGCAATTTTTTTTAACTGGTTTTGCTTGTCATATTACGTTGAAAGCTGACGAGAGGAAAGGAAAATGGAAAAAACAAAAGAATATATATATGGATAATGTTTTCCTCCTTTTTATATGACACGGACAATTTTCTTACACAAACATAAAAGTGGATCCATAAGTTCTTTTATTCTAAAAATAGTAGACCCCACAATTGATTGTCACTGTAACATGATCTGAGAATTTTTACTACAACATAATATTTGTTTTTCTATATATATATATATATATATATATATGAGTCAGGATCATTTTACACCAGTGTAAGTTACACTCTTAATTTTGTCTGTTAATCCCACTTATATCTAAGGGCTCAAATTTTTTAGTAACGTGAGCCATTGGATATAAGTGGATCAATGATTAAGATTGAGTGTAAGACTTCTAATTCTTACACCGGTGTAAGAGTATATTGTCTATATATATATATATATATATATATATATATATATATATATATATATATAATATTTATATATATATATATATAATATTTCTATAGTCACTTTAGATAACATTATCTATTATCTATAGCTACTCTTTTTTAACTAAATCTGACCAGTAAGATATAGTTATAATAATAAAGCTACAGTCACTTTAGATAACATTATCTATTATCTATAGCTACTCTTTTTTAACTAAATCTGATCCGTAAGACATAGTTATAATAATAAAGCTGTTCTTTTTTCTCTCTCCTCAGATTGTCGACTGGCGTGACGGAGAGAAAAAATGCAATTTTTATGTCTTATTGTTCAACTTAGTTAAGTGTATATATATATATATATATATATATATATATATATATATATATAGGAGAGTTATATTTACAAACTTTTTATTTACGAACTACATTATGTACTTCTGGAAGTACATTAGATTTAAGTCAGAAACATATAAATGAAAGGTAATAGTTTTCTCATGCAGTAAGAGATAAGTATTATATCCTACAGTCTTGTTTGTGCAGATGAGATCCACTTTAAGGGGAAGAGATAGAAAAAGTAAAATGAGATCCATCTTGAATTTGTGTATGTAGAAGATAGATTCTATCTTATATAACATAAGAATAATATATCTCATAAACAAAATGTCTTATAAATCTAATATCTTAAGGTTTTGAATTGAGATTTTGTGTCAGATTCCCTTATTGTTCCTTAGCTCATTGATGTGTGGAGGCTTTCTTTACTTTGGCTCCCTCTGCCACGTAATAGTGGTACCAAAGCTAACGGTTTGACTATGCCATGTATTCGGGGAATGATGGTTTGTATTTTGGTTTTTGCCTCTGGACTAATGTCGTGGAGTCAAAGCTTAATCACTGGATGACCCCATTGATACTTGGATAGGTTTGAGGGGGAGAGCATCTCATACTTGAAAGGGAGATTATTATAAATCTAAAAGTGAGTAATAAGCAATTAAATCTCGCATCAGATAAAATATGGTATCTATTGTGAGAACTGTTGTAAAATCCAGCCCGACCCGGCCGGGTAGACCCGAAATCCAGTAAATTGGTCATTGGATCGGTTCGGGTCAAGCATTGGACCGGTCATGCATCAACGCGGTCAAATCTGGTCAAAACCCGGACAAAATCAGCCAAACTCGATCAAAATCGGTAACCCGGTCAAGTCATGCATTTCTTTAAAAAAATAATCCAAAATTGTTTCATCTTTTTAGAAAAAATGTAGAACTCATTTTAAAAACTTTTTGTAATTTTATTTGCTAGTATACTCTTCTACAATGACCTCAAATTTCAGCTTCCAATACTAAAGCAATTTGCGGAATAATAAATTAAGAGAATGTGACATATGTCATTTTAATGTAGTTGAATTTGAAAAATATGAGTTCAATATCATTGAGAGATATGTTTATGAGACTTCTGAGTTGCAATTTAAATTGACATAGTAATAGTGTGCATTTTTATTTATTTATGCTTCATATTTTTTAGCTTATTTAGTTAACTTGTTTAATTCATTTTAGATATGGAGAATATAATTGAATTTATATGTTCATATTTTATATATCTATATATATATCCGGATCAACCGATCCGACTAATGATCCACCGATCCGACCATTAACCCAGTATCCTGATCGGATCAATGCCCGGGTCGGGTTGATTAACACCATGAGTCTTCGTTTAGTCCATTAATACTTGAATGTATCTCCTAATTTGAACTCCTCGACCACGTAACAATATCAACCTTTGGTACCACCTTATCCTATTAGATTAATATCTTATAAATCAAGTGAGAGGATCCTCTAAGAAAAAGAAAAAAAAACAATTATAAACTATAGTGTTAAAGAAATATAATATAAATCCATTAAAGGTATATCAGTTACAAGCTTAAACCGTTGAGTTGTGAGGTCATAACTCATGAGTTGAATCCTCGATGTTCGGAACACTGACCATTTTGTCACGTTTCACCAAATTATTTACCAGACTGTCACGCGAACAGTAAAAATTCCTAGAATGCCACGCGGCATAATTCGCTACACTGTGCAGCGAATTATGTTTGCAAATAATTCGCTACACAGTGTAGCGAAATATGCAGTGTCAGGTTGCACAGTCAGCAAAAATGACACGTGTCAAGCTGACAGTAATTCGCTACACAGTGTAGCGAATTATGCTTGTTTTGCTGCCAGCTTGACACGTGTCATTTTTGCTGACTGTGCAGCCTGCCACTGCAATTTCGCTACACTGTGTAGCGAATTATTTGCAAACATAATTCGCTGCACAGTGTAGCGAATTATGCCGCGTGGCATTCCAGGAATTTTTACTGTTCGCGTGGCAGTCTGGTAAATAATTTGGTGAAGCGTGGCAAAATGGTCACTCTCGCTCAATGTTCTCTACTTTTTTAATGGAATTAAATTAGCATAGGCTCCAAAAAATTGACATTTGCAATATCTACACTTCAAGCCCAAAAGAATCTTACTTTAGGGGACGTGTTAGTGAGATAAATATAAAAAAATCATTGAAAACTCATCACTTACGAGTTTAAGATTTTGGGTTAAAACGGTAGATATCACCATTCTTCTAGCTTTGCCAATATTTCAATTTGGCTTTTTTTTCTATAAATGCAAGTATTCCTTTTTCTTGGTGTTCAGGTGTTTGTATATACATTTGCTGCATCATGAACGAGGACAAAGTTTGTCTTGGAAAAAGTAGAAAATATGGACCGTGAGCCATTGTTGAGGATCCATGTTGGAGAGTACATACAACCTTTTTTTAGGAGTATATTTAAAGAGCAAGGAGGGAGGGACCATTTGTATGAGTAATCAGGGATGAAGTACAAGTGTATATAATATGGGCAAAGAGGAGCTCCTTTCAATCCAATATGAAGGGCTGAGGAGAGGCAAGAGCTGTCATCTCATGCATTCGGCTACCCTTAATGTTTGTCATCTTCAAGATGTTGCATGCATTGCAGCTTCACACTATTTTGAAATGTTAAGTTTGGCCAGGTGCATGGTGTGAGAGCAACTCCACCTTACTGCTTAGCTCAACAATTGGATTGAAGGGAGCTCCAAGTTTCACCCCTTTTTTTTTCGTTGTGTTCTTCTGCTTGCTGACCTTGTTTTCTTTCCTCAACAATGACCGTAGTCACAGTCTCTTCTTTCTACTGTTTCAAGCTCTTTTTAACAGGTTTGTTCTTTCTTATTCTTGTTATAAAATCTTACTTTCTTCTTGGTTATATATGTATGCAGGTTTTCAAGCATTGTATGATAAGCCAACTGAGTCTACCCAGAACGCAGCATCATGAATTCACTTTATCACGAGATCTTTCAGCTAGAGACATAAGATCTTTCAGCTCATGCACTTGCAACCTAACACTAGTAAAGTCAGAGAGGGGGTAAAGTGGTTTTTATTTGGAAATTGTAAACTTCGACAACAAATCTTCTTGTTTATGTTTTACTCTACTTGATGTCATATGAAGGACATATCACTAATAAAATCTTTGGTTTTGATTATAAACTATACAAAATATAAAATAAACTAATCCAATCCCACTTAATGGTCCTATTTTATTACATTAACTGAAAATGAACGTATCCTAGTGCTCTGTTGTTACATTTTTATTATACAACATTGTTCCGCTACTTTCAACTGCCATTTTGTTATTATTCTTCATATGATGTTCAAGTAATAGGCTCAAATACTGTTATTAGGAAGACCAAGGGAAGCTATTCTCTTATCATAGTTAGATTCCTCAACATGGTTTCTACCTAGTTTTAATTTGCTTTATACCGATCCTCGGCTTTAATTCCAAGTCCATTTTTGATATTATCGCTTAAAATGTCCCTAACAATATGCCTCCCAGCAGTTTCCTCTTCATTCACATACAACAATGACACTGTCAACATCATTGCTGCAAATGCATTTGATATTCTCCCTTTCAAAGAGTGCCTGGTTTGGGTGAAGAAAATTCTTGTCACCCTACCTAATCCAGTACAACAATGAAATTTCATAATCAACAATGAAATTTCATAATCCCATGGCATTGAAGGTTCACACATTCTTTGTGTTGAATATTAGGAATGGATTTGAGGATACACACCATTGTATATTATTAATCAAGCACACACAAAAGGGAAACAGAGAATCTTATTTCATAATCTGATGTAGTTCTCCGCATAGCCTTTCCATATTTGTTTACATTTAAATGCTAACAAGCAACAGAAGCCTAATAAGCCAAGCAAAAATAGCCGAGGCCAGGCCAAAATAAGGTTGTAGTTCACATGAAGTTTCAGTAAGAAAAAAGAACAAGAACACAATAACTGCAAGACAGGCACTCCACCACCTAGTATCTGATTTCAGCAAAATGACCAGTTGGTTAATCAATCTTCCCCTGCAAGAGGACCAAAAATTATTTTTATTCACCAAATCATATTAACAATAAAAGAATCTTCTGTAAATGATATTAGAAATTAAGATTCTGATTTGATCAAATATGTATCTGGATGACAAGTTTCTAGTCTCTCAGCCACATTGGAAAAAACAGCAAAATAAACAAGTTAACTTGGGGTTATTCTAGATTTTGACCAAGAATTCAAAGAACAATGTCCAATTAATGGAATTAACCAAACAAATATTCCTCTGACTAAACATATCAACTAACCCCAATGACTAGTTCTTATCAATTTAACAACATTGCAATGGGCCATCGATCATCACTTAGTGGAACAAAGGTGGGAGGGAGGGGTACTAGTCATCTGCATCAATCTTAAATTCAGAAATGAGAAGATCTATACTGAGAGATTTATGGTGATAACAATCAAATCCAGACCATCAAGAAAGTTGCTATTTCAGCTCTTTATATCTTGGTACAGTTAAAACGGTTAATGCTGCAGATTTACTTCCTCCAACAAAGTTTGGGATGCTCAATAACAAGTTGCTATTGAGAATCCCATACTTTGAAAAATGAACTCAAATTCTCGAGAGAAGTCGGAAACATGAAAAGTCAGCACTCGGCAGTAACAGAGGGATTTCTAGTCAGCATAAACTTTTTCATGAGCAAGTCCTTTGTTTTTTCAGTAGGATTTATTCAAGAATTATTCATATAAAAAGAGATAAAAGGATAGAAATGAAGTTCGGTATTACCTTTTATTATCCACAGGACAGTCATTCAGACTCAACTGCCTCAACCTTTGGAGCTGGTTCAGAAAATTGAACAAGGCATAAGAAATTATCACAAAAGCAACACAGGACAGAGAAGAAGACAATTAATTAGTCGCCCCATTCACTAACTATTTCATCTTATAATCCAATCACTACATAAATAAAAAGAATGATCTAGCTGAGTGGAGTCAGCTTTGCCATTCCAAAACTCATCTTTTTTCACTCAAAATAAAAACTTTACACACAGCACACCAAAATAGACACAATTTGATCCAGCAATCCAAGACTGAAAGCACGAAGCTAAAAAAGCTAGAATTTAGCTTGCATGTCAATTGCTCTTTTCTTTCACGAATTTCAACACCCTAAAGACACCCTTTGATCATTGATTAACAAAAAATCCAAGTCGGGAGAAATCACACATGCCTCACTTGACAATTCGCAAAACCCTAATGTACTAAACACGAAAAACGAAACCTTTACGAACAGCATACCAAAATGATCGAACTTAACGCTGCAACAAAAAATCTACTGAACACGAACAGTGGAATACCCAAACAAACCAACCTTTAATCATTAAGCAACGAAAAATTGCAGCTTGAGAAAAATTACGTACACCCCACTTACAATTCGCTTTATAACACCAGACGAACTATCCAAAAACTAGAAATAACACTCCATTCACTTAACAAAAACAAAAGCGCTTAAAATCAGCAATCCCAAACTAAAACCTTTGATCACCGAGCAGCAAAAAATTCGCAACTTCGAGAGAAACTAGTCAAATCACACACACCCCACTTGAGAATTCACAAAACACTTCGATCATTAAGCAACGAAAAACCGCAGCTTGAGAGAAATTACACAAACCCCACTCAACAATTCTCTTAATAATACCAGACGAGTTAATCATCAACCAGAAATTACATCTCATTCACTTAAAAACAGAAAATTCAAAATAAAACCTTCTGATCATCGAGCAACAAAAAAGAAGGAAAAAAATCGCAACTTTGAGAGAAGCTAGTAGAATTACACACACCCCATTTGAGAATTCACAAAACCCTTGTGCATTGAACATGGAAAAATGGAATACCCAAAGAAGCACTTTGATCATTAAGCAACGAAAAACCGCAGCTTGAGAGAAATTACACACACCCCACTTGACAATTCTCTAAATAACACCAGACAACTTAATCATCAACCAGAAATTATATTCCATTCACTCAAAAACAGCAAATCCAAAGTAAAAAAATAAAAATAAAATAAAAAATCGCAACTTTGAGAGAAACTAGTAAAATTACACACCCCCAGTTGAGAATTCGCAATACCCTTTGTGCATTGAACATTGCAAGAAAAAAAAAATAAAGAAAAAGGAAGACGAAAGTTCACCGTGGAGAGAGGGATGACGAGCATCCTTGCCCCAACCAATGCCACGAGTGGATTCGAGGTACTGGTTGACGAGGTGGCGACACTTCTGAAGGTGGTTGACACCTTCAATGCGGTAGCACCATCGAAGCTTGTCCCTGATAATCTTAGCCTTCTCTATTTGGATCCACTTCTCCCTCACGATGTGTTCCCTCATCTCCAAATACGCCACCGGGTCCTTGTACGGATTCGCCGGATCGAAATCGTCCGGCGGCGATTCATCGAACTCAACGTACCCCTTCTTCCTTCCCATTCCCAACTCACTCTCTTCTCAATTCTGATACTCAACACACGCAGTGCTAGCTCTCGATTGTGCTTGTGCTTGTGTTTGTCTTTGTCAAGTTCTTTCTGTTGGGCCTTGATTTTTTTTTCTTGTTGGGCCTGTTTGGTCTTGTGCTACTTAAAGGCCCATTATCCAATTGTCCTACTACCATAATATGTTTTGTTTAAAAAAAAAAAAAATGTGTTTGGTAGTTATTTTAGAAAAGTTAATGTTTTAAAATTTTGACAGGGAAAGTTTTATCATTATCATGGTTTTGTCCTGCTCTCGAAATGGATTAGTTAATTAATCGATCATTTGCTAAAAAAATCTAAAAAAATAAATATTTTTCTTTCTATATTATTTCCTATGGAATATCTTTCATTTCGTATTTGTTAGAAAATTCAGTTTAAACTGGTTATTACACATGTTGATTATTTATTTATGTTATTAATTCTTCTAAAAGGTATTTAAGATAACTAATGACTTTCTTAAACTTAATTTCAAGATTAAGACTATTGTATATTGGATAATAAGTAAATTAAAATTCGATAATTAATTTGATACAAAGAAATTAATGTATGTTTATTTTATATTATTCGGAAAAAATAATGATTAATCATAAAAAAATTGAAAATAAATTTACCAAGTTTGTTGATCCCAATAAAAGAGGCTCAGATTCATTTTTATTTTTTTTTGATAACATCAGATTCGTATTTTTGTACCTTGAGAAATACTATAGGAAACCAAAATTATAAAAATAAATAAATTAATATCGTATAAAATTGAAAGTTACCAACTTTAGTAAGATAGATACTGCATTTTTTTTTTTTTGGTAAATACAAACATTGTAATTTAGATTGTGATTTACATGTTATTTTGCTTTCACGTAAAGTTTCTATGTTCATGTGATTTAAATCATTATATACTTTCATATAAATTTTTCATATTTCATGTGATATAAATATTTATCCTGTGATTTGGATATTATATAAATTTTTCATTTTCATGTGATATAAATATTTATCCTCTGATTTGGATATTATGTAAATGTAATTTTTTTATTCCGGTGCAATATATATTTAATCATTTCATTTAACTACTAATATTCCTTCATTAAATAAACAAGTAATAAAAATTAAGAATTTTGAAATATAAAAGGACACGTCTAATATAAATTGAAGTTTGTTATTAAATGCACAAATTGAATTTTTATCGACATTTTGGATAGATATTTTAACATAATTGGCATCGTCATTCCATTCTAAAAAACTATTTACATGGTATTATAAAAAAAGGTTTACTCCGGTGTGTAATTTGGCTTGCTTGCCAATCATATGATTCAGTCTTATAAAAATTCTGCATATAAGGAGTTCATCCAGATTCCAGATCTCTCCTGGACTTAGTTGCTTATTTTTTGCTGATGTTTGTGCTATTAGTAGTTATAGAAGTATTATTATTGTTTAGTTATTTTTTGGGCTAACAAACCCTTTCTTTCAAAAAAAAAAGTTTCATAGGAGAAGTCTTTCTTCTATTATAGACATAAAATATAGTGAATTCCACCATCTATTAAAAATAAAATACAAAAAAATTATTACACGTAATTTGATATCTCACTAATAGAAGAAATTTATTTTCTACAATATCAGGATTATTTTCCCCTATAAAAAAATGCTTCCTAGGTTGGTGTGAAAAAAAAATTCACAAGCTAGGTAAATCAACATATTAACTACAGCCAAAACCAACTAAACTGAACAAGCCGGAGAGATCAAACCCTACACGTGTCATCATCAAAACTAATTGATAATCTACATTTTAATTAATTCATTGGACCCAATCCCAAAGTCAACTCCAGCTCAAGTTCTTCAATATCAGCTCGAGCCGGCTCCATACTCTCAACTAAATTGCTATCAGCTTCGTTTATGTGCTCCCTCTCCTCAAACCTCCTCGAGTCACGACTCACCGAACTTTCTAACTTGCTTCCGGAACGAGTTACCATCAACTCAGACACAATTGGCTCCGCTTTCTGCTTCGGCTTCCGAGCTCGATCAGAGCAGCACGATTTCCCACTCTTTGACACGTGGCGAATATCAAAAGACGATTCAGAAGGAGCCTGCTGTATCGGCGCGCCGATCAGAACAGCTTCAACCGCGGCTTCACAGAGGTGCCAGCTCCCGGTCGAGAGCAATCCGGTCGAGCCGAAAATCGGGTTCACAATCCGGCCGCAAGCTTCATAGAGCAAAGATTTGAAAATAGCTGAAAGGAACCAAAAATAAAAAGAAGAAAAGAAAATTAGGGACAAGAAGTCATCATTTTCTCGGGAAACAAACAGAGACTAGAAAATTGTAATGGAGTAGTTAGTTACAGGGTCGAGGTTGCGGCGGAGCGGCGGTGAGGAGGTTGAGGAGGCCGGCGCGGCCGTAGAACTTGGCGAGGAAGAGGGTGGCATTGGCCTGTGATTCAGGGGATTTGATCCAATCGAGGCATGGGCGAATGGGGCAATCGTTGGTGCAACCTCTGCGGAGGACACGACAGCCATTGCAGCTCAAGCGCATGGTGATGATGTGTTTGGCAAGCGAGAAAATTCGATGGGAAAATGAAGGAAAGTGTGAGGCGGTTAAGACGAGTATTTGTAGGTGAGGAGTTTGAGCGTGTGTTTTTGTAATAGGGCGCGCAGTTGTTTTTTTGGTTCCAAGAAAATGGCAGTTTTTGGATCGTGGTTTTGTTTCGTTGAATTGAAGACATTTGAGGGACCCACCTTGAATCAATTACAAAAGTTTCTCTACTAACTTTCCCCTGTTTTGTTGGAGTTCTGTAGGGTGGTTTTTGAACGAAAAACTTTACTTGCTTGTTAATGCTTTGATTTGATTTTCATGTATCATGCATTGTAACAATGGTTGATGTTATTTGTTAATTGTTATTGGTATGTGATGTTATATGAGGATTTTTTTATGTTAAGTCCATATGACTATTGTTGTTTATATATAAAGAGGGACGCTTTATTAATTTTAGTATAAGATTAAGAAGTGTTAGATCACAATTCACATAATTTCTGTCAAAGTAATTATTATATATACTTATTTATTAATATTAAATATATTATAATTATTAGATAAACAAAAATCAACAAAGAGATATAATGTAAAATTTCTTAATCTTATATATATCTATATATATATATATATATATATATATATATATATATATATATAGGTGAGGATCATCTTACACCAGTGTAAGTTATATTATCAATCTTGTCCGTTGATCTCACTTATATTAAAGGGCTCAAATTTTTTAATAACGTGAGCCATTGGATACAAGTGGATCAATGGTCAAGATTGAGTGTAAGACTTCTATATATATGGGGCAGGATATTCTTACACTGGTGTAAGAGTTAGAAGTCTTACACTCAATCTTGACCATTGATCCACTTGTATACAATGGCTCAGATTATTAAAAAAATTAGAGTCCTTAGATATAAGTGGGATCAACGGACAAGATTGAGAGCGTAACTTACACTGGTGTAAAATGATCCTAACCCTATATATATATATATATATATATATATATATATATATATATATATATATTCAATCATGAATATAAGATGAGAAATACTTTTCTTATTTTGTTGGAGATAGCTATCTCATTTTATACACTCATTGAATTTTGTGTCTTCTTTTTCCATTTTTTTTTCTTTTTGTTTCAAAGTGTGGACCCCACATTTTTATCTCGCACATATGAGAGAATTGTCTCAAGCAACATGAGATTTATATACTCTCATATAATATATATATATATATATATATATATATATATATATATATATATATATATACACCCTAGTTATAGACTATACTAACCCTCATTTGAACCTTTAATGCAGTGCACACAGTGTTATAGTACTAACTTTTATCTTTATTTTGATATATCGTGAGAATATTATAATTTATGATGTTTATGTATGCGTCAAATTCAAATATGCGCTTTATGGATGTTGTGTTTGTAAGTACGTGCGTGATTCATGTTTTTGATTGAAAGAAGGGTAAGGGAAGTACTGTGGGCCAATGTTATTAAAATCGGCCCGGTCATTGACCCGGTTGAGGTACTGGGTTATTGGGTCACTGGTAATTTTATTTATTTTTAATTATATAAATTTTATAATTTATATTAAAAAAATTATAAACATACTCAAATGTCTAAGCAAAAATGACAAAAAATTCAAATATTTTAATATAAAAAATAATAAATCACATATTATTATACAATAAAGGATCAAACAAAAATATAATGATCGTGATACGAAGCATTAGGTTATATATATATATATATATATATATATATATATATATATATATATATATATATATATAAGGCACATAAATTATGTAAGTCAATAAGTAAAAAATATATTTAAATATGTCCATTATGAAAAAAAATTGGAATTTTTTTTTGATATATCGTGAGGTTATAATTTATGATGTTTTCATGTAAACCGGCCGGGTTCAAATTGCACCGGTATGCGCTTTATGGCCGGTGTGTTTGTAACCGGACCGGTTATATTTTACCGGTTTTTGATTGAAAGCCGGGTCAGTTCGGATTTAATAACACTGCTGTGGGCGCTCATGGTAAAGGGAAGCCAATGGTTTTGAATGGGAATGGGACCCTTACGTCCTGTAACCGCGGAGAGAAGATTTTTTTAGGGAAAAATATTTATTTTTTTAAATAACACAATTTATATCATTTCACTCTCATAAAGAGGTGGAACCCATATTTTTATTTTATTTTATTTTTGTTAACTCTCTTCTCCTTTATCTATCTCTATCTTAAAATGACACAATCTTACATCTTTAAAATTATATACTCTTTATTTTTATTTTTATTTTATTTTATTTTTTTATGATTGTCCCAAGTCCCAACCTAGTTGTTTCCGTGTCTGCCTACTCAACCTTCATTTTGTTCACACTCGTGTCAATATATATACCCAAAATGCTTTTTTATTTTTTTTTTATTTACCCATCTACTCTTCAATTGAATTTCATGTCTTCCTACTCAATTTTTTTTAACCAAATCAATCCAAAAAATTAATTTATTAGATGATGTTAAATTATTTTATTTATATTTTTCTAATAGGTCTCTTTATAACACTTCATCCGGCGCAGTTACAATCAAGTAATTTGAATTAAAATGCGGTAAAAAAATTTCTTTTTTAAACAATGTTTCATTTAAAAACTATTGTATCTAAAACAATTCCCATATTATGATTATAACCAAAAACAATTGCGGAACATAAATCTTTATTATTTAAATATCATGCAATACATATTCATAGATGCTAAGTTAGGTTTTTTGATTATTTTTCCCCTAATTAATTATTTATTAATTATTTTATCCTTTACCCAGAACTATATACAAACATGTCCCTCTTTAATCGATTAACTTGAATATTTAATCGATTAAACGGTCAAAATAGACAAAAATGGTTGACTCGAGATTTAATCGATTAAATCTCTCTCTTTAATCGATTAACTTTAATATTTAATAAATTAAAATTTATATTTAATCGATTAAATATCCCAAATGAACGTGAAAGCATTGATTGAACGAAACAAATAAGGAAAACTCGCTACGTTCAAAGGGAATAATTAAGGTTTAGTTTACTATAATTATTAAGTTTTGGCTGCTCCAAGTGTTCGTTTGAAATCTGTCTTACTTGCTGTGAAGAAATACAAAATGGAAGTATTTCACCCCAGCCTAAACTGAAGTTTGAATATGTTAATAAGGGTAGTGAGTACATGCATGGTGGTCATCCTCAACTAGTATATTGTGATTTAGGGACTTCAGAGGGTACTATTGAGATATATACTGATTGGAATGCTAACAGTGATGGAAGTATTAGATGTGCTCCAAAAGAAATGAGGGGTTGTGGTGATTGTGTATCAGAGTCGAAGTCCATACTTCCAAATGGATGGATTTCTAAGTTGGAAGCCAAAACTCTTGACATGCTAAATAATTTTTGCAAAATTGAGCTCAAATCTATTCAGAAAGAAGCAATATTAAGCAGCAAATTATGATAAGAGCTGCTTTAGAGATGGCACGAATGATAATAACATATATTGTCCAGTGTCAAGTGACTTGTTAGAAGAAGGGCTATTTTTCTTCCAACAACATTGGATTAAAGGTGAACCAATCATAATTGGGATGTTCTTAAACTAGGGACAGGTCTGACTTGGGAGCCAAAGGTCACTTGGTGAGCATTATGTGAAAATTTGGATTCAGGGAACAACTCAAATGCATTAATGAACCAAGATTGATTCTCGCTACGCAGTGAACCATCGAGTCTTCCTTGTTTGTCTCATTCAATCAATGCTTTCACGCTCATTTAAGATATTAATCGATTAAATATATGTTTTAATCGATTAAATATCCCTCTTTAATCGATTAAGAGGGATATTTAATCGATTAAATCTCGAGTCAACCATATTTGCCTGTTTTGACAATTTAATCGATTAAATATTCAAGTTAATCGATTAAAGAGGGGCAGATTGGTGGATAGTTTTGGGTAAAAGGAAAAATTATTATTAATTAATTAATGAAGGACAAAAGGGTTAGAAAGCCTGCTAAGTTTTTCTCATAAACCAATGAAACTCAAAACACAAATTATACATTTTTCCAAACCAAGGTAGATTTGGTATTTTCCAAAACTACACTTAATTACAAGCCCATAAATCCTCATATTTTAGTATGTTAAACAAGATTCTCTAAACTTCCGATCAAGGTATCATAAGCCTCGTTTGGAGTTTTATAACTCAAGATATTTTTGCCATATTTTTTTTTTTTTGTGAAATGTTTGTCATAATTTAATTGTTCAAAATTGTCAATAGACAATGAACAACTACTCCGAGTTCCTTCACTATTTTTAAAACTGCGGGAGTTTTACTCATTTGTTTACTCTCGAATTTTAATGTTATATTAGACACCTAGCCTTCAATTTGGTATATCATAAGCCTTGTTTCGATAAGAAACGAAACCTATATTAATTTTCAAAGTTGATTGAAACCAGGTGGGAATGACATCTTTGGTTAAAATTGTTGTTGTCCTCCTTGGTAAGTCTGACTAGGTGCTTTATTTCTAGCATTATAATGGTAGCTTTGGCCTTGATTTTGGCCAAAATGGCCACCTTGATTCTGCCATCTGGATTGGTTAAATTGATTGTGGTTGTTGTAGTTACGATTAAACTCTCCCACATAAAAAATTGATGTAGGGTTGTTGGGGCATTCTCAAATACATGTTGTCCATAACACAGGGAGCTGATAACTACTGTAGAAGCTACTGGAGCAGGTGCTGGATGCTTAGATTCCATCATTACCTTGGTAAGATTCTTCACTATGTTGTTCAAGGCAGCAAGTCCAACTACCATGGAAGTAGTTTATGTCATTACATGAAGGCAGTAGCCCTTTTTGATTGGTCAACTCTATCAAGCGACCATTGACAACTGTTTACATTGATTACTCCAAGAATGTTGTAAGCATCTGTGTACTTCCTGAGTAGAAAAACGCCTCCAGCATTTGAATCTAAATTGGATCTCCATTGCAAACTCAAACCCCTATAGAAAATTTGAATAGTTGCCCAATTAGGCAGTCCATGGGTTGGACACTTTCTCAACATCCCTTTGTATCTTGTCTAGGCTTCGTGGAGAAACTTCTCAGCATATTGCCTGAAGCTAGTTATGTTGTCACATAAATCACATACTTTTATAGGAGGGAAGAACCTCATAAGAAAAGATTCTCCCAACTCTTTCCATGTAGATATGAATTGAGATGGCAAGTTCTCTATCTAATCCTCTGCTGCCCCTCCCAGAGAGTAAGGGAAGAGTTTCATTCTCATGGCGTCCTTGAAAACACCATGAACAAAGAAGGTTTCTGAAATTTTCATGAACTTTGTCATGTGGATCTTCATGTGGTAATCCATGATACTGGGTAATCGAATGAAGGAGCTGCACCATCCCTGGTTTCAAGTCAAAATTTGCTTCTAACTCTGGTTGTACTATGCCAGGGATCACCCCATCGAGAGATGGAAATTTATACTCCACTATGGGCAGCTCTTCAATTACTGGGATCATGACATTCCCATTCCCATTTTCATTGTTCCCATGGATTGAGTTGTTGTCGTCTGCCATAGTGTATCAATCAATCTATTTCCTAAGATAATAAGATTTGGCAGAACGTCTAACGTACCAGTGCTCTTTTTCTGTGTTCAGAATTAGTAAACTGCAAAAATTAAAACAAATTCAGAACTTATCAAGAATTAAAATGTAACAAAATTACAATTTCAAGAAGCTAAAAGAAAAAACTTCAAAAACAAACTAAATCAAGCACCATTCCCCGACAACAACACCATTTTGTTAGAGTAAAAAGTATATGAATCCAAAAAGAATTCAAGTATTGTTCACATGGAATGGAAAATTCAATCTCTTTTATTTATTCTTTTTCAGTTTTCTTGAAGGTGAATGTGATTGCTTTTTCAAAGAGAAATATAATTTCTAAAATGTAAATTAAAACAAGAATGGTGAGAACACGTTCAAATGAGTAAAAATTAAGATTAAAACTCTAGAATTCTGATTTCAATGACTTTCCTTTTAAAAACTGCATGTCTTCATTTTAACTGCTGTAGCAACTATCTTAATGGAATCTGATTTTTGTAGAACCTAACTAAGCTTTCCCAAATTCATTTTTGAAATTGATTCATACTAATCCCTTAATCTTGAATCAATCAGTTATGACTTATAATCAAATTCTTTCCCAGACTATTCCTGAACTTGAAATCTTGAATTAATGGAAATTCATAAACTAAAATTTTCCAATAATAGTTCATGCAAGAAATGTCAACTCCATTCCTATGGAATTCAAAACAAGAAAGTTTCATTAATAAAACATCAAGAACATGAATAGCAGTTTGAATCAATTAAAAGGGTGCTTATGACCGTGAGTTGAATTTTGTTATTTGATAATTAAAAATTAAGAACCTGAGGGTTACTCTTTAGTGAAATTCCAACTTTCTGTTTAGTCACTTTTCTATGCGCTTTCGGTATCAGAGGGCCTGAGTTTGATGATATAACTTTTTATTAACTTCATTTGAATATGTGTTTTATACTTTGATAGTTTGATACTTTAATACTTTGATTAGATTGTGTAATATTGACTTGTGGATGTAATTGGTTGAGTTATGTTAAGTATATTTTGAATCTTTGATGTTTGGTGGCTTTATTTTTTTGAATTTTTCATAAAGAATATATATTTATATTTTTTTTAATATATAAAATCAAGTCAGCGAAGTAACCATGTGACCTCTCGATTGAACCCGTGACTTTCCGATTGAACCCGTGACCCCCGACCTCGGCCGAGTCAATGGCTGAGCCGAGTTTTTAAACACTTATTGCATGTCCATTTGACTGTTATATATACAATAGTCAACTAATGATCGGGACATGGAGCAAGGATATCTTGTGAAGCATGTCTGCTTTAGCATCGGATAACAGGAGTGGAAAAGTTCATCGTCCAAGTTTATGTCGGAACATCCTAGACTTGAATTTCTAGCAATGCCAGAAATACAATTGAATCCCAATGTATGTATAAATCTAACAGTGAAATTGAGCCTTCACATGTTTTCACACACAATTCTTATTATTATGGGAAATCATTGAATATGTCTACTCCTTTTTCATTAATTGAAGATCTCTATTATATTGATTCGTTACTAGAGCAATGGATAGTTTGTGATATGCTTGCATCAAACATCAACAATAGCTTCACCGAATACCATGCTAGTCCTGTTGCTTAAATAATTAGGCCGTAGAGATTTTTAGTCCATCTATTGTTTTTTGACTAGCTGGGTGACACAATTTTATACTTCGTAAGGACTGATTCCTTGCAATTCGGAAAATAGCTTAGTGTAACATGGAGCAGAGTTTATTATCCGTCCAAAAGAATGTAGAATGCATGCATCATTAATTATTTTGGTTCCCAAATCATTAAATCTATTAGTGCATGTTCTTTTTGTTCTTTCTTAATGAATTGCAAGCTACTTCTTATCAGTTTAATGGAATAGCAGAACTCTTGGTGGCTTTAGTCAGTGTTATTGGGAACCAAGATCCTCTGGCATTTACTTGGAAGTAGTTATTTCTTAGTTTTCTTTTTTAAATTCTTATAGTTTATATAAAACCTGAACAAATTTGCAGCATCAACAAAGTGTCATATTTGGAGTCAGTTCGATCAAGGCTTCTGAGACAATTTGTCTGTCGGAGTTGAGTGAAGAGTGTTTGTTGACTGATAATGAAGATAAATTATGGTGTAGTAAGTAAATGTTTGTTGATTTTTGCTGTGCTTCATATGCTAATTACGGGTTGGATGTTGTACTCATAGTAGTACATAAATGTCTCCCATGGAAGGTGAAGTATGTTGATATAAGGGTGTCCATAGTAGCAATGGTAGAGAAC
The DNA here is from genome assembly GCA_032173675.1 of Gastrolobium villosum. NCBI lineage: Eukaryota > Viridiplantae > Streptophyta > Magnoliopsida > Fabales > Fabaceae > Gastrolobium > Gastrolobium villosum. The sequence continues at coordinate 13,279 of JAVKPL010008498.1, read as the reverse complement.
AAAGCACTAGTAGAGCTTCCCATGTATGTGCTCAAGGGGGAGTATGTGTGTGTGGCTAGGGTTATTCTCCTGGAGGCAGCTCATGAAGCTGAATGGAGAAGAAGAGATCCTCCCTCAATGTGAGAGGGGGTATTTAGAGCAAGAGCTCTAGTCAACCTAGCCAACCTAGCCTTTTAAGGCTAGGCATGCTGAACCCCTGCCTTTGTGCAGGGGCAGCTGGTGTGCATGGGGGAGAGGGGGCATCCTATGATGCCTTATAGAAGAGGGCTCTTTGGCTGGGCCTAACGGTTGGGCCCATGTGAGTGGGCTATCCAGAACAGATGCCCCCCAGCTTGGTAGCTTTGCGAAGCAAGGGTGCCAAGATGTATGGCAGCTTAAGCCGGTTGCTTGTAGTGTGTAGTGTTCTAAGCAGGATATAATGTAACCGATCGCTAATACGTCGGCCTTCATGTCTTGTCTATTTGTTGTCACCGAGTATGAATTGTCTGGTAGGCGATGCTTAAGTGCTTCAAGAGAATCTTCTGTTATGACTTGCAATTGTGTTGAACTTTTGTTGTCTTCGAAGATGCGTCACTTTATTGAGGAAGGTCTTCAAATGTTGTTGAAGTAGTAATAATTTAATTGTAGAAAAAGCTGGCGAGCCCATGTCGAATCAAGTATCCTGTAGATTTTAACAGCTGAAATAAGAATGTCTTGATAATCTGATAAAATAGAGTCGATGAGATTGCAGATCCGAGCTCCGTGAGAAAATAAAGTAGTAGATGAGATCTTCAAGAGAGGATAATGTCTTCCAAAATAGAGAGTGATGGAGATTCTCAATATATATACTCCCTTCTTCAGAAATTTCCTTTCTTCAGCAATAAAATTTGTTGGTGATTATACATGTATGATAAATATCGCCTATATGGATCCAAGCATCCTAGAATAAAGATGTCTTGACCATCTGATAATAAAATAATGTTGTAGATGAAAGCTTCTGGGGAGAATAATTGTTCCAAGAGAGAGATGTGATGAAGATCCTGATGATAAATATATATGCTCCTTTCTCCAGAAATAAATCTCACTGGTGACGAATAATGTAGTAGACGAAAGCTTCACGAGAAGAGAATGTGTTCGCCGAGAGAAAGAGATTGAGAGTCTTCATAGATGATAAATATGTATATTCCTTTCTTTAACGACAAAGCACGACGATAAATAATGCCCAGTGACTTGGGTCTTTAATGTCTGGTTGTTCCAATTTAAATCCTGAAACAAATAGTATAGTAGTGTATGACGATAAAAATTTGCCTAGATGGGACGTTGGCCAGACGTCGGCCATCTAGGACTTTTGCCGAGGGGTAGCACATCTCGGACTTTATTTATCGAGGATGAGAACCATCTCGGCCTTCATAGTGTACCGGGGGTGAGAACCGTCCCGGCCTTCATAATCACCGGGGGTGAGAACCATCCCGGTCTTCATAATCACCAGGGGTGAGAACCGTTCCGGTCTTCATAATTACCGGGGGTGAGAGCCGTCCCGACCTTCATGGTATACCGGGGGTGAGAACCATCCCGGCCTTCATGGTATACCGGGGGTGAGAACCGTCCCGACCTTCATAATTACCGGGGGTGAGAACCGTCCCGCCTTCATAGTATACCGGGGGTGAGAACCGTCCCGGTCTTCATAATTACCGGGGGTGAGAACCGTCCCGCCCTTCGTAGATTGTTAAAGCAACTCATATGGAATTTATAATCATATGAAATTTATAATCATATGAAATTTATAAAGATGCGGTAGAAGAGAAACATATATATGCTTGAGAAGAAATGTTGTTGCCTGGTGTTTGAAAATAAAACCTGATAATGTGAGTCTCGCTCAAAACTTTGACATGTAAATGTTGGTTTGATAATTTGCAACTTGAACGCCTTGAGTGTGCTACACATGTGAACTTTGCAATTCTTTGAAGCCGCCCAAATAACTCACAGTGTTTGAATGTACTATTCCTTGGAAAAATCAAGTCTTCACATGGATAGAAAGGTCACTTCAGGATATTTGATTGTGTTGTAAATTTGTTTTTTGCCTCCGCACGATTTCAATAGTAAACATTTGCATGCTTTTGTCTTCAAAGTTTGAATTCTCCGCTTTGTGTAATACTAAACTTCATGTGCTCCTTGGTAAGAATAAAAGCCTTATACTAAACTTCACGTGCTTCAAGGCGGGATATTCAAGTCCAACAGGGCGAGAGATTCAAGTCCAACAGGGCGAGAGATTCAAGCGCTTGGCATACCTGCGTTGATTGGATAACTTTTAGTTTGTTGATGAAATTCTGGCTTTCCTATAGGGTGTGATGAAATGTTGGCTTCTCTGTTGGGCGTGATGAAATCTGGCTTCCCTGTTGGGCGTGATGAAAACTTGGTCTCCATGTTAGGAGAGCTGAAATGTTGACCTCTCTGTTGAGCGTGATGAAATCTGACTTCCCTATTGGGCGTGATAAAATCTTGGTCTCCATAATTAATTACCGGGCATGAGAGACGAGAGAACCGCCTTCATAAATAATTATCGGGCATGAGAGCCGTCCCTTCACCATTTGAATATAAGCTTTGGAAGATGGCGGGTCCCACGAGGCTGAATATAATTCACTTCGGAATATAAGCTTTGAATATAATCTTCATGTGGCTTCACGTTGCTGCATCATACTGATAAAAATTGCTTTGGAAGATGGCGGGTCCCACGGGGAGATGTTGATGGAGACTTTAGATTGACATGATCGATTGGATGGACAAACACAGTATAATGTGGCTCCCAATAAACCACAGTAATAACACATTAAGCAATGCCCGTCTTTAATATATATATACATGCCAAAGTTTCGGGCGAGACTCAGATTATCAGGTTTTATTTTCAAACACCAATGTACTCATAGTAGTACATAAATGTCTCCCATAGAGGGTGAAGTATGTTGATATAGGGGTGTCCATAGTAGCAATGGTAGAGACCAAGGCACTAGTAGAGTTTCCCATGTATGTGCTCAAGAGGGAGTGTGTGTATGGCTAGGGTTGTTCTCCTGGAGGCAGCTCATGAAGCTAAATGGAGAAGAAGAGATCCTCCCTCAATGTGAGAGGGGGTATTTAGAGCAAGAGCTCTAGTCAACCTAGCCTTTTCAGGCTAGGCATGCTGAATCCCTGCCTTTGTGCAGGGGCAGCTGGTGTGCATGGAGGAGAGGGGATATCCTATGATGTCTTCTAGAAAAGGGCTCTTTGGCTGGGTCTAATGGTTGGACCCATGTGAGTGGGCTATCCAGAATAGATCTTTTACTCATTGTTTCAAGCCAGTTACAATGGCAGGCTCTAATAACGAGTATTTGACTATTATAGGGGTTGAAAAGTAAGTGGAGGAAGTGGGTAAACAAAGATGCGAGATTGTGAGGGATAAAACTTGGAATGAAATGGATTTGGATTCTCTCACTAAAAAATTGTTGATGTGATCGTATTATTTGATCACAACCACATATTTAAAATCATATATTTTTCTTTCTTATCTTATTGTCAATAAGTGAAAATGAGTGGTTGATTAAATAACATAATCACATAACTACTTTTTCACACTAAAGGATTCAAATCCAAATTGAATACCACTTGTTTGCAGATGTGAAAAGTTTGAGACATCTTATATTTATTATTTGATATTTTTTTATTGGTAAAGTTATTATTTGATATTTTACATTATTGATTTGATGCTCTATCTTTACTGATGCTTTAGCTTTTTGTTCGATAATCAGAGAAATTTTTTAAGGTACAAGCTTCTTCTCTCTTTCTCTCTCGTTTTTTTTTTTTTTTCAATTTTTTATTGTTATCTTGAATTGTGGCCTTCTCTCCCGAGGAGAATTTAATTTTCCTTTGAAAATGGGTAGAATGAAGTTTACTATACATTACTACAAAATTACAATTTTTTAAGGAGAGTAAAATGAAATAAAAAAATAGAAAAAATTTGAACTAGTTGTATTTAGAATTGATTCATAATTAATTCTGAACAAGAATAAGAAAAAATAAATTAATTTACTTCTTCGAATTGAATTATTTTTTTCAATTCAATTTAATATAGTAAAAAAAATCGAACTAAATTAAATTATACGCGTAATAAAGTATTATAAGGGATGCATAATTGAGGTAGAAGACCTATTTCTTAGTTTGTCCAAGCTTGTGCTTGGATCACAAAATTCAAGGCTCATTTAGCGTGCATAAAGTTAAAGGAAAAAGTATCTTTGCAGGAGATAAAGTTAAATAATAAATTCATTTTGGGTTGTAAGATTAAAAAATTATAATGATAAAGATTAATATAACTTTGAAATATATTATAATTATAAAAATATCTTGATTTTTATCCCAAAATAATATCGTTTTAGGCTTACAGGAAATAATTTTATCTACAGTAACTTAAGAGATTCTTTACACAAAGTTAAAAGGGTCTCAATTTTGTGGGTGACAAATTGATTACCCTACCAAAAAGAAATTTTTTTAGGGGTTTATACTTCTTATGTGACATAAGATGAGTATTTTTGCAACACACATCTTCAAGTGGGTTCCATTGAAAAAAGTAAATAAAAAAATTAAAAATATTAACACGTAAAATGATGTGAATGTAGCTTGAAAAGGCTTTTCTTATGTTGCATAATAAATATAAACCTCATATTTTTATAAAATGACAATGGAAAGATAATAGACATGGGTCCTGGTAGTGGGAAGCATCATAATTGTACTAGCTGCCATATAGTGGGTATCGCACTCACGATCTTTGAATTCTTTTGAAAATATCTAACTTTTTTGCTGGCAAAGAATTGACAGATGACAATTATTTTGAAAATATTGGCAATTTCTTAGAAACTAATGTCAAAGACTTAGTTGTTTAAGTTAAAGGGTGTGTTTGGCAGGAAGAAATTTTTTTTTCCCAGGAGATGGGCTAAATAAATTAGCCATGTTTGATAGGTTGGAAATCAAAAAAGGTGAGGAAATTGTTTTTGCTGGTTTTATATTTTACACATGATTTGTGAACCCAATTTTGCCACAAAAGACGTGGTAAAAAAAAAACTTTTTACCATATTAGTGGAATTTTTTTTTCCCATTAACAAAAAAATCTCTCTTCTACCAAATGCCCTCTAAAGAAAAATTATTTTCTCTAATTATAGAAGATAATTATCTCATATCACATAGACATAAAAAATATGTCTGTAATTTTTTTCTTTTTTATTTTTTTAACTCATGGGCTCCATATTTTTTAATTAGTGTAGAATTTTTTTCTCGGATATTAAATGAGAGAAATATTATCCTTAACTTAAAACAAATATATTTTTCAATAAAGAGGTCTAGATTTTTTTTTTCCTCACATTCTCTCTCTCTCTCTCTCTTTCTTGTTGCTTCCGTGTTGTTTCTGGCTATCTCTCTTTCAAATGTAATATCTCTCTCTCTCAAGTATTACCCTTCGTTGACATTTGTTTCTCACTCTCTCTCCCCTTTCACGGAAGTGTTGAGAAATCGCGTTTCCATCGAAAAATGAATAGGAAAGTTCGAGCAATAAGCGCGTTTCTAATCTAAGGATTCCTTCCACATGTTGAGTTAATTTATTTGAGATTTTAAAAACAAGACTCTGTTGCTTATCGTAGCTACAAAGGAAACAAATATTGGTCTAAACACCTTTCTGTAGCTATAATTCCTACACATCTCTTTGGGGGGCATCTAGTAAATTTGACTATGATGGCACAACTATCACCATCTTCTTCCTTCACTTATGATGTCTTTCTTAGTTTTCGAGGAGAAGATACACGCTTTGGCTTCACTGGTAATCTCTACCGTCAACTCCTTCAGCGGGGAATCCGCACCTTCATTGATGACAAGGAACTTCAGAGAGGAGACTCAATCACACCATCACTTATCACCGCTATTGAAAACTCCATGACTGCCATCATTGTCTTCTCTAAGAACTATGCATCTTCCTCTTTTTGCTTACATGAACTTGTCAACATCATTGCCTCCATCAAAGATAAGGGTCGCTTTGTTTTGCCGGTTTTTTATGACGTGGATCCTTCTGATGTGCGGCATCAGAGAGGTAGCTATCAAGAAGCATTTGCTCTTCATGAGGAGAGGTTGAAGGATGACACTGAGAAGCTCCAAAAATGGAGGATGGCGCTGCGTCAAGCAGCTGAATTGTCCGGCTATCATTTCAAACTTGGGTAACTTCTGTTTTATTTTTTTCATTTTTCATTTTTCTAACTCTAATTTTCAACTTTAAAATTTAAAGAGCAGAGGAATGCTTCCTGTTGTTAACCTTGGACAAGTTCATTTATTGTATATAAAAAACACCTTGAATTGTAATAAAAATATAAGTATCTTCAAGACTTACATCGGATGCATTTGGTATGGTATGATTTTACTCGTATTTCTATGATTCGACAGGGATGGATATGAATATGTGTTTATTGATAAAATCATTCAAGAGGTCTCCATCAAGATTAATCGTGATCCTTTACATGTTGCCGATTACCCTATTGGACTAGAGTTTCGAGTGCAAGATGTAATCAAACTTCTGGATGTCAGCTCTGAAGGAGTCCACATGGTAGGTATCCATGGAATTGGGGGAATAGGAAAAACAACGCTTGCACGAGCAGTTTATAATTCCATTGCTGACAATTTTGACTCTTTATGTTTTCTTGAGAATGTGAGAGAAAACTCAAATAAACATGGCATAAAATATCTCCAACAGATGATGCTTTCTAAACTCGTTGGAGAGAAGGATATTACATTTACAAGTGTCAACGAAGGAATTCCAATAATAAAACAAAGGCTACAACGAAAGAAGATTCTTTTGATTCTTGATGATGTTGACGCACTGAAGCAGTTGCACGATATGGTTGGAGGACCTGATTGGTTTGGTCCTGGCAGCAGAGTCATCATTACCACTCGGGACAAACATCTGCTAACACAGCACGAGGTTGAAAAAATATATGAGGCATATGGGTTAAATGAGACAGAAGCTTTTGAATTGTTCAGGCGGAATGCTTTCAAAAATAATGTAGTTCATGCAAGTTTTGAGGATGTTATAAACCGTGCAGTAACTTATGCTTCTGGCCTTCCACTGGCTTTGGAAGTAATAGGTTCTTACTTGTTTGGAAAAAGTATAGAAGATTGGAAATCTGCATTAGATGGGTATCACAGGATTCCAAATAAAGAGATCCAAAAGATACTTAAAGTAAGCTTTGATGCTTTGGAGGAAGAAGAGAAGAGTGTTTTTCTTGACATTGCATGTTGCTTCAAAGGTTGTGGATTAAGACGGGTTGAAGATATACTTCATGCTCATTATGATAATTGCATGACATATCACATTCGAATTTTGGTTCAAAAATCTCTCATGAAGATTAATTCGTATGGTGAGGTGACACTACATGACCTAATAGAGGACATGGGTAAAGAAATTGTCCGACTGGAGTCACCTAAAGAGCCCGGTAAACGCAGTAGATTGTGGTTCCATGAAGATATAGTTCAAGTTCTAGAAAACGATATGGTGAGTAAGACTGAGATGATTGATTTTGTTTGTCATCTTGAGTCTTGATTTATCTCTTTAACTATTACATGCTCATTGCAAGCCATTTATTCTTTATTTCCGATCTTTTGATGACCATATCAATTCTCAATTTTTTCTCTTTTGTAGTAAGTAAATTTCTCTAAATATTTTATGTGGCTAACTATTGTTTTTTGTTTTTCTAAAGGGAACTAGTAATATTGAAATCATATATCTACATTTCCCCAATTTCAAAGGAGTAGTGAACTGGGATGGAAAGGCCTTCGAGAATATGACAAATCTAAAAACACTTATTATTAGAAATGGTCAATTTTCGGAAGGTCCTAAACAATTTCCAAATAGTGTTAGAGTGCTAGAATGGCGGGGGTTTCCTTCACACTCTTTGCCATCTAATTTTCTTCCAACGAGACTTGCCATACTCAGGTTACCTGAGAGTTCCATAATGTCACTCGAGTTGGCCAAGTTACCGAAGGCAAGTATAATAGGTTATTTTCTGTGATTGTATATATCAATAAATTCATATTATGATTATTTATTTGATTCTTGTTTCATTCTCTTTTTTCTTTTTCTTTTTCATTTTCAGAAGTTCGTAAATTTGAGAAGTTTGAGTTTCTCGCGTTGTAAATTTATAAAAGAGATACCTGATGTATCTGGTGTCCCAAATTTAGAAGAAATATCACTTGTATACTGTGTGAATTTAATTAAAATTCATGAATCTGTTGGATTCTTGGATAAACTTAGAATCTTGGATGCTTATAGTTGCTATGAGCTTAGGAGTTTTCCACCTTGCATCAAGTTGACCTCTCTTGAAGTACTGCAACTATCATATTGCAAGAGTCTTGAGAGTTTTCCAGAAGTATCAGGAGAGATGGAAAAAATAACAGAGCTTTGTTTAAATGGCACTCCCATAAACAAATTTCCATTTTCAATTCGAAATCTTACTCGGCTACAAAAGGTTGAACTCATTCCATGTGACAAGGCTGTGACAGAACTCTCAAGCAGCATTTTCATGTCACCGGAACTTGAGCAGTTGGAAGTTTGGCATTGTGAAGGGTTGCAATTATCTGAACAGGATGATAGCGAAGAGAAACTCAGCTCAAACGTGAAAATTCTTCATCTCTATGACTGCAGGATGTCATATGAATCCCTTCAAATAGGTCTCGCTTGGTTTGCCAACATGAAAGAGTTACACCTGTCGAAGAATAATTTCACAATTCTTCCGGCGTGCATCAAAGAGTTTCACTTTTTGAGGAAACTGTGCTTGGATGATTGCAATAATCTTCAAGAAATTGGAGGAATCCCACCCAACTTGGAAATTCTCTCTGCCCGACACTGCACATCCTTGACTTCCCAGTGTAGAAGCATGTTAATGAATAAGGTTCCTATTTTATTAAGTTTTTGATTTTATATTTGATATTCGCATTGATGCAAACCCATGACGTTATATATAACTAACAGGAATTGCACAAGTCTGGAGGCAAGATGTTTTGCTTACCTGCAACGAATATTCCAGAGTGGTTCGAGAGGAGGGGACTTCCAATTTCTTTCTGGTTTCGCAACAAATTCCCTGCCATATGTCTCTTTCGTGTTGCTGAATTAACTCACCACTTCCAATTGATCATCAATGGAAAGGAATATGAGCCATTTGCTACTTGGTGTCGTCTTTCTGAGAGTGTCCCAAATGATCATATAGTAATTTCTGATCTAAAAAAGGTATTCTTTGACGAGGATGAGGATGAGGATAAGGACAAACTGCTTTTAGAAAATGAATGGAATCATTTGGTGCTTTCTGTTGATATTGATCCTGATCATGAATTTGGACGGAAGCCCATCAAGCCGTTGTCGAGCACACATATTGGATTCCACGTATTCAAAGAAAAATGTAGCATGGAGGATATCCGATTCAACGAACCTTATATCAGCATGTTGCTAGGAGAAAAGCATAGACTGGACACGCTAGTTTCTCAGATGCAAACAAGTAGCACCACCAGTGTTCGAGGTAAATACTAAACATGCTTGTGCCATTTCTTTCTAACTTACCATCCATATATATATTTTGGTCCATTACATTTACGGCGATGCAAGTAACCAGAAAACGAGTCCTGATGCAGTCATTGTTAATTTTTTTTTTTTACATTTTAAAAAATTTAAATTATTTCAAATACATTTTTAAGTAGTACTGTAAGAGAAATTTAATGCTATTAGATTATGAATTAGTAAGAAAATGTTATTTGTAAATTTTGATTTAACGAGTATGTTTGTAAGCTATTTTGACTTAACAATTTGAAATAACTTATTCAACTAAATAATCGAAATTGGATGTGGAATTGCATCAAGAAAGATATAAAAAAAAAAAGATATAAAGAAGTTCATTAAGATTGGATTTGGGAAATGAAGTCGGTCAGTCTTTTTATCATGCAACTTCAAAAGTGGTTTTCAATAATGCCAAGCTTGGCTAGTGATACCATTTGGGTAACGTATTTGGTCACATTTATTTCTCCTTATGTTATGATTAACGTAGTGATTTTATGCAGAGATGGAGATTTTGAGGGACTGGTTTTTTTAATTTACCGTAAGAAACACATTCAGATCTAGATTTTGATGTTTTAATTAAAATTTAAACGAATGAGGTCAGTTAAAATGTCAATTCCACCAAGGAAGAGTGGTATTCTTTTCTTTGACGTGGATGTTTGATCAATTTTAGAGCATTGACAAAGGCTTTGTAGTGGTGATTGAACCCAACTTTCCTTGTTACTACAAGATCTTTTACTTGGAGATTTTTCAGTGACTAGAGAGTTTGGTTTCCCTAAACTACTACCCAGTAATATTGTAGAATTTATAGAAGATCTTTAATATCAATTAAGACTCATCACAACACCTATTCAATTGTCTAACTGACACAAGAAAAACAAAAGAAACTGATAAGGCCCAACTACGTAAGGCCCAAGTGAGCAAAGTATATGTAAGGGACAAAGGAAGGAGAAGGGGACTTAATACTAACAAGGCCCAAACCAAAGAGGGGCTTACTGCTGAGTCAGCAAAGCAGTTAGAAGAGCATGGAAATGAAGGTAGCACCTAGCAAATGCAGCTCCTGAGAAGTTAGTTACAAGGGGAGTATTAGTAGTGGAAAGAGGAAAGTAGTGGGTACCAAGGGGGTCAATTTGTTAAGGAGTTTCAAAGAGTATGCAGGGGCATCTCTGGGGTTCATAGTTATTTGTTATTTCATTAAGAATTGATCCATAGCATTACTATGGAGAAATAGATGTAGTGCACGTTATTTGTAAGTAATCCTGGAAAATATCAATACAAAGAGGTATATTCAGAGTATTTTGAATCTCTTTTCTTGAGTTTGCAACAAAGTGGTATCAAAGCTCCGATTGGGAGCTGGGTTATGGTAAGAACGAGGAACATGGATGGCATGGAGGAACGGGTTCGAAGAGGTGAACAAACGAATGATGAGTTGAGACGCCTAATGGACGCCAGCGACGCGAACCAGGCAGAAATCATTCGACAATTAAGGGAGCTGAGCGCGGGCATAGAACAGCTTCGATCTGAGGAGTTTCGCGGTAGGCATCAAACGAACGCAGAGAACAGAGGAAGACCTGGATCTGAAGGTTCTCAGGGAAGCCACAGAGGCGGAGGTTATATGGATTATCGGGCCCGGAAGTTAGAGGTTCCTAATTTCTCCGGTGACAACGCATACGCGTGGATCAGTAAGGTGGAGCGGTACTTTCAGGTGAACGAGGTGGAGGAAGCGGATAAGGTTCCCATCGTCATGCTGGTTCTGGAAGGAGAAGCGCTGAACTGGTACCGCTGGTGGGAGCTGGACAAACCGATGGCGAATTGGGGGCAATTCCGGCGAGAGGTGTTGAGCCGCTTTCAGCCTGAGTTACTGGACAACCCCTACGGTCCATTATACGCGTTGAAGCAAACGGGAACGGTGGAGGAGTTCAGGAACGACTTCGAAACGGTGGTGGGGACGATGCGTTACGTGGACGAAGAGATGCTGAAGGGCGCCTGGCTGAGTGGGCTGAGGTTGAGCATCAGGCAGGAGCTTCTCATGACGCCAGGGCTGAATCTCGCGTCCATGTTGAAGCTGGCCCAGAGAATAGATCAGAGGAATGCGGCTTGGGCTGAAGAAGGAGTGGGCTGCTTTGGGCCCAAACGAACCAGCAGCCCAACAAGGGGAAGTGGGCGGCCCATACAATCTAAGGGAGGCTTTAGTCAAGCCTATTCCGCTCCAAAGGCTGAAGCCAGCCATTTCACCAAATCCCATGCCCTAAATCGTGGAGAAGCGAGTGCGGCGTCTCAGGTGGGTTCTACGACCAACCGCGGCGGATTCAGGCGGATCTCGAACGCGGAGGCAGCGGATCGGAGGAAGAAGGGTCTGTGCTTTCATTGTGAGGAGAAGTGGACGCCGGAGCACCGTTGCGCGTCCAAACACCTTCATCTAATGATCAGTGACGACGGTGACGGCGACGGAGCTGCCACGACGGAAGAGGACGCGGACACCGAGCCAACACCCGTTCGCGAAGAAGAGGAGAGGCCACTACAGTTGGCTTTGCACAGTATGCTGGGGCTTACTTCCAACCAATCGATGAAGGTGTGGGGGGAAGTCGAAGGAGAAAGGTTAGAAGTACTCATCGATTGCGGAGCGTCCAGCAACTTCGTGAAGGAGGAGGTGGTGCAACGTTTAGGGTTACGGGTGGAACGAACAAGGACGTTCAAAGTCATTGTGGGAGACGGACACACGGTGGAATGCAGCGGAGTATGCAAGGGGGTGACGGTCAAGGTTCAAAATAAAGCTATTGTGCAGGATTTCTTCCTTTTTGCACTTGGGGGGTGCTGACATGGTGTTGGGGCTGGATTAGTTGAAGGAGCTAGGGGAAATAAGGGCAAATTTCAGAGAGATGACACTCAAGTATGGGGAACCAGGCAAGGAGACCGTCATTAAAGGGGACCCTTCCTTATCTAGAACTCTGTCGTCCTTGAAGTCCATGACTAAAGCCCTCATACAAACAGGTCAGGGCTATTATGTGGAACCAGAAGGCAACATCCAAGCTATAGAGGCTGTTGACAGCCTATTCCCCAAGGAATGGAAGGAATTAGCAGGGCTGCTGCAAGAATTTGAAGACGTCTTCCAGAAACCGATGGGAATTCCCCCTCCGCGAACCAGGGATCACTCTATTGTTCTGAAGTCTGAAGGCCAAGTACCCAATTGTCGCCCTTACAGGTATCCCTTTTACCAAAAGACTGAGATTGAAAAATTGGTTGCTGAATTGTTAAGCGATGGGTTCATCAGAACTAGTGTTAGCCCGTACGCTAGTCCTGTGATTTTGGTAAAAAAAAAGATGGCAGCTGGAGGGTGTGCGTAGACTATAGGGCATTAAATAAAAATACCATGCCTAACAAATTCCCCATCCCTACGGTGGAAGAATTGTTGGACGAGTTGGGAGGTGCTAAATGGTTCAGTAAGCTGGATTTAAAATCCGGGTACCATCAGATTAAGATGAAGGAGGAGGACATTCCTAAAACAGCATTCCGGACGCATGAGGGTCACTACGAATATTTAGTGATGCCGTTCGGACTCACGAATGCCCCATCCACCTTCAATGCTCTCATGAATGAGGTACTGAAACTTTTTTTACGGAAGTTTGTATTGGTTTTTTTTGATGACATTCTAATTTACAGTAAGAGCCCCCTGGAGCATACTGATCATCTTCGAGCTGT